>OZ020511.1:5845150-6445150 GCA_963971375.1 Platycheirus rosarum | reverse complement strand
AAGAACTTTAAAATTTGAAGTGAGCGAAATCATAGAACATAACAATTGCTGTTGTCATTTCGATCCATTAAATGAATCAAAAGTCAAAAGTGCTAACGGAAGTACATAGGTGATATTTTGAATTACCGCAGAAAATAACGCAGTTTACAGATTACAAAAGTGTCCGTTGAAAAGCTATCTACAGATTATATTAATAATGTCGCTGTTTTAAATCGTATAGGTACGTACCACAGTACAATCTAATCTTTGAAGTTTTCTACAAATAGTGCCAAATTAAAATACATAAGCAAGAATAGCCACCTACTTACTCTATTTTATTAATAATCCATCCTATGGTAGGTATCTAAACTTGGAATTTTAAAAACCTATTATCCCATGGACATTTGGACATAGCACACATGCCTTAACCCTAGTCTAAATAAAACAAACTTCATTCCTCTCTTAATTTAACCTAAATGTCCTAGGCAACAACAACAAAAAAAAAAAAAAAAAAAAAACTGTTGCTGCTTCCATTGAAAACCAAATTTGTGCATTCGGTGATACCTACTTACTTTAATGATTTCGTGGATTGTAGCTATATATATAAAATAGAATCCAAGTGAAAACTATTTGAGTAAACTCAACATTATACCCATCCTAAGTAGAATCTAGTAGAAGTACCTATGTATGGCTTATTGATGTGCCTAGTGTCAAGACAAGGGTCTTAAAAGTCAGCAATGCAACAACCGTCGGCAAAATGAAATCAAATTTTCTTCAACTAGATGTTATTGTGCTTAAGAAGAATTAAATTAAATGAGTTAAACCTTTGTCGCGGCTTTGAATTTTTTTCACAAACTGCCGAAGTTCCGAGGCCAGGGACTTTATAAACAAGACGACCAATTCCAGATTTAAGAAGTTCTTTTTGTCTGAATGATGTGTTTGGAGAATATTTTAGGTTTTGTATTTCCGAATTCCTTATTTAAAAAAAAAAAAAATTTTATTCTCATTCATTATAAATGAATAACATAAATACGTTATTGTTTAATCAATGTACCTACTTTTAATAGTTTAATGGTGCTTTACCTACTATGTGAAAATGTAAAGGTACAATCAAAATGTAGTTAAATAATTATGTTTGAAATTTGTATTTTTCACACCGTTTATAACGTCGGTAAACCATCAAATACGTTACTAACAGAACTAACTGTTCTATGAGGCAGTTTCGTTTTGTTTAGTTGGAATCTCATCAACATTATCTTTTGGCACTAAAAAAACCAAACACATGAGGTATTAAATTTCCATGTTTCACATGATGGATTTGTGTACTTGTGGCTAGATAATTGTTTTGGAAGTTTTACATACATGATGTCAAAAGTGGCACTATACAAAATTTAACACTTTCGAGACAAATAACAATTGATATTTGTTAGTAAATTCCATTTAACAAAAACACAATGATACTATATTTTGGACCAAATAACTTACCTTTTTTTTTAAGTTTTTTTCCACAATTGAAGTAAACGGTCGTTTTCCAAAATTAGGGTTTTGTTTAGCCCATTCTCTCCCATTGTCGTTTTTAAAGTACAGCAAAATGCAGTTTCCTTATGTGCATATAAAAGTAGGCTATGAAATAAAAAAATTATCTGTTTAAGGCTTTTTTGGCATTATTGAGTATTTTTGAATTTTTCCAAACAATATTTTTTTTTTTATCGAAGTAGGCGTGTGTTGCATTGCATTTTAAAATATTTTTTGTTTCGTTTCCATCAAAAAAAGTTTGTGACTTCAAAAAAAATTCAATCAACGAGGAGATAGTTTGATTATTTCTGCAGAATTTATTAAAAATAAGCATAAAGTTCAGTTGAAAATGAATACAAATACAAATAGTTTTGTATAAAAATACGGGGGTAAGCAAAGCTAAAGTTAGATGTACTTTAAAATTGACAGTTGATTCATGCATACATTTTTCTTTTAAGTATCCAAAATGGATTTTAGATCTATTTCAAGAAAAATGTATGGAAAACGTTTCCACAATCTCGATTCCGCCCTGGAAGAAATGAAGATAGTCAACGCTGATATCGTCATGATTCTTCCACCGGTGGACTATGTTACGGATGAAAAGGATATCGATGAAGACAACATAAAGACAGTAGAGTTACCACAAGATGTTCCAGGTGTGGAATCTTATTTAGCGCCAGACGACGGTGATTTTGATAGTGAAGATGATATTCCATTGTCTGAGCTTAGAAAGTCAATTGCTCCACCCTTATGGACAATGTCCATTTCGTCAACGGATGGAATAAATCGAACAACGAATTTTTTGGGTAGAATTCAAAGCTGCACTTCAGATTTGGTTGGACTCAACGAAGTTCAAGTCTTTGAAAAACTGTTGTCTGATGTCGAGGTAAGGCAACTTATCGTTAGTCAAACCATATGTTGTATGCAGGTCAAAAAAAACCAACACGGCTTTTCGTTCAATGATGAAGACTTGAAAATTTTCATTGGAATCCTTCTATTTTCGGGCTATCACTCTGAAGCTAGAAAATTCATGTACTGGAAACAAGCAGCTGGATACACATGTACCTATTGTTGCAAAAAGTATGTCTAGGAACAGATTCCCAGAAATAAAACGATTCATTCATTTTGCTGATAACAATACCCTTGACTTGAACGATAAAATGGCAAAACTACGTCCGCTCAGTAAACTTTTGTGCCAAAAGTTTCAAAAGTGGATGAATCAATGGTGAAGTATTTCGGTCGACATTCTTCTAAACAATTTATAAGAGGAAAGACTGTAAGATTTGGTTTCAAAAATTGGATGTTTTGCAGCAAAGATGGCTACATGTATGAATTCGACACATATTGCGGAGCTAAAAACGTAAGGCCTTCATTGAAAGCCCTACCATTAGGGTCAAGAGTGGTTCTTGACCTTCTAAGGAATGCTATTTATTTCGATAACTTTTTTACTAGTTATAGCCTAATGAAGATTTTAAAAGAACAAAAATTAGAGCAACCGGAACAGCTCGGGATAATCGGTTAAAAAAATGTCCTCTTCCTCCCAATAAAGAATTTCAAAAGCAGAAAAGAGGAACTTTTGACCACCAATTTGATAAGACTAATGAATTGCTTTTTGTTAAATGGAAGGACAACAGCATCGCAACGATGGCCACGAACTACGACCAGATTTAACCTCTAGAAAATGTCAAACGGTGGAGCAAGGACGAGCAAAAGAAAGTCAATATTCCTCAGCCACTTCTTTTCAAAAACTACAACACGAACATGGGTGGTGTTGATCTGCATGACCAGTTCATTAACACTTACTCCATTGAAATAAGAGGTAAAAAGTGGTGGTGGAACCTGTTCACAGCCATAATCTCGTCTACTACGTCCAATGCCTGGAAGCTCCACAAGCTAGCAAACAGCTACAAAGGCGATATACTAGAATGCACGATTGCAATAACACTCCATTACCTCCGGTTTCATACTTTGAACCAAGGACAACCTAGACTCACTGTCAAACGAAGCATTGTGGAGAGCCCATGGTACCACTTTCCCAAAAAAACTACCAAATCAACTAAGATGTCGCCAATGTTCCCTAAAATCGAAATAGTGCTGTGAAATGTGCAATGTTACTCTATGTATTGGAAAAGGGTGTTTCAAAAATTTTCATGTTAGTGAAAATTAATTTGGTATGCATGACCCCATTGTACTAAAAAAAAGGACACCTCCATAACTCTTAAATAGAATTTTTTTTTTAAATATTTTTTTTTTTGTATTTGTCTTAATTTTCACCTAAATAAACTAAAAATACTATAAAAAACTAATATTTTTTATTTTAAATACCTTTGGGTGTTAGTGTCACTTTTGTTTTCAATGTGCAGCAATTTTTAAATATGAAAACAGATCAAAAATGCCATTTACATATACATTTATACAAACAGGTATATAATAGAGAAGTGACAAAAAACGTCTGTCTGTTTTTCAATTCTCTTTCCAAATTGTTTGTATGTTTGATTATTGAGGTTTCCCTGAAAAGGATTTTAAGATATTATTTTGACACCAATGAAAGGTTTATTTTTCCCCAAACGGCACTCAAGAATGAACATGAATAGTGTTGTATTTTTTTAATTACCGATTTTCGAACATTGAACATTTTCCAAGTGATAATTATGAAAAAAGAAAAGGCTAACGGGTACGGGTGTTATTCTAATATAAATAGATAATAGAATCCTAGCAACTAATTAGGCAGAGATTTTTATATGTTTAACTATAATCTAATAGAATTTTGTGTTATTCGAAAAAAACAAATATTTTGATAATATGGACTGCAGAAGTTTTGTTGGGTTTATTCCTAATTTCTAAAAAAATTCTACAATATACCCAGCCGGTCGAAAAAATAGGTGTGAAGAAAGAATTTGCTCTTAGATTAGGAGGTGGCAATATTATGGTGTGGGGATGATTTTTTCCTGTTACGGTGTCGGTCCTAAATTTCTCATTTAAACCATATTAACAAAATATGGGTATAGGGATATCTTGGAAAAGGTCATGCTTCCATTTTCTGACAAAAACATGCCCCTCCGATGGCATTTTCAACAGAATAACGATCCAAAACACACGGCGGGTCTCGTAAAAGATTGCTTCCAAGAGAAGCCAAGTCAATCCCCTGACCTCAATCCCATTGAGAACTTGTGGAATGCACTCAAACGAAAGTTAGGCGGGCAATATTTCACAAATGGAAACCAATTGTGGGAAGCCGTTCAAACAGAATGGTATTCTAGACCCAACCAGACATGCCAAAAATTGGTGGAATCAATGCAACGCCGACTCCAAGAAGTTCAAGCTAACAATGGAGGATACTCTGGTTATTAGAGTTAGGTAACCAACATTAAATGTTAATAAAATCAATATTTTTAATACTTTAGGAAGACGCGCCTATTTTATTGACCAGGCTAAAATGCGTCAATCGACAGTTTCGGCCACTTATGAAAATGTTGTATTAATTCAATTCTTTTATTTTCTTTGTTATTGAAGTTTTATTAAAAAACATAAAAAATATAATGCAACTGAAAAAATGTAAAAAAAAATTAACTAATAAAAAAATAAATAGTCACACCTATTTTTTGACCAGCTGTGTATATATATGTAGTTCCTTTGAATAAATAGATCGTATTTTGTCTTATTATCCTAATAACGGGTGATTTTTTTTTGAGGTTAGGATTTTCATGCATTAGTATTTGACAGATCACGCGGGATTTCAGACATGGTGTCAAAGAGAAAGATGCTCAGTATGCTTTGACATTTCATCATGAATAGGCTTACTAACGAGCAACGCTTGCAAATCATTGAATTTTATTACCAAAATCAGTGTTCGGTTCGAAATGTGTTTCGCGCTTTACGTCCGATTTATGGTCTACATAATCGACCAAGTGAGCAAACAATTAATGCGATTGTGACCAAGTTTCGCACTCAGTTTACTTTATTGAACATCAAACCAACCACACGAATGCGTACAGTGCGTACAGAAGAAAATATTGCGTCTGTTTCTGAGAGTGTTGCTGAAGACCGTGAAATGTCGATTCGTCGCCGTTCGCAGCAATTGGGTTTGTGTTATTCGACCACATGGAAGATTTTACGCAAAGATCTTGGTGTAAAACCGTATAAAATACAGCTCGTGCAAGAACTGAAGCCGAACGATCTGCCACAACGTCGAATTTTCAGTGAATGGGCCCTAGAAAAGTTGGCAGAAAATCCGCTTTTTTATCGACAAATTTTGTTCAGCGATGAGGCTCATTTCTGGTTGAATGGCTACGTAAATAAGCAAAATTGCCGCATTTGGAGTAAAGAGCAACCAGAAGCCGTTCAAGAACTGCCCATGCATCCCGAAAAATGCACTGTTTGGTGTGGTTTGTACGCTGGTGGAATCATTGGACCGTATTTTTTCAAAGATGCTGTTGGACGCAACGTTACGGTGAATGGCGATCGCTATCGTTCGATGCTAACAATTTTTTTGTTGCCAAAAATGGAAGAACTGAACTTGGTTGACATGTGGTTTCAACAAGATGGCGCTACATGCCACACAGCTCGCGATTCTATGGCCATTTTGAGGGAAAACTTCGGAGAACAATTCATCTCAAGAAATGGACCGGTAAGTTGGCCACCAAGATCATGCGATTTGACGCCTTTAGATTATTTTTTGTGGGGCTACGTCAAGTCTAAAGTCTACAGAAATAAGCCAGCAACTATTCCAGCTTTGGAATACAACATTTCCGAAGAAATTCGGGCTATTCCGGCCGAAATGCTCGAAAAAGTTGCCCAAAATTGGACTTTCCGAATGGACCACCTAAGACGCAGCCGCGGTCAACATTTAAATGAAATTATCTTCAAAAAGTAAATGTCATGGACCAATCTAACGTTTTTAATAAAGAACCGATGAGATTTTGCAAATTTTATGCGTTTTTTTTAAAAAACTTGCTTAAGAAACTTGAATTGGAAAACGTCGTCAAAATTAAAAAAAAAAGATACGAAGCTTTTGCCTAAGAAGAGATGCTGCCATAAAGCGTTTTATTGAAAGATACTACACTACATCGGCATTAATCGTGTTCCTTAAAATATAACTGAGCATCGTTACAATAGTGATCTAATGGCATATATCATATCATTCAGTACTTGGTATGTAAGTATGTCAATGAGTTCTTCGTCGGAATGACCATTATATTTTTGAGATTGGCAAAAATGCTGCTATGTGCTTAGGTTGTCTGTTCGGAAGTTACATTAAGTATTCTTTTTTTAGCCGAACAACTGGAATTTGAAAAAAGTTTGCATGGCGAAATATCGTAAGTTTGAGATTGTCAAGCCTGTAACACTTTTTGAAATCACATCGTCGATGGGTTTTAAGTGACAAAATAGTCAAATAATTCTCAGTCTATACTGCAATGAAAAGTCTTTTCTGCCTTTCCTGCAGCGAAAAAGCTGCATTTCTGTTATATTCGCCCTGCTAGGAAGGATTGCCCATAACTTTACCCTTCAGCTTTAATTGGGACGTAGAATCAAATACAGGAACACTTCCTAAGCAGTAACACGCGGGTGTGGAATGCCTCGCTTTGCAGAGCTTTAAAACAATTGTGCATCGGTACCTCTTTTTACATCCTTCCTTGTTTTCCAAACGCCCCCACTGTGACCGACCTATCAATATTATAATAAGTGTATCCAAAACACTTTAAAACCGGGCTTTTCCGTATTATTTATGTATCCTATAAAATAAAAATTCCTCTATTCACAGATCCTGATTTTAATTTGCATATTCAAATACAAAGTTGTTTACTTTCGAATGCAAAAAAAAAAAAAAGGAACTTACATATGAATTTAAGTTGAAATATGAAGACCACTTTAATCATCAAAGATTCAGCTAATTAAGATTTTGTTTCACCAACTCTAAATTAACTTGGCATCTTGGCAACTTTTTAAATGTACATGCATATGAATACATATAAGCCGTTAAACACAACCTGCCTCAATTAAAGTTGGCCGAGTGAAACAGCTACAAGAAAATAAACAAAAAATTTAAGAAAAACACCAGCCTAACCAGTTACATATTTAAACTGGGATTAGTTTAGATAGATCTCGAAAGAAACATTGATTTAGAAAAATTTAATTACTAGGGAGACGCGCATACATTTTTAACATAAGAGACATACAAACATGTTTCGTTGTCCATACATTGTTGTTGAATGTGTACGTGTTTTAAAAAAAAAGAACTTATTTATAAGATTCATCAGCGTGAAACTTTAACTCAGTGACTTTAACATATGACAATAACTCATATTTTTTTTCAAGTAAATTTAAATAAATATAATTGAGTTCTTGATTCTTTTAAATGATATACTAGTCAATAAATAAAAGTTATTATTTTTTTTAATGAAGCTTTTGATAAGTAAGTTTTTTCAAAGATCTCTTTTTAGGCAGAGGCAAAATAAAAAAAAAAATTAAAATGATTAAAATTATTGAAACATATTGCACATTACCATAAATGCTTAGTACATCGTCTTATTTATAAATCTGTTGACAAAGAAGGAAAAGATTTCAGGCCCTATATCTAAATCTTAGTGTGACTTTAAGGAACAACATCAGATTTTCTTTCTGCTTAACAAATCTTCAAATGAAGTGTTTTCCGAAAAATGGAAAATTCCATGCAGTTGATATGGTAATCAACTAAATTTGGTTCTTCATAAAACTGTCACGTTAAGTAATTATTTAATACTTAAACATGGCGCTACATTTTGACATCTGAATTATACTATGAGTTCTCTTCAAAATAAGATTTGACAGTTCTGTCATTAAGTTTTCAATGAATTTCCGAAAAAAAAAAAATACATTACATGGGTTTTTGAGGTTGACTTTAAACATTTCTTGAAAAAGGGAAAAGTCTTTAATTATTCCTTAACCAATAAATAATCAGGGAATATTAGAGTTGGCGCAAATTATGATCATTTAGCTAGACTCCTAGTCTTTATTAAGTGAAATGTGTAACTTCTTCTTTTATTATTGGTACTTCTAGAAACTATACTTTACTATTACTTACATTGTCATGCCGGATTGCATAATTTGTTAGCAACAATTTGCTAACGGACACACTTGTGATAAATTTCCTGCCTCTCAGCAAAAGTAATCAATTTCTATGCCACCAAATATGTATAAGCCCGCCCAAAAGGGGTTTTGGCTACCCCAATAATGTAAAAAGGAGTAATTAATGTATTCTTATGTGTTATTCATACTGGCAACTAAGTTGTTATTTTTTTTTTTTTTTAATAAATTTTAATTTTTCATTGACTTTATAACTTAAAAACTTAACTAACTTACTGACCCTATGCGGGTGCACTAAATTATTCACTATCTTAAATTGATTGCCTTTCGGCGTAAGACTAACTCATATTATATTATTTTTATTTATATAAAATGTAATATTATACTTTCCTCCAGATTTTTTTTTTTTTTTAAACTGGATCTTTATTTTTCTAAAACTATTTTAATCTACTTAAAATAAACTCAAACTAACCCTATAATAACTAAAAATACTTAAAAGTAAAACAGCCACAGCAGCAATTTTTTTTTGTGCCGTCGCAGTTGCCCATTCCTACTTTGGCAATAATAAAGGTCGACTGCAACTATCAGCCTTTAAGCCACCAAAACTTGTGCACCTGATCAAAATAATTCCTCCTGTCCCGATCGGGCAAAGCCCTACTGAAGCGGAGGCGCTTTGCTTCGCTCCCCGCAACGATATCACGGTGGTAAAGGAGCCGCCTATCCACAGTTTTATGGCCGACGTGATAGATCAACGGGACTGCCGATATATCTTTTATCAGCCCTCGACTGTCTAAATAAAGGGAAGCCTCGGGCGGGATAGAATCGCTTGAACGTTTGCTTTACAAGTATTCATCTTGGGGGTAGTAAGCCCTTGCAATGTGACCTCGAATCAGCTTAATTATAAAGTTATCTATCCAGTTTATATTGGCCCTCGTTGGGATAGTTGTGTCTGTACTCCGACTCTGGTGTACTGTGTAGTCCAATAGACAGGTACGAAGACACTGTCTCTCAAACACCCGAGCAAAAGCTCCGCTAGCTCTAGCCAGATCAGCCTCTACATGACGGATATAGAATATAGATCCAGCCAAATGCCAAGGTACTTTACTACATTTTTACTCGCTAGTGGCTTTCCATGTGGCCCAGCGATAACTAGCTTGCGTCAGTTCTTTCTCGAAGAAGCCCTAGACACAGGGGTTCTAAACAGGATAATTTCACATTTTTGGAAGTTAAGTTTTTAACATCCAATCATTAGAATAGCCGTGCTTTATTGGTAATCTATAGCTAGCGCAGTATTGGAAGTCCCAATAAAACGCTATATTCACTCTATAATTCACTTTTAATTTAACCCCCGAAGTGACAACTGACGTCTTGTTGAATAAATTTAGAAGGGTGTGTTCCAAATTACACTCAGTTCTGGGACCGAGACATCCGGATAGAATATCCAACCATGACGTCATCAGTGACCCTTGATAACAGAATTAAATTCGGTTTTAGAGAAAAAAACTGCAGTAATTTAAGTTTCAATTGATGCAGGCTTAGTCTAATGTCTTATTTGATTAATTCAATATACATTTTAAGTCAACTAACACTTTGGATCCTTTCCAAAAAAATTATTTAATTTAGTCAATTTAGGTCACTGATGACGTCAAAATCGTCTTGTAATGTTGTATCATGATACTCAACGAACATATCGTTTTTTTCTACATTGCAGTTGGTTGACATTTCTTTCCAAGATTTATCTCAACTTATTATATTCACTAATTTCACTAACCTTATTATCCACACTTATTGTTTGTTGTTGTTTGCCGTATAAAATTTTACTGCGCTGGGTATACACTTACCAATAAAGCCAATTTCATTGGCTGGAGTTATAGCTATTTAACGGGGGCCAACCCGATCATCAGAATCCTTTAGTGGTGCTTTATCGCTTTATGTTAAATTTGATTGAAAAACCCTTTTGGTCCCGAACTGGGTGAGAATTAAAATTAAATTTTTTTTTGGCACGCCACCCTTCAATCTGACCAATTCAATGCCGACCATTGTCATCCTAAACCCGTTTTTTCCGACCTGTCCACTGAACTTATAATCCCGTTCTCAGAACAGGTTTTGTTGGCTTATCAAACTACATTGAACCGACTAGCATTTTTATTAATTCACCACATTTTTTTAAGTTTTGCATTTAAGAATGTAGGAGAAAAAAACCAACAAGGTTCTAGTGGTACGGCTAATGAAAGAATGAAAGAATTCCTGCATTTTATTTTACCTCCGAATTTGGGCTAGGTAATCCACAAAAAAAGAGCCTTAAAAATGATAGGCGATCGAACAATTACAGATACTTTTACATCTCTGGAGCACAGACGTAATGTCTTCTTTCATTATTTTATCGCTACTTTCATAAACAAACAGTTGCATACCTCCCCTGAAACGATTCAACTGTAATACTCGCACTGCAAGGAATGCCCATCAGTATACCCTTGAGCCTAACTTCGGACGTACTGTCAAGTACAGGGAATCTTTCTTTAGTCGTACCACGCGAATGTGAAATGCCTTGCCAGACTCAGAAATTTAAAACAAATGATAATTGTTACCATCTTTCACATCCGTCCCTATTTTCCTAAATGCTTCGCTGCGTTTAATTAACATTATAAGGGTAGTCAAAATCCCTTTAGCGCGGGCTAATTATAAAAAAAAAAAAATTAATGGATTGCGGTGTTCTCTAAAGTCTAAAACATGATCATAGAAGTACTTCAGAAAATAAGTACCTACGCCTAGATTATTTGTTGAGGTTCTCCCTTCAATCTTCTAAATTTTGTTCGTAATGGAACAAGTTCTAAAAAAAAAACAATTTCTAAATTGTCTTGTGTTCTAAAGTTCACTGAACCAATCGTTTGTGATAACCTTGTTTTTTACGAAATATCATTGTAACGGGTGATTTTTTAAGAGCTTGAAAACTTTTTTTTTTAAAAAAGCGCATAAAATTTGCAAAATCTCATCGGTTCTTTATTTGAAACGTTAGATTGGTCCATGACATTTACTTTTTGAAGATAATTTCATTTAAATGTTGACCGCGGCTGCGTCTTAGGTGGTCCATTCGGAAAGTCCAATTTTGGGCAACTTTTTCGAGCATTTCGGCCGGAATAGCCCGAATTTCTTCGGAAATGTTGTCTTCCAAAGCTGGAATAGTTGCTGGCTTATTTCTGTAGACTTTAGACTTGACGCAGCCCCACAAAAAATAATCTAAATGCGTCAAATCGCATGATCTTGGTGGCCAACTTACCGGTCCATTTCTTGAGATGAATTGTTCTCCGAAGTTTTCCCTCAAAATGGCCATAGAATCGCGAGCTGTGTGGCATGTAGCGCCATCTTGTTGAAACCACATGTCAACCAAGTTCAGTTCTTCCATTTTTGGCAACAAAAAGTTTGTTAGCATCGAACGATAGCGATCGCCATTCACCGTAACGTTGCGTCCAACAGCATCTTTGAAAAATACGGTCCAATGATTCCACCAGCGTACAAACCACACCAAACAGTGCATTTTTCGGGATGCATGGGCAGTTCTTGAACGGCTTCTGGTTGCTCTTCACTCCAAATGCGGCAATTTTGCTTATTTACGTAGCCATTCAACCAGAAATGAGCCTCATCGCTAAACAAAATTTGTCGATAAAAAAGCGGATTTTCTGCCAACTTTTCTAGGGCCCATTCACTGAAAATTCGACGTTGTGGCAGATCGTTCGGCTTCAGTTCTTGCACGAGCTGTATTTTATACGGTTTTACACCAAGATCTTTGCGTAAAATCTTCCATGTGGTCGAATAACACAAACCCAATTGCTGCGAACGGCGACGAATCGACATTTCACGGTCTTCAGCAACACTCTCAGAAACAGACGCAATATTTTCTTCTGTACGCACTGTACGCATTCGTGTGGTTGGTTTGATGTTCAATAAAGTAAACTGAGTGCGAAACTTGGTCACAATCGCATTAATTGTTTGCTCACTTGGTCGATTATGTAGACCATAAATCGGACGTAAAGCGCGAAACACATTTCGAACCGAACACTGATTTTGGTAATAAAATTCAATGATTTGCAAGCGTTGCTCGTTAGTAAGTCTATTCATGATGAAATGTCAAAGCATACTGAGCATCTTTCTCTTTGACACCATGTCTGAAATCCCGCGTGATCTGTCAAATACTAATGCATGAAAATCCTAACCTCAAAAAAATCACCCGTTACAATGGAAATATTTGGAAATTTTTAATTTAATTGTGGTGGGGCTAACGCCCCATTTATTAGCTTAATACAAGCTTAACTTAAACTTAACTAAACTTAAAAACTAATTAAACTAAATTAGCTTATAAGGAGGAAAGATGATGTAAGAGCTGGACTTTCAGACAAGGACTTGGAAGGTTGAAATCGAAAAGAGGAGAGATCGAATTTATTTTACCTAACATGCGGGTTAAAGGTTCATTGAGACTATAGGAAGTACGATGGGGAGGAAGGTAAAAAAGACGTGATGATCTTAAGTTGCGTGGGTTAGTGTGAGGAACAGTCAGTGGCACCTGTAAGAATCCGATGAATGAATATGATATCAAACACATTCCTACGGACTTCAAGGGGGTGTAGATTTATAATTTTGAGTCGGTCAAGGTAGGGTGGCAGAGATGAGAAGTTTTTAGGGTCATAAAGACTTCGGAGAGCAGAGAGTAGAAAACGGCGTTGAACGCTCTCAATTCTGGAGATATGAACCGCGTGATAGGAGGCCCATACTTGCGATGCATACTCAAGGAGAGGACGAACATAGGAAATATATTTGGTTACAAATGGGTTCCGAAACTCTTTGGACCACCTTTTGATAAAACCAAGGGCATTATCGATATGAGAGCGAAAATTTAATTCGCAATCACAGAGGATAACCTGTACGCGGTTAATGGAAAGGGTTTGAAGATAATAAGATCTAAGGGAAGGCCTTTTACTTTTTCGAGAGAACGTAATTAGCTCACATTTGGCAATGTTGAGTTCGAGAAAATTCTTACTGCACCAATTGACAAATGAATTGAGGTCAGTTTGAAGCAGGAGAGAATCACGACCAGAGGAGATTACTTTGAAAATTTTAGCATCATCAGCATAAAGGGAGATAGAAGATGATTGGATTATCTTTTCAACATCATTAATGGCAAGGATAAATAAAAGAGGTCCAAGATGGCTACCTTGGGGTAACCCAGAGGTGGCCACAAAAGGAACTGAAAGAACAGAATGAAAACGGACTCTGTATTGGCGGTTGTCAAGATACTAGGATATCCATTTAAGAAGGTTAGGACTGAATCCAAAAAAGGAAAGCTTAAAAAGAATTAAACTGTCAGAGATTTTGTCGAAAGCCTTGCGAAAATCTGTAGTGATGACGTCCACTTCGTAGCCCTTTTCCATGGCAGAGAGTGAAAATGTAACGAACTCAACAAGATTAGTTGTGGTAGATCTTCCCTTACAAAAACCATGTTCAGTTGAGGATATTAGAGATTTGCATTGGAAAGAAATTGAGTCATACAGAATGCTTTCGAAGAGTTTGGGGATATGAGAAAGTTTGGCGATGGGCCGATAATTACAAACTTCGTTTTTGGGACCATTTTTTATGAATTGGTGTGATAGTGGATATTTACCATAAATCGGGAAAAGATCCGTAGGAAAGGGACAGTTGGAACAAGTTAGTAATAGGAAGGACCAGACTCAAGCAAAATTTTTTTAAGTAAAATTGCAGGTATACCATCGAAACCAGGAGTATACTCGTCTTTAAGTTCAAGGATGCCATTTAGAACTAATAAAGTATCCATATAATTCGTATTTAAGGGGCCGGTATTAAAATGAGGAAGGTAGGAAAAATAAGATTTGTCAGGATCTAAGGTTTTTGGTGCAAAAGACTGTTTGAAGTAACTGGCGAAGAAATTGGCGATGGTAGATGGATCATTGGATGATTGGTTGTTGTAGAGAAGAGAGGGAGGGAAACTATCATTTTTCTTTTTAAAGTTAATAAACTTATAAAACGATTTAGGATCCGTTATTAAATTTGCTTGGGTGTTGGAAGCTAAGTCATTGTAGAGCGTTTCATAAAGATTCCAAAATTTATAAAATACTCCCAAGTAGTCAGAGTAATCGAGAATTGAACGAGAGCGAAGAAATTTAACCCAAAGCTTATTTCTCCTGTTTCGTAGCTCGCGTAACTCGCGTAGAAAACGGTATGTTACAGTACAATTAATAATAATTAGCCGGAATAATTTTCTACATAAAACTTACTTGGATGTTTATCGGCACATTAAATATTAAGAAGTTATACAACTCTTCAAAATTAAACAAGTGTCGAGTACCTGATGGTTTTTTTATTGTAGTATTCCTAGGAAGCCTATTCCACTAGATTAATTGAAAGTATTTTTTTCAAATGTACTTTTCCTTTGAAATATAAGCTTCAAAACTGTAATCTTATGGCTCAATAGCATCGTTTCAAAGCTTTGTTTAAATTGGAATGTAAGACTTACTTACGTGTTATTGAGCACGAGCAGGAGCACTATCCAAAATTGGTGAAAAGAAAAATAACTGCACAAAATTGGTCATTCGGACCTTTTTGTCGGTGAAACAATTTTCGTCACCTTTAATAAAACCTAATATCTTTTCGATATACCCATTACAACAAATCTTGTGACGGGCTAAAAATAAACGAAATGCGACGAGATAACTTCAAGGCCTTAACAATCTTATGCCGTATTTATTTATTATAGGTTTGTAAAAGGTATTTTTTTTAGAGTTGGCAACACTATTTTAACTGGCGGCCATTTTGTCAGCTGTCAGGTGGTTTATTTTTATTTTGGTTTGACATTTAAACATGAATAGACTGACGCCTGAACAACGTTTCCAAATTGTACAAATTCATTTTGAAAATCATGGTTCCGTTCGAAATACGTATCGCGCACTACGTCCATCTTACGGTCAACATAATCGTCCATTGGAGCAATTAATTCGATTAACTATGGAACGCTTTCCTACCACGTTTAATCTAAATGATTAAACGCATCCACAGAGACGTCGTACACTTGTAGAGTGCGTACAGAAGATGTCATTGCGGCTGTAGAGCGTAGCGTAGAGGAAGACCCGAATCAGTCTATCCGCCATCTTGCACAGGAATTGGATATTTGTCCACCCACTTTATGGAAGATTATGCGGAAAGATCTTGCTTTGCGTGCTTACAAAATCCAACTCGTGCAAGAATTGAAGCCACAGGATCACCTAACAAAGGCGTAGATTCGGTGAATGGTCCCAAAACAAGATTGCCGGTGATCCCATTTTCATAAGCGAATTTTGTTTAGCGATGAAGCTCACTCTTGGTTGAATAGATACCTCAATAAACAAAACTGCCGCATTTGGAGTGATGATATCCCTCAAGTGTATGTTGAGACACCTTTACATCCACAAAAACTGACTGTTTGGTGTGCCTTATGGGTTGGCGGAATAATTGTTCCGTACTTCTTTAAAAACGATGCTAGCCCGAAGGTTTCAGTCAATGATGACCGCTTTAGAGCCATGATTATTGACTTTTTCATTCATCAATTGAAAAACCATGATGTGCAGAAGCTGTGGATTCAACAAGACGGCGCAACATGTCACACAGATCGTGCCACAATTGATTTATTGAAGAAAAGGTTTGCTAACCGCATTGTTTCATGTTACGGACCCGTGAATTGGCTTCCAAGATCCCGCGTTTTAACGTCGCTTGACTATTTTCTGTGAGGATAAGTGAAGTTGCTAGTCTACGCCGATAAGCCCGAAGCGATTGACCACTTGGAGAACAACAGTTGCCGCGTTATTGCCAATATACGGTCACAAATCTTTTAGATAAATTTCATGTCAATTTAAAAAAAATTATCTATGTCTTATTCTATTTCAAAGTTCTATACCTCTAAAGAAAACACCCTTTAGTTTTATTTTTATTTATTTTTGCATTGCAAAGAGAACGAAAACCTTGTGAGTTGTGAAAAACCGCATCGCAAAAATTATAAAACAAAACCTTACAACAATAAAGATTTCTAATTTATACATTAAATGTTTTTTTTAACGAGTTTTTGACATAAACTACTCAAAACCACTTGTGAGTACACAACCTGTGTTGTACGCAAAACAAATTTAACTGTACAAATCACGGAAAGAACATGATTCGAAGACATTCGAAAACATTCCGTAATTGGATAAGACGACATTTGAACAAAAATTATACACCTGACTCTAAATATTTGTAAAAATCTGAATGACAAAGACATTAATATCTTAAGAGCCGTTTCTGTAGCAATGGGGATTTTTATTAGTCGATTCTTTCTCTATTCACCATAATTTATTTTACATTGTAATGAGGAGCTTAAGTAGTTTCGAAATAATAATACTTTGAAGCACACCTGAAAAACCATTGGGGTGCGCCTAGCTATGATAAAAATAAAATCTGGAACGTTTATTTACATCATCATCATCATCATCGGCGCAACAACCGGGATCCGGTCCGGGCCGCCTTCAACAAATTCTTCCATACATCCCGATTGCTGGCCGACGCCATCCAGTTGCGCACCCAAGGCGTCCTGGTCTACGCCATCCTTTGAACGTAAGCAAGGTCTGCCACGTTGTCTTCTACCATAAAAAGTACCACAAAAGGCTTTCCGAGTTGGTTCCTCTTCGCTCATGCGAGCTAGTTGTCCAGCCCACCGGAGTCTACCGAGCTTTATTTTTTCAACAACATCTGCTTCGAGATAGATTTCATACAAGTCATGATTGTATCTTCTCCGGAATTGTCCTTCCTCACACACGGGGCCAACAATTCTCCGTAAGACTTTTCTCTCGAACGCGGATAAGACATCAGAGTGCCTTTTTGTAAGCACCCAAGTCTCAGATCCGTATTTGAGTACTGGTAAGACTATAGTCTTGTACAGCAGCAGTTTGGTTTTTATGGTAAGGTTTCTGGATTTAAAAAGCCTTGACAGACTATAGTAGGTTTTGTTGGATTACAACAGCCGCCCGCGTATTTCTTCCTCCATATTGTTATCGGCTGCTGCTTTTGACCCAAGATAGTTAAAGGACTGCACCGCTACCCTGATAGCTGTACCAACATTTCTCGCAGACGTTCCCGCCATGTACTTAGTCTTCCCTTCATTTATGTGCAGCCCCAGGTATTTTGCCGCTTGCTCGACCTGGGTAAAGGAGTCTTGTACAAATTGTTGGCTTCTGCCGATGATGTCGATGTCGTCTACGTAAGCTAGTTTCTGGCTGGACTTGGTGACGATAGTCCCTCTTGTTGACGTGCTAGAGTCACGGGTTGCTATCGTAGGCGGCTTTAAAGTCTATAAAAAGATGGTATGTTGGGATATTAAATTCCATACTTTTTTCCATCACCTGCCTAAGGGTAAAGATCTGATCAATTGTTGATTTGCCTGGTATAAAACCACATTGATATTTGCCGATTATGGTATTAGCGTATGGGGCTATCCGTTGTTGCAGGATAGAGGAGAATATCTTATAGGATGTACTCAACAATGTTATACCCCTGTAGTTGCTGCATTTTGTGATATCTCCCTTCTTATGTATGGGACATATGATGCCTTTTCGCCAGTCTTCTGGCATCTCTTCGTGTTCCCATACGTGTACTATGATTTCATGAATTGCTTGATGTAGTGTTGGCCCTCCATGTTTGATCAGCTCGGCAGGTATACCATCGGCTCCTGAGGCCTTATTATTTTTGCCTGTTTTATCTCCTCAATGCTTGGTGGCTGCAGCATGAGATCTTCTTCTTGAAATGTTGGAGTCTCCATTTCTTCCGTGAGCTGATCGTTCAGCAGTTCATTAAAGTACCATCGCTCCAGAATGCCTTCAGGATCGGTGATCAGATTACCCTCTCCGTCTTTACAATATGTACAGCGTGGTGTGTATTGCGACATGTTTCTGCCGGATTGGTAGAACTTCCGCGCCTGGTGCGGACCTCGCTCTCTATTTCTTTCCATTTCACAGACAATGTTTTTTTCCCAGGCTGCCGGTTTTCGTCTGTGATGTCTTTTTTCTATTCTTCTGAGCTCTTTATATTCATCTTCGCGGGCCCGCGTTCTATGAGACTGTTGCATTGCTCGGTATGCAGCATTCTTACGTTTAGACGCTAGTTTGCATTCATCATCAAACCAGTCGCTCCGATCTCTGCGACTACTACCTAAGATGGTATCAGCAGTACTAATGACTTTGTTCTTAAGGCGTGACCATTTTTCCTTTACGCCCGGAATTCTGTCCCCAGGACTTACTCTTCCCTCATCGAGCTCTCCGAGGGCGAGCCTTAGTGCGCGACTGTATTGGTTGCTTTTGCATTCATCGCGTAGGGCAGCCGTGTTGATTCGAGCCTGACCAGCGGATGCAATACTTCTTCGCATAGCAATCCGCCCTCGGAACACCATACCAACGAGATAGTGGTCCGTGTCGATGTTGGCACCTCGATACGTTCGTATCGTCCTCAGGCTCGAGTAGTGGCGGCGATCTATCAACACGTGGTCAATTTGGTTACGAGTGACTCCATCAGCCGATACCCAAGTGACTTTGTGGATATCCTTACGCGGGAGGCTGGTACTCGCAACGACCAATTTTGTTGGTGCTGCCATTTCTATTACTCGTAGTCCGTTGTCATTAGTATTCTCATGCAAACTATGGAACCTATGTACTGCCTGAATACTGGCTCCCTACCTAATTTTGCGTTGACGTCATCAAGGATGATTTTAACGTCATAACTTGGGCAGGCATTGAGGGTCCTCTCTACAAGTTCGTAGTAGGAATCTTTTTCTTCTTCTTCGGACTCCTCAGTAGGTGCGTGAACGTTTATGAGGCTGATGGTATTGAATTTGCCTCGCAAGCGAAGCGTGCTTAATTTTTTGGCTGACTAGGAAGCCTACCCCGAGCACATGGTGTTTTGAGTGACCGCTAAAATATATGTCGTATTCTTTTTTCTGCAAAACACCATTCCCTGGCCATCTCACTTCCTGAAGTGCTGTTATGTCAGCTTTATACATGGCCAGGACATCAGCTAGCTGTTGTGCAGCTCGAGCTCTATAGAGCGTTCTGACGTTCCATGAGAAAATTCTTAATTCGTTTAGCCGTTGTCGTTGCTTGGTTCTTCGTGGAGAAATCAGTATATTTCCGAGGCTTGTTGTCGGGTTCTGAGTAATATTTTTTTTACGGGAGAGGTTACTAGCCCCTCGCCAACCCTTAGGAAGTGCTTGCAATTTGCAAATTGTGTACAAAAATATACACAAATCATTGCCCGGGGACCACCACGTGGAGGTAAAGCAAGCCGCAGGTTTATTTAGCCATCCCTCAATTTGTACATTTATCTACTAACATTGACGTTCATGTAGGATAATCAGGACAGTCAAGAGGGGGTGTAGTGACGGGTGGATTATCACCGGGCCCGAAGTTTTTCGAAGGGACCCGGAAATTACTATAAATAATTTTTTTTAAGCGGCGGCCGAATATTCTCTCAAAATCCTCAAAATAAATTCATATTCCCCAACGCAAACATTTTTTTGTACAAAAGTGTGAATCTCACGTAAATTTTATGTGATCCAACACACAATACAACCAATAATTATTAATAATAACGAAAAAGCTCCCATCCTTAGTCAGATTGAACATCATTCATAGAAAACCTCATTTACACCATTGTTCACGTATTAGGTATGCATTGTGTAAGGATTCATTGCTGAATCATCGTTGTCCTTGGGTCTTTGTATCCTTAGTACAATACCGTCTTCTTATATTCTTTTGTTGTTAGCTTTTCTGTTTAAATGTTAAAGCAGGTACAAGGCGATTAAAGTTTTTTTTCTTCCGTTTGTTCAGTCGTTATTAACAACCTTATATCCTTTCGTTCATCCGAAATTGTTATGTTCGTAAGCACACTTGGAGAAGATGAAAGAACTACGAAAACGAAGACTACTTCTTGAAGTGTTGAAGGGATTTGATTAAATTAAATTTGCGAAAAAATGTACACACAAAGGGACACTTTACAGTCTTTCCTTTTGTATCTTGTATTGTATTCTTTTTCTGATCAGAATGTTAAGAAATCTGCAATCTGGCAACCGGCATTCTTAATCACAACAATCTATCATCAAAATCTTGACATAATCGGCTGTAAAATCACATTTTTTTTGTCATATTAATTCATCTGTTCTGTCTAATTTGCATTTGAATCCGGATATCCGGAATGCAGGAATACTTTAGTTTATTTTAAGCGTCACGAAGAAGGCACGACGCATAACACCAGACAAAGTCTAACTGAGGCAACATTTGCTCGTAATTTAGAGAGAAATAAATGAGAGAAAAAAAAGTGATCTTTCGTTCTTTATATTTTACATAGGCGGGCATGAGCCCGGACCCCGGACTGAAGTATTGACGCATGGCATCGAACAATATTAAAAAAAAAAAAAAAAACTCAATGTAACAGAAGAAACTATAGAAAAACACATGCGCGAGGCATGGTGTTTTGGTGGAAGTGTTCCTTTGGGTGCAACGCTGTACCGCATGCATTTGTATCTATAGGTTAGTACACGGGAGTGCACATTTGATAAATCAATTTTTGTTTGTCTTCAAGAAATGTCAAGGGTATCAGTTACTGCTTAAGTGGTTAAGCTATAAATAGTCCGCACCTTTTGGAGTGATGGTTTTGTTTGTTCTAGTACTAGTCTCTGAAGATAATTAAGGATGTATACATGAATACTTCGGTATTGTCTTCATTTTCATAGAGTAACATGCCCCCGACACATGAGTGTCGGTATTCTATCTTTGGAATAAATGGAAATAAAATTCTGGAAACCTTGCAGCATATCTTAGGCTATACAAATAACCTCTTTTTAATAACTTTTTTCACTATTTTTTTTAAAATATGTACGTGAATTTATCCCAAGAGAGAATGACTTGAATTTTAGGGAGATTACAATTATTCTGTTCTGCTACAAAGATAGCGATTAATAATTGAATATTTATGTTTAATTTTTTTTTTTTTGACAGGAGGAAATCTTCAAAAGACACTTGGCAGTATTCGACACCAAGTAGTGTGGGACTCTTAACCACTAAAACCACCTCTTTATCAGGACCAATCTTGAGAGATCGACATCAGATTTTTCTTTCTTAACTTTGTAAAATCACTTTGGGGGAAGTTTAAACTTTTAATACTTTCCCATGTTTTTTAGACCATAAGCTCATGAGGCTTGGTTCTTCTTAATCTCCGAACATGGTTTCTGGTATTCAAGACGGACACCATTTCGGAATTGGTATGACTTTGCAGTCTCTGATTATGCGATACAGCGTATTTTTTAACAACTTCTGTAACCGTTTCTATTTGTAAGTCACGATGTAAATCGCTATTTCTTATGTACCAAGGTGCATTAACTATTCCACGAAGGATTTTGTTTTGGAATTTTTGGATGATTTCGGTATTTGTTTTCTTTGTACAGCCCCATAATTGGATACCATAGGTCCAAACAGGCTTTAGTACTTGATTATACAGCATTATTTTGTTTTGGGTTGATAAATCAGAGTTGTTACCAAGTAACCAGTACATTTTCCTATATTTCAAGTTTAGTTCTTCTCTTTTCTTTTTGATGTGCTCTTTCCACTTAAGCTTTGCATCCAAAGTCATTCCAAGGTATTTGGCCGTATTGGCGTAAGGTACAGCTTGATTAGTAATGAAAATTGGAATATTGTTTATCTTTTTATTTGTAAAGTTTATATGTGAAGATTTTGTTTCATTTAGTTTGATACGCCATTTTTCGGTCCAATCTCTGACTGTGTCGACGGCATTTTGTAGTTTTACTGCTGCCTTAGCGACACATTTGTCGGGTACCAAAATTGCGGTATCATCTGCAAAAGTAGCCATTATGGTGTGATTACCAACTGGGATATCCCTTGTGTATAGTAAATACAGGGTAGGACCTAGGACACTTCCTTGTGGTACACCGGCTTCTATTTTCTTCAATTCCGAATATTCTTGATCGTACCTTACTCTAAACAATCGGTCTGAGATGTACGATTTTAATATTTCATAGTACTGTCTGGGAAGATCCCTTTGCAGTTTGTACTCAAGTCCCTCATGCCAAACCTTGTCAAAGGCTTGAACAACATCTAAGAAAATAGCTGAACATACTTGTTTTTCTTCTAATGCTTTTTCTATTACATCCGTTATTCTATGAACTTGGTCTATCGTGGAATGTTTATTTCTAAAGCCAAACTGATGATTTGGGATTAACCTTCTTTCTTCTATAATTTTGCTAAGTCTCTTCAGAAGCAGTTTTTCAAAAACTTTTGCCATAATTGGTATAAGCGATATTGCTCTGTAAGACGTCACTTCTGTAGGTGGCTTACCTTGCTTGGGTATGACAATAACTTCAGCAATTTTCCAATGGTGTGGGACATACCGTTGCTTAAGGCATGCATTTATTATATATTGGAGTTTTATGAAGGCTTTCAAAGGCATTTCTTTCATAACCTGGGCAGTAATTAGATCGTAACCTGGTGATTTTTTATTTGATAGTTGATGTAAACACATACTTTTTATTTCTTTTAAGCTTACAATTGGTATTTCACTTTCATCTATCTTATCAACAAACTGTAAGCTATTTTCAGCCGCGTTTGTTGGATATGGCTTAAAAACATTCGCAAGATGCTCCGCGAAAAGGTTAGCTTTTTCTTTTGGGTTACCGATCCATTTCCCATCTTGAGATTTCAAGGGCGAGTTTAGTATAGTATAGTAGTTTATGTTTAATGATTTTTTGTTTTTGGTAAAATTAACGTTTCTTCTGAACTCGTTTCATTATATTTGTTGACTCCTCTTCTCCCATATAAAGCTTTTCTCCGTTGAAGAACTTAATGCTTTAGCTATGGAGATGATAACTAAATTATCAACTTGCAAGACAAAGTTAGACCAGTTCAATGTTATCGCACATTTAGCCACTAAGTTTTTGTATAGTCATGATAAGTAATATGGTAGATAGATATAATGGGTGATTTTTTTAGAGCTTGAGAACTTTTTTTCGCAAAAAAAAACCTATAAAATTTGCAAAATCTCATCGGTTCTTTATTTGAAACGTTAGATTGGTCCATGACGTTTACTTTTTGAAGATAATTTCATTTTAATGTTGACCGCGGCTGCGTCTTAGGTGGTCCATTCGGAAAGTCCAATTTTGGGCAACTTTTTCGAGTATTTCGGCCGGAATAGCCCGAATTTCTTCGGAAATGTTGTCTTCCAAAGCTGGAATAGTTGCTGGCTTATTTCTGTAGACTTTAGACTTGACGCAGCCCCACAAAAAATAATCTAAAGGCGTCAAATCGCATGATCTTGGTGGCCAACTTACCGGTCCATTTCTTGAGATGAATTGTTCTCCGAAGTTTTCCCTCAAAATGGCCATAGAATCGCGAGCTGTGTGGCATGTAGCGCCATCTTGTTGAAACCACATGTCAACCAAGTTCAGTTCTTCCATTTTTGGCAACAAAAAGTTTGTTAGCATCGAACGATAGCGATCGCCATTCACCGTAACGTTGCGTCCAACAGCATCTTTGAAAAAATACGGTCCAATGATTCCACCAGCGTACAAACCACACCAAACAGTGCATTTTTCGGGATGCATGGGCAGTTCTTGAACGGCTTTTGGTTGCTCTTCACTCCAAATGCGGCAAGTTTGCTTATTTACGTAGCCATTCAACCAGAAATGAGCCTCATCGCTGAACAAAATTTGTCGATAAAAAAGCGGATTTTCTGCCAACTTTTCTAGAGCCCATTCACTGAAAATTCGACGTTGTGGCAGATCGTTCGGCTTCAGTTCTTGCACGAGCTGTATTTTATACGGTTTTACACCAAGATCTTTGCGTAAAATCTTCCATGTGGTCGAATAACACAAACCCAATTGCTGCGAACGGCGACGAATCGACATTTCACGGTCTTCAGCAACACTCTCAGAAACAGACGCAATATTCTCTTCTGTACGCACTGTACGCATTCGTGTGGTTGGTTTAATGTCCAATAAAGTAAACTGAGTGCGAAACTTGGTCACAATCGCATTAATTGTTTGCTCACTTGGTCGATTATGTAGACCATAAATCGGACGTAAAGCGCGAAACACATTTCGAACCGAACACTGATTTTGGTAATAAAATTCAATGATTTGCAAGCGTTGCTCGTTAGTAGGTCTATTCATGATGAAATGTCAAAGCATACTGAGCATCTTTCTCTTTGACACCATGTTTGAAATCCCGCGTGATCTGTCAAATACTAATGCATGAAAATCATAACCTCAAAAAAATCACCCGTTATAAAAATTATAACTTGGAATGCAAGAAGTATTCACAACAAATGTTTAGAATTTTTCAATTTCTTAAATAGTCATAACATTGACGTAGCTTAAGTGACAAAAACTTGGCTGCTAGACAATGATTTACATTTATCAACACCTGATTACAAGTGCTATAGAGTTGATAGGACTGAAAGCCAAGGTGGTGGAGTAGCAATTCTTATCCGTAAGTCAATTCAACATTCGCTTTTGCCGGTTATTAGAACTCAGTTGGTGGAAAATGTTGGAATTGAGATAAAATTAAGAAATATGAGAACACTTAAAATTTATTGTGTCTATTTTCCTAATGGTTCATCCTCAAACTATAAAAGAGTATGCTTGAATAATGACTTAAGAAAACTTTTTGCAATAAGAGGAGACTTTTTGATTGGTGGTGACCTAAACTGCAAGCATAGAGACTGGGGTTGCAATAGGGCAAATTCCTATGGAAATGTTTTGTCTAATCTGTCTGTAACGTTGCCTGTTAGTATTTTGTTTCCTCCTAGTCCTACTTATTTTCCTGCTAGTTCTCGTGGGTGTCCTTCTGTCCTTGATATTTTCATAACAAATACGTCAAGTCAATTAACTTCTCCAATTACATTGAATGAGCTGAGCTCTGACCATAATCCGGTACTCTGTCATCTTCTTAGGTCAGGTGAAACTAAACTCCAATATTACCAAGACTTTAAAAATGCCAACTGGTCTCGTTTCAGATCAAATATGAAAAGAAAGCTTCGAAATATACCTACTGACCTAGCAAGACAAGATATTGTCCACAGCTTTACCCAAAATATCATAACATCTATTGATGAATGCGTTCCAAAAGTTGTGAAAAGGAGCAATTTTGCAAGACTTCCTTTACATGTTCTTCAACTTATTAAAAATAGAAACATCCAAACCAGAAATTGGCAAAGATATCGTCAACCTATGTTTAAAGGCCGTGTTTCATTTCTTAATAGACTCATCTCCAAGGAATTGCTGGTTAAAAGAAATAATGACTGGAATAATAAACTATCTACTCTAGAAAAAAACTCAAAACCATTTTGGAATATCGTCAAAATTGTAAAGAACAAACATAGACAAGTTCCTATTCTCAAAACGGATACAGACACCTTTTTTTACTGATATTGAAAAAGCAAATGCGCTTGCACTTAATTTTTCTAAAAATCATGCAGTATCACAAAACCTTGGTAATGTTACTACAAATGATTTAGTAGATAATGTTGTACAAAACTTAAATAATATAACCGTTGAAACACCACCAAATTTTTTTAACGTCACAAGAAGATGTTGTAGAAATTGTGAAGAGGCCTGGAGGCCTTGACCAAATAAAAAAACATCTACCTAAAGCATTTACCCAAGATAGGAATTTTGTTTCTCACATTTATAATAAATTCGTGTCTTAAAGTACAATATTTTCCAGACTCTTGGAAAATAGCTAAGGTTGTGCCTATTTTAAAAGCTGGAAAGCCAGCCGTAAGGGCTGAAAGTTATAGGCCAATTAGTTTGCTCAGCAGTATAAGCAAAGTTTTCGAAAGAGTTATACAAAGAAAGATACTTAAAATAATCTCAGATAATAGTTTATATCCTGATGAGCACTTCACATCAAGTTCTCAGGATATCTAACATTGTCAAAAGTAATCGTGTTGAAGGAAGATCCACATTGAAAAAGCATTTGATTCAGTTTGGCACAATGGTCTGATATATAAAATGTTATTTTACAATTTTCCTTCTTATTTATGTAAAATTGTCCAAAGTTTTCTGCCGAGTAGATGTTTTAAAGTTCATGTTATTGGTAGTGTCTCTGAACTGATATGTTTTAATTACGGCGTTCCTCAAGGCTCAGTCCTTGGGCCAATTTTATATAATTTATTTACATGTGACTTTCCCAAAATTCCTGATTGTGAAGCAGCAATTTTTGCTGACGACACAGCAATACTCTCCTAGCATGAGTTAAACAATGCGATTAGAATATTGGTAGATTATTACAATAAATGGAAAATAAAGCTTAATGCTGATAAGATGCAAGCGATCTTTTTCACGCGAAAAAGAAAAGCTTGTTATCTTCCAAGCAATCAATTGCAAATCCTTGGAAAAGCTGTTTCTTGGGTTCATCAAGTCAAATATCTTGGCATTCATCTTGACACAAAATTAACCTTTGACCATCATATAACACAAACAATAAAAAAAAGTTAATATAGCCATTAAAATGATGTTCCCATTCATCAACAGAAAATCCTTATTGTCAAACGAAAATAAAATAATAATTCATAAAGTTATTTTCCAAGCTATTCTTTTATATGCTTGTCCTGTAGGGAAGAATTCTGCTAAGTGTCACATACAAAAATTACAAGTTTCTCAAAATAAACTTTTGAAAATGATGCTTGACCTTCCTTGGCACCACTCGACTTCAGATCTCCATAGAAGGGCGAATGTTGGATTGATATCTGAAAGAATTGTTAAATTAACAAATAAATTCCTAAATCGCATTGAACTTGCTGATAATAACCTCATAAATCAACTCAATAATTAATATTCAACTAAATGAAATATGAAGATTTGCAAACTGTGATAAGAACTACCTGATTTTGTATACGATGTTTAATTTATTAAAATGTTAATTTGTAATTTTTTTTTGTTAATATATTATTTATGTTGTTTTATGTTTACTTATTTATTTCTTCATTTCATGTTTTATGTATTTATTATTTATTAACTTGTTATATTTATTTATTTATATTGTTTCAATTTTGAAATTTACCATTTATTTATTCACTTATTTATTTATTTATTTACCTAATTATATATTTATTTACTTATTTCCATGTTATTTATTTATTTGTTTATAATTTATTTACTTATGTTGTTTAATTATTTACCTAACTTACTTATCTATTTTATTTATAATAAATTCTCTTTCTTCTAGTCACTAGTTTTAAGTTATCTTAAGTTATAATCTTATAAATATTTTTTTTTCTTTCTTTAAGGGAGGTTTTTATCGTATTTCTTCCAAAAAATGATTATGTAATTAATAAAATAAACTTATAATCCTTAATAAAATAATGTTCTAGCTGCAAGATACACTGTATCAAATCACTATAATGTAAAATGTGCGGTAGCAAACCATTGTAAAATTTAGAACGAAAATAAATATATCTATCTTCTCCCATATCATCTCTTTCTTTTGCCTTACGAGCTGGGTAATTCCAGTTATTTAGCAACTCAGGGGTGTTGACAAAAGTTTAATTTGTTTTGGTCATAAGAGCATTTTTAACTAGCTAACATTGTTAGCTATATTAATAATAATAAGGGAAACAACGCCAAATCAATGATGTATAATTAATGTGGTTTGTAATTTTAAGATTGTTGTCTTTTTTTTGACAAATTATAGTAAAATAAACTAAAAGAGCGTTTTTCACGATTAATTTTCAATTTTTTAATGTATTTTTACTTGCGATTATATAGGTACTATAATAACGGGTGATTTTTTTGAGGTTAGGATTTTCATGCATTAGTATTTGACAGATCACGCGGGATTTCAGACATGGTGTCAAAGAGAAAGATGCTCAGTATGCTTTGACATTTCATCATGAATAGACTTACTAACGAGCAACGCTTGCAAATCATTGAATTTTATTACCAAAATCAGTGTTCGGTTCGAAATGTGTTTCGCGCTTTACGTCCGATTTATGGTCTACATAATCGACCAAGTGAGCAAACAATTAATGCGATTGTGACCAAGTTTCGCACTCAGTTTACTTTATTGGACATTAAACCAACCACACGAATGCGTACAGTGCGTACAGATGTTTGTACGCTGGTGGAATCATTGGACCGTATTTTTTCAAAGATGCTGTTGGACGCAACGTTACGGTGAATGGCGATCGCTATCGTTCGATGCTAACAAACTTTTTGTTGCCAAAAATGGAAGAACTGAACTTGGTTGACATGTGGTTTCAACAAGATGGCGCTAGATGCCACACAGCTCGCGATTCTATGGCCATTTTGAGGGAAAACTTCGGAGAACAATTCATATCAAGAAATGGACCGGTAAGTTGGCCACCAAGATCATGCGATTTGACGCCTTTAGATTATTTTTTGTGGGGCTACGTCAAGTCTAAAGTCTACAGAAATAAGCCGGCAACTATTCCAGCTTTGGAAGACAACATTTCCGAAGAAATTCGGGCTATTCCGGCCGAAATGCTCGAAAAAGTTGCCCAAAATTGTACTTTCCGAATGGACCACCTAAGACGCAGCCGCGGTCAACATTTAAATGAAATTATCTTCAAAAAGTAAATGTCATGGACCAATCTAACGTTTCAAATAAAGAACCGATGAGATTTTGCAAATTTTATGCGTTTTCAAGCTCTTAAAAAATTACCCGTTACAAGTTATGCATCGTGCAGATTAAAACTTTTGAGATAACAATCAAACATGACATAACGATGATAGAGACACATATTGCTGGCAAAATTCTGTCCGTCTGTCTGTCTGTACGGATGTATTTTGGACTGCAGCCTAAACAATTGGGCCAATCGTCTTCAAATTTTGAACTTAAGATTTGACATTCTACAGAGGACTTTTTTTCAATTTTTTTTTAGCTCAAAAATTAACGGTACCTGTCATATAACCGTTATGTATAAGCTTATTTTTCTCGAAAACGGCTCCAAGAATTTAAAAAAAAAAAATCAGTGTACTACTGTAGGTATGCATTATATTTTGGTGAAAAAAAAATTTAATATGGTGGACGGTACCTCCCATAGGACCGTTTTTTTTTCTTTGACTTTCTCGAAAACTGGTAATCCGATTACAATCAAAATTGATATTCAAGAAGATGTAGGCAGCCTGAGTAATATTGCATACATTTTTTTTCGAAACCTTTTTTTTTGTATTTTTAATATTTAAAAAAAAAATTTTTTTTGAAAAATCAATATTTTGAAAACGGGTAAGTGAAGTTTTTTTTTAAATTCTGTTTTTAAATGAAAGTTATTTTTGTGCTTAAGTTTGTGTTCTTGAATTATTTTTTTTAATTTTTTAAAAAAAGGTTGTTAAAAAAAACCGCTTTATTTAAAAACGGCTCTAACGATTTTGAAAAAAAAAATTCACACTTTTTCACATTTCTTAAATAAATAAAATAAAAACTATTTTACGTACTTTTTTCAAACAATCAAAAGTCAGAAAAATCGAATATAATCTTTGAAGTTCCCTTAATAGTTTTCAAATTTTAATCCAAACTTTGACCGCACATAAGAGCAAGTACGTGCGATCCAGTTGTAGGAGGGAGTACAAGGGATTGGATTGAGGAACTCGGGTTTGTAAAGGGTGTTTGTTTTTTAGCTGCATGAGAAGTTTTGATGGTTGTTGTCTATGGTTTGACAGTTGAAAATGTCAAACTGTGTTGACATTTCTGTTCAGTAAGGTTCATCATTAACGCCAGAAGAACGCTTCAAAATTGTGGAAATTTACTTTGAAAAAAAAAGTAAATAAATATGTGTTTGCGAAGTTCATAGACACTTCGTCCATGGTACGGTCAACATAATCGGCCTAGTGAGCAAGCAATTCGTGGAGTTATTGATCGTTTTCGCCCTAATTTTACTCTTCTCCATTCAAAACCATTAACAAGGAAAAGAAATGTGCGTATCGAAGAAAATATTGCTGCTGTAGCGCGAAGTGTTTAAGAAGACGCCGAAATGTCGATTTTTCGCCGTTCTCAACTTGTTGGCCTCTGTCGTGGAAAATTGTTTGCTTAACTTTTGTATTTTTAATATTTTTTTTTTGGAAAAATAAATATTTTGAAAACGGGTTGGTGATTTTTTTTTTAAATGTATGTTAATTGTGTACTTAAGTTTGTATTCTTAAATAATTTTTTTTAATTAAAAAAAAAGTTGTTAAAAATAAACCGTTTTATTCAAAAAGCGTTCCTTTGATTTTGAAAAAAAAATCACACTTTTTAACTTTTCTCCAAAAATTAAATTGGCATTTAAATTATTTCACTCAATATTATTTAACGTACTTTATTGGAACAATCAGAAGTCACAAAAATCGAATAAATGCTTTGATGTTTAGTTTAATTTTCTTAATTTTTATTCTTCAATGTGACCGCACATATGAGCAAGTATGTGCGATCCAGTCGTACAATTTATTTTTATCTGGATGATAATTTCGAATCTATTCTTTTATTGACTTCCCTTAGAGTATATCTTGGTAGAAGACCTGTTTTTGTTGTGGTATGCAAAATCAGATTCTTGTTTTGACTTCAATCTGTTTGTCTTTGCCAAAAGTGCATTTTCTACTGAATGTATAGAAAAGTTATAAGCATTAACCTGGGTGCTTAGCAGGCCCGTAGCCAGGATTTTATTTTGGGAAGAAGTATTTGTTTGTATTTGTCATGAACGCGCCAAGAAGTCTCTTTGTTCGGACATCCATAGATTAAAAAGTTTAAGGAGAACGGTTCATCATTATAGATAAACCGAAATCTGGGCTACCACGTACATCAAGAATATACGAGCCATAGAGAGTAAACAAATTGGTCTGTCCATGACGATACGACCCTATACGATGGATTGCATTTATATGATGTTATCATTGACTGTATTTTAATAAAAGTAACTATTTTATCGATAGACATCAACCTCTTTTATGTAATGATAGGTATATTATATACATAAAAACTTTTTTTTTAGACACCTTGTATTTTTTTTTATAATTGCCCCGCGCAAAAGGGATTTTGGCTACCCTGATAATGTTAAAACAGCCTGTTTTGTTTTTCATTTGTGTTTATTGTTTTTGACTTTTTTATATTTTAATCTTAATCTTAAGTATAGACTATACCTACCTATAAAGTGCCTAGATTCTAGATAGTCTCTTAATATATGTGGATTTGCGTTTATCACATATAGTTTCTAAATAATCTCCCTTTGATTAAAAAAAAAGGTTTTGCAACCAGTTTATTTTTAAACAGAATTTCAGCTTGCTTACTATTATTTATACTTACCTATACATTTTCATTTAATATAGCTTTTCACTAACTCTATTGTTCTGAAATCATGTTACACTTTAATAAATGTTTATATTTTTTTAAAAATAAACGAAATGTATTTAAGCATATAATTAATAACTTGAACTTAATTCAAATATTTGCTTGTTAATTCCGGAGCAGCTTGACCCCCTCTAGCCCCTCTAGACCCCCTGGCTACGTGCCTGTCTATAAAGCAAGTAATGCATTGTTAAAAAAAATTATAACTATCAAATATGACATTAAGATGATAGGGAAGTCGAAAAAAGTGAGTCGGGCAATTCTGTCTGTCTGTCTTTTTGTCTTTCAGTTTCGATTCCAGATCTAAACCTAAACGGTTGGGCCGCTTTGCTTGAAAAACTTTTTTTTTCTAAACTACTCCTACGATTTTGATAAAACTTTCTGAATGGTCTTTTCTATGCAAAATCAATCTTTTTTTAGGATGGATTTTTCAGCAAAAGTCTTATAACGGTAACTTCCATATAAGCGTTTTTTTTTTTAAATCAAACTTTCTCTTTAACTATTTGACAGATATTGATGAAATTTTGAAAATAGATAGTGTTTTATGATTCAAATAATATTGCCAGTTAAAAATTTTGAAAAAACAAATTTTTGAATTTTCAATAATTTTTTAAGGAAGGTTTTTTTTTTTGAATAGTTTTTTTGTTTTTTATTTTTTTCCTAGTATAAACTATAGTTTTTTTTTCAAATTGAAATACTCAACTTGGTATGTTTTCGAAAAGTTTTTCAACAAAAAAAATATTTTTTTTGAAAAAAAAAACTGGTCGTTTTTGAAATGAAAAATTCATAAAATATAAAACAGCAAAAAATCCAGATTCACTATTCATAAAGTTTGTTAAAAAAAAAATGTTGTAAGCCAATTTTTTTAAACAAACGTTATGAATAGTGAATTTTTGATTTCATATATTTCTTTGTTTAATGTTTTCCCCCAAATTTTGTTTTATATTGCTCAGTTGAGCCCTAGCCACTAGAGTCAAATAGAAGCAAACTTCGTCGTGCACCTAATATGTGAGTAAAAAAAATTCAAAAAATAAAATTAGAAAAAAAAGTTATTCAAAATTTTGATATGCAGAATTAATTAAGCTAACTAGATCTTCTCAAATATACATACAGACAGACAGACTGACATTTTTTGTCAATCAAATCTTTACATCGCTTTGGTGAAAGTAAGATTATTGCTCTTGATATCTCCAAGGCATTTGATAGAGTTTGGCATGAAGCTCTCTTATCGAAAATGCGTGCTTTTGGGATCGATAATACTCTTGTTCGTTGGATTAGAAGCTATCTTCTGGACCTTTCAATACAAGTTGTATTGGACGGATTCAAGTCTGATTCCCATAAAATAAATGCTGGTGTGCCCCAGGGCTCTGTTTTGTCTCCGACTCTTTTCCTCATTTTTATAAATGATCTTCTGTCTGTTACTTCTAATCCACTTAACTGTTTTGCTGACGACTCTACCCTCAGCTTTTCATATTCGTTCGATAATTCACGTCCTTCGCCTTCGGACGTACAATTGCAACGGTGCCGTATGTCAAGCTCATTAAACTCCGATTTATACAGCATTGTCAAATGGGGTAATAAGAATCGTGTGGAGTTTAATGCTTCGAAAACTCAATGCTGTCTTCTGTCGTTAAAGCTAAACATTCCCCCAATGCCATTGTCCATGAATGGCACTTACATCGAAGAAACCGAAAAGCTCTCAGTACTCGGTATGTGTGTCAACGACAACCTCCGTTGGAACGACCATATATTTGAGATCGCTAAGAATGCTGCAAAGTGCTTAGGTTTTCTGTATCGGTGTAAGAAGTACTTTTCCCCATCTGATCTGGCTACAATTTATAAAGCGTTTATACGCCCTAAACTCGAGTATAACTCCCACCTCTGGGCAGGTGCTTCGCAAACATCGCTTCACCTGCTTGATAGAATACAAAATCGAGCGTTAAGATTGATAGGAAATAGAACTGCCACTGAAACAATTGCCCCTCTCGAACACCGACGCAATGTTTCATGTCTTTCCTTATTTTATCGTTTCTTTTACAAAAAATGTTCACTCGAAGTAGCCAGTTGCATTCCTCCCCTTAAAAGTTTCTCCCGTAATACTCGTCTCGCAAGGAATGCTCATCAGTTCACCCTTGAGCCTAAATTCGGACGTACCGTGAAATATAGGGATTCTTTTTTTAGCCGAACGACACGAATCTGGAATAGTTTACCCGGCGGGATTTTCCCTTGCCATTTTGATCTGCAAACATTCAAAACCAATGTTAATCGGCACCTCCTATCTCTCCCCTCCCTATCTTCGTATTGCCCGCGCAGTGTGTTCTACATTAAAAGGGAAACACATAATCCCTTGTGCGCGCGTTAATTATAAAAAAAAAAAAAAAAAAAAAAAAATCACTTTTTAGACTTCTCTATCATCGTAATGTCATGTTTCATTGTTATCTCAATTTATTTTATATTCACGAATCCTTAACTTGCCTTTTAGTCCCTATAATCGCAGGTAAAAATAAAAAAACTACTGGATGCAAAAATTTCAATCAGGAAAACAAAAGCTTACACCTGCCTGTACTGTATAATAATGTCTATACCCACCCGCTTCACAGTGGTTGGAACGGGTATCTTAATTTTAATACCTACATTCCTCCCAACCCTATTATCAATACACATAAATGGAGTGTCTGTTTTTCAATTCAAAATAACAGCTTTTTACTTGATGTATACGAAAGGATAAACAGCACTTATAACAAAAACACCATTTAAAATTTTTTGTCTGTCTGTCTGGGAACGGCCGCGCCGATTTTGACGGGACTTTCAATGGCAGGTAGCTGGTATCCTAAGGTGTAACTAAGGCTATGTTTATTACTCACTTGGTGGCGCTGGTGTCGTATGTTGGAATCGACCGATTTTGACGGGACTTTCACAGGCAGGGAGCTCATTTTAAAAGGAATAACTAAAGCTAATTGAATTACCCATAGGTGGCGCTGGGCTTGCTTATTTTTCGAAAATTATTATTTTAGAACGATTGGACTCAAAACCACACCATACCATATTTTTATAGTATCCAGATCAAAAAATAAGAATAATATCTAATAAAAATAATAATAACAATAATAAAAATAATAAAAATAATAAAAAAAAATAAAAAAAATTACAAAATATAAAATAAGAAAAAGCGTTTTTTCGAAAAACAAGAAGAAAATTAAACTAACATGGGTAAGTATTTCTCTATGGTGGAATACAGAATTATAAATTTTTTGTTTACTTTGCTAATTGAGTAAACAGTTTTTGATAAATTTCAGGCGGACAAAGTCGCAGTTAACAATCTAGTAGTTACATAATATACTAAATAAATTCCATGAATACCCACACCATACGTTTATCGATCCATCAAACATAATTAAACTATTTTAACTCATTTAATTTAAATTTTTGTTAAATGTACTTATAGGTACCTATACGAATTACGAATTCTTGTAGGGGGACTATCTAAATATAAACATTGCCTATTTATTGTCAGACATGGGTCTATCTCCCCTCGTTTAGTGGGGAGGGACTATTTTCTAAGAAAAGCACTTCCATTGGAAAACAATATATGTATTTAAAAATAACGGCAATACTTACAATAATGTCCTATGCCTTTTTTAAAGCCAATAAAAATTAAAAAAAAAACAGGATTTTATCAAAACCGGTCTTACAATTTTCGAAATACATTTTTCATAAATTCCTTGTTATTTAGGACGTGTGATGGCGTACTTGATTTTTACTAGAAACCGTTAAGTGTTGTGGTTTTTATTACTTTTTTAAGTTCAAACTGTGTTATTTTCAACGCAAATGTTACTTGCTTTCCAATGTAATTATGCACATAAGAGCCAGTACGTGCGACCCAATCGTGACCATTTTTTTTATAAGTTTGAAGTTAGTTAAAGTAACTAAAATAAATATTAAAATAATGTTAATATGTTTGGCTTTCATCATAGAAGAAAATTAGCTTTTGTTAATTTTGGATTGTCGATGAGAAGAGGGTTGCGGGATAAATTTCAAGGATGACAAAAGTTTTTGGTTTTATCCAGGTATCATAATTACAACTACATTTTATTATAATTCGAGTATAACAGAAGAAATGAGGTAAACATCTGCAGTTTTTTAGCATTTTGTAGGGAAATTTGAAAAATTACCTTTTTTTTATAATTAACGCGCGCACAAGGGATTATGTGTTTCCCTTTTAATGTAGAACACACTGCGCGGGCAATAAGAAGATAGGGAGGGGAGAGATAGGAGGTGCCTATTAACATTGGTTTTGAATGTTTGTAGATCAAAATGGCAAGGGAAAATCCCGCCGGGTAAACTATTCCAAATTCGTGTCGTTCGGCTAAAAAAAGAATCCCTATATTTCACGGTACGTCCGAAATTGGGCTCAAGGGTGAACTGATGAGCATTCCTTGCGAGACGAGTATAACGGGAGAAACTTTTAAGGGGAGGAATGCAACTGGCTACTTCGAGAGAACATTTATTGTAAAAGAAACGATAAAATAAGAAAAGACATGAAACATTGCGTCGGTGTTCGAGTGGGGCAATTGTTTCAGCGGCAGTTCTATTTCCTATCAATCTTAACGCTCGATTTTGTATTCTATCAAGCAGGTGAAGCGATACTGGAGTTTAGGGCGTATAAACGCTTTATAAATTGTAGCCAGATCAGATGGGGAAAAATACTTCTTACATACCGAGTACTGAGAGCTTTTCGGTTTCTTCGATGTAAGTGCCATTCATGGACAATGGCATTGGGGGAATGCTTAGCTTTAACGACAGAAGACAGCATTGAGTTTTCGAAGCATTAAACTCCACACGATTTCTATTACCCCATTTGACAATGCTGTATAAGTCGGGGTTAAATGAGCTTGACATATGGTACCATTGCAATTGTACGTCCAAAGGCGAAGGACGTGAATTATCGAACGAATATGAAAAGCTGAGGGTAGAGTCGTCAGCAAAACAATTAAGTGAATTAGAAGTAACAGACAGAATATCATTTATAAAAATGAGGAAAAGAGTCGGAGGCAGAACAGAGCCCTGGGGCACACCAGCATTTATTTTGTGCGAATCAGACTTGAATCCGTCCAACACAACTTGTATTGAACGGTCCAGAAGATAGCTTCTAATCCAACGAACAAGTGTATCATCGATCCCAAAAGCACGCATTTTCGATAAAAGAGCTTCATGCCAAACTCTATCAAATGCCTTGGAGATATCAAGAGCAATAATCTTACTTTCACCAAAGCGATGTAAAGATTTGTTCCACTGTTCGGTGAGATATGCCATCAGATCACCAGTGGAACGGTTGCTGCGGAAGCCGATATTTTTTCAATATTGCAGGAAATTGTATGCTCTATAAAATATACCTCAACGCTTTTAACGTAGGACGTAAGCAAACAAAGTTATTAATGAAAAAAACCAAAGAAAGGTCGAACATTTTGCTGTCCCGTGTGGGCGGGGACATTTTTTGCACAAGATTTCACGAGGTCCAAACCTTGAGAAAACCATCCCTTAACATAATGCCAAATTTTCAGATCTACTTTCGACGCAGTGTGATTATTTTCTCACTTAAAACTCACGGATGACGACCGCGCCTTTGAAATGTCAGGTGAAAAAATTTTGTTATATGGTTTTTTAAATAATGTCAATTATGGAATCCGCTGTATATGTATGTAGAGCCGCCTTCCTGTAACCGCATGTTGTCCAGTTCCACATGGTTCAATTTGGGGCATACGTCATGAGCTTTGAACCTCTCTCTCAGTTGGATCTTTTACCAAGTCAAGTCCCAACAAATTCAAGAAAGCGAGAAATCTGTTGCCTCCAGTTCTTGCCAATTTTCCCAATTTTGTATTACTCAGCAAAATTTAGTTGAACTGACTAGGTACTACGAAAATTGCGTACCTATTGACCAGCTGTTAACTTATGAGTTCATGTGAATTGCCGGGACGAATTTACCTTACCTACATAATTATTTACATATATCCTGCACAAAATTGGAGCAACCGAATTATCTTCTCGATATGTAAAACATTATTATTTCCATGCCATCCATATAATAAAACAACAGCAAAAGGGTTTAAAAAAAAAGTCTTTTACGCTTTTCTGTCGATGATGCTCAACTCAACCCTTAACTGGCGGCAATAAACCTCCCAGCCTATATGTTATCACCAAACTGAAGAATTGTATATTAAGATAAGTCCTCTCTTTGCTAGGTAGTTCAAATTTGATCCGTAAATTCTCCCTCAAAAATACAAAAAAAAAAAGAACTTAAATTTCATTCACAGATAAATAATTAATGCTAGCCACCCAACAAAAACATTAAACCAATAAAATCCTCATCACCATCGAACTGCCTCACCAACACTATCGCATAATCTCACCATTCCCCTAGAGCCTGTCTGGTAAACGCGTGTCGGTATCGAGTGTTCTTCGTGTTAAGTGCGGTAGTTGCAGTAAGCTGACCAACAAAAAATTTTAAATGCATTGAGTACGTTGTTATGAGTAGTTATGTAAGTATCTTTTGGATTTTTTACCTTTTTTTTTGTATTTTTACTCGCATTTTTTTAACGTTCGACCTCAAGGCACGTGCTCGTCAAGAGTTGTGGCTAACGTCGACGTATCTCTTTTTAATGCTACTTCGGTGCTGGAATATAATAAAGTCGCGGAAATCCGTTCGCACGTGATGTTAGGATTGTGCTTTGCCCCTATCTCCGATTATCCGTTAAGGGACTTACTTTGCCATAGATTTGTATGGTTTCCTTTTGTATAGCCACGCGTTGTGAGTTTCGTGAACAACAAAATAGGGATAATTGAAGGGTCCCTGTTTTTTATTTTCGAAAAGGACGTTCAATAGGTATTCCTTCTTGGCAGCACAGGTATTTATTTTTTAAGATTTTGAAACAAAACAAAAAATAATGCTGGGCTTTAAAATAAAAGAAACACACACACACCAGAATTAAATATAAATGAGATCTTTGAATTTAAAAAAAAACTTTATTTAAAAAAACTTAAAACTATTTATAAATAAGTAGTGGATAACCGAACTGTCCTTCTTCACGTACGCAGATCGAATGCTTGGTTGGGATACTTCCAGCATCTGCTTGGCTTCCCTTTTATCAGCGGCGGGCGCGGCATGAACATTTTGTTTATGTTCGATATCCGGACTTCATTGAATATGCTGATGTTAACTTAAATGATTGACAGAAACGGTATGTCATACAAAATAATAAATTATACAAAAGTCGCACATTTTATAAGCAGGTACATATGTATGTATAGGTATTATTATAATTGTCTGATTGATTGTCATTAACTCTTACTGGGATAACAGAATTCGAGCCGTCAATTCTAGCGACCCGAGTATGTTTCCCGAGATTAATAAAATCTTTAGAAAGAACACTCAAAATGATCTTCCGTGTCTTAAGCTCCAAAGAACGACAGACAACGAAAACATACTCTTGACCGCAGGAGTAGATCTGGGGGACGCCGTCTTGGACGACGACTTCTTTGTGATCGAAGATCCATTGGAGAAAGTTGAGACAATGGGTTCTGCTTTTCAGAAAGTGTATAAGGTGAATGAGTCCATTCATCCAAATCACGACCTGGAGAACAGAGCTCTGCTGAATCACTTCTACCTGCGAAATAGCATCACGCAATGGCGATCTGAGAATCTTGGTTTTACCGGATTCAATGAAGACAATCTGGCAAACGCCACCATCGCCGAGCGAAATGGGCCAAGTTCCCTGCTCATCTCGAAGGTCGAACTACAAATGATCTTCGCATCATTAAAGAAAAAGAAGTCAGCAGGAGTCGATGGTATACCCAACACTGTTCAACAACGCGCTGAATAATGCATATTATCCAGTGAGTTGGAAGACAGCAGTTGTACATCCTCTCTCCAATCCGGCAAATCTCCGGTCGATAAGTCTTCTTCCGAGCACCAGTAAGGTATTCGAAAAGGTTATCAATAGAGCTCTGTCCAAGTGGGCCGAGGACAAAAATATAATTCCAGACACCCAGTTCGGCTTTAAGGCGGGACATGACAAAATTCAAGCCGCGTCTAAGTTAGTATCTGCTGTCCAATGAAACAAAGCTAAAAATCAATGCATGCGTGCCTGTCTGGTTGATTTGGAGAAGGCTTTTGACACCGTATGGTTAGAAGGTCTTTATCTTTATCTGAAGCTAACCAGATGGGGCATAAGTAAACCACTGTTATTTATGCTTTACCACATGCTTAATGGTAGAAAGTTTGTTGTCAAGAGTGGCAATGTAACATCTACCACAACGTTTGATATTAAAAACGGTCTGCAACAGGGAGCGGTGAACTCGCCGATTCTCTTTAGTATTTACACCAGCGATCTCATTGGGAGTCTACCTCATGCAATTAGTTGCGTACAGAACAGGTCCAAAAGTTGAAGTCATCAGAATTCTCTTGCAACGTGATTTCGATAAAATTCAAAAGTACTGTAATGATTGGAAGTTGAAAATTAACTTCCAGAAATGTGAAACTATCCTGCTTAGAACCCCTTTGTCTAGGGCCTCTAGGGATACGAGAAAAAAATGGCGCAAGCTAGTGATCGCTGGGCCACATGGACATCCACTGGCGAGTAGGGATGTAGTAAAGTACCTTGGCATCTGGTTGGATCAGTATCTATATTTCAATCGACATGTAGAGGCTGCTCTGGCCAGGGCTAGGAGAGCTTTTGCCCTGACAAGACGGTTGTTTTATAGCAGCCGCCTTGATAGCAGGGTGAAAGTGATTTGCTACATGGCCCCCTATCAGGCCGATGATTGCCTACGGATGCCCTGTGTGGTTCAACGTTGCACCATCTCTAATGGAAAAGATTCGGGTGTTCGAGAGACAGTGCCTTCGCACTTGTCTCGGTCTTTATAGAACACCAGAGTCGGAGTACAAACATTATTATTCCAACAAAGTTCTATACAACGGGGCCAATACAAACAGGATAGATAACTTTTTAATTAAGCTCATTCGCGGACACATTGCAAGGGCGATGACCTCAACTAATGGACAAATCTTCGGGGCTTACTACCCCCAAGATGAATATTTTGAAAGCACACGTTCGAGTGGTTTTATCCCGCCCGAGGCTTTCCTATATAGTCGAGGGCTGATTCAGGATAGAGCGATTCCGTTGATCTACCACGTCGGCCGCAGAACAGTCGATAGGCGGCTCCTCTACGACCGAGACATAGTCGCTGGGAGTGAAGCAGAGCGCCTCCGTTTCCGTAGGGCCGTGCCTGACCGGGATCGGAAGGAAGCCCGTAATCAGTTAAAAACCGATATTTCAGTTGGCAAAAACGAAATATCGCCTATGGCCGACTACATTTATCTATGGTATCTTTAAGTTAGGTAGGGCAGTTTCGGCGGCGCCAAAAAAAAAAAAAAAAAAAGCTTGCTGTCGCTGTTTTAGATTTAAGTTTTAGGTTTATTCAAGTTATTTTAAGTTTATTTTTAAGTAGTAGATTAAGAAATTGATAAGATACCCAGTTTTTTTTCATTTTCTGGGTGAAAAATAAAACTCTTTATATATAAGATAAACTTAAGCTATTTTTAGGCCGAAAGACAATTAAAATTAAGTTAGAGAATAATTTAGAGCGCCCGCATAGGGCCAGTAATTTAATTAAGATGATATTTTTAGCTAGTTTTTAAGATTTTTGTCTAGCATTTAAGTAGATATAAGTCAAAGTGAAAATAAAAATCAATTAAAAGTAAAAAAAGTAAAAGTTTTATTATAATTATATTCCTTAAGAATGGACATGGACTAGACTAGATTGGACGAACTTGCCAACGGTGAATAAAATTTGAAAATAATAGCAGAACTTCGAATTTCTTAATAAGATTTTTGTGACTTATTAAAAATATTTTTCAGCAGACAAATTTAAACGCCATTTTATTTCGTTAAAAAATCGTGCAGATGTGCACATTTTTTAATTAAAATATGCAAACTTAAACAAAAAAAAATATCAAAAAAAAAAAAATATTGATTTTTCATTATTAAAAATACAAAAAAATTTTTTTTCGAACAAAATTAATTTTTATTAGCGCTGCGAAATAAGGCCCCAGACAAAACGGCTCTATTTTGGGGTGTAATTTCGCATTTTGGGGCCTAATTTCATTTTTAGAATTGGGGTTGTATTTCATTATGCAAAAAGCACCTAATATCAAAGAATGAAATAAGACCCCACAAAAAATATTATGTCGAATACAAAAATTGGCAATAAAGGCCACTTAGGCCAGTATAAGCACAAACAACAATCTTAAAGATATGTCCCACTTTGATAAATGTTAGTATGAAGAAGGCAACCCCCCCTGCTGGGGCTCCCTATAGGATTTGAAGAAGGTGCAAGGTTGGGTATGTGCAACGTTTCTCGGGTCTTTTTTCATTTTTTTTGGGGCGTAATTTCATAAAGAAAAATATGGTTTTATTTCATCATGAAAATGTACCCCATTCTTGGGGCCTTATTTCGCAGCGCCCTTTTATTTAATGGTTATATGGCAGGTACCGTTAATATTTGAGCTAAAAAATAAATTGAAAAAAGCCCTCTGTAGACCTTATATTCCAAATATGAAGACGATTGGCCCAACTGTAGTCCAAAATACATACGTACAGACAGACAGAATTTTGCCAGTAATTCAAATATGTTTCTTTATCATCGTAATGTCATTGTTTGATTGTTATCTCAAAATTTGTAATCTGCATTATAGTACCTATAATCGCAAGTAAAAATAGAACCAACTGCTGCTCTATGGAAATAGTATTTCCGAATGCTGCTGAAGAACATATAATTTGAAAGAATGGGTAAAAGAAAACTCCCATCTAAATTGCGTCAAGGAAATGATGCCTTACTTTCAAGCTGGTGGATACCTTAATTATGACAAAAGTGCTGGTGTCAGCCAGCCTTCCGAAATTATAGAAAAACTTGTTGAACTAAGCCCGGACCAGATGCCGGTTTTTGCGCCGATGATGATGATTATAGTTTTCTGTTGGTATGAACCTTTACCCATATCGTTTCCACATCTGGATTATTCGGTAAAAGCTTTTTTTACCCAACATGAAAACTGAATGAATGCATGGAGCATGTCTTTTCTGAAATATTTAAGAAAATGGCCGAACAGAGAAAAAGCAAAATAATTATAAATAAATATTAAAATTTTCTCGAAAATTAAAAAACAAAAACTCAAAGCAAATTCATTAAAGATTATAGATTAAGTTAAATTTAACTATTATTTTATTTTATTTTCAGTTAATTTTGTATTAAATTTAAAAAAAATATAATAATTTTATAACTTGAAAACCCAACATTTTTATTTCATATTTGTTTAATTCATTTAACTTTTTGTTGCATTTCAGATCTGATGTCAAAAAAATATACTTTGTTCAGTCGGAGTTAAATATTTTACTCAATTAGGAAATTGATTGATATTAACAAACGATATGACCCTGCTGCGTGACAATTATGTGCCATTTTCGTAAATTCAGAATCATTCAACTAGTCAGACTAATGTTATAATCGATTTTAAAATTAATACAATAAATCTAATTTCTACAAAGAAATAAATTAATATTTTAAATTAAAAAAAAAAAAAAAAAAAAATTGCAATTTGTATATAAATAAGAAAAAAAAACGGAAAGTGTATTAAATCGAATAACAAAATCAAAATAATTATTTTTGTATAAACAAACAAATCGCTCAAAGAAAAATTCAATTTATATGCTGTATCTTGTGGAAACCGGCTTGGATTTAAGGTGAGCTTAAATAAATAAAAACAATTGCAAAAAAAAGTTTACTGTAAAATTAAAATATTCAAATAGTACAGCAAACAAACATTACAAAAATAACACTTGAGCTGGGATGAATATATGAAATTTATAAGCTTATAAAGTTATTTTTTTTTTGATAATATTTGCAGCGTTTTCAACTTATAAATAAGACTGTTTAAAACAAATTCAAAATAAACTCGAGAACGATTTTGTGGTAACAAGTTTAATAACAAAACAAAATCATTCAATTCAAAATTTGAATTAATTATTTTAATTTATACTACGTATGACTTGTAAGTTGCGTTGGTGATTGAATTTAGAACCTACAAAAGATTTAAAATTAACTCTAGGATGGATAGTCCAGGACAAAATTCCAACAAAGCTGACGTCCTAAACATTTCCAAAAGAGTACTCCAAGTACTCCAAAGTTGTGGTGGTGCAACAATATTTAGGGGGGTAGGGGTAAAGGAGGTAAAATTCAGTTTATGGAACACTATAGGTTGTTTTGAAAAAAGTTGTAGGTACACATTGTAGATCACGTAATTCTACACAAAAAAGAACACTTTTTATCGTACAATTAATAGATTTGGAGAGAAACGGACGAATACATTGGGGTGCTTAGTCAAAAAATTGTAATAATCAAACAATTTGCAATAAATTTATGATTTTGAGTGGGGAAATTTTTTGTTTTTGGTTTTGGTTTTGTTTAAAAAAAAAACTAGTTTTAAGGCTAATGGCAAACGAGCTCTAAAATGGTCGCGCGGCCAGAAAAAAATGTCACACGAGCTGCATTTTCACCGCTTGACAGCATATTTTTTTTTTTTTGCATTTCAGAGGTCAAGTGGTCCTAAGTTTAGAGCCAACTCATATGTACGCAACTTATTTACGCTCTTCATCATGAATGCAGGTGTTAGCAGTTAGAAACTACCCAACACCAACACAAAAAGAACGTAGGACTGAAGGTACTAATAATAAACAATATTTAAACAAAAAAAAACAAAATAAAATTTTTTACAAACTTAAAAAAAGACGGTTCACAGACACGTTTACAATAAATAGTAATTAAAAATAAATAAAATACGATAAATAAAACATATAACAAATAGAAGTCATGCTCGTGGAACACTGGTTATTAAGTTTTGTTTCAACTGCTTTTTGTTCAAATTAAAATCAATTTGAAAGTGATTGGTATTATACAACCTTTTCATGCGAGTTAATGGCTCATGCATGCCATAGTTAGTTTTATGGTAGGGGCAATACAAGAGTTCTTTATGACGTAATCGGTAAGAGCCTCCCCGATAGTTAAAACCTACCAAGGAAAGTAATTCAGGAGCATCAATTTGACCAGAAAGCAATTGATGAAAAAACACAAGATCATTGTGACTGACCCGTCTGTGAGAAAGGGATTGGAGATTCAGAAGCCGAATTCGATTCTCATAAGGGGGCAGATTAAATGGATCTTCCCATGGAAGGCCTTTAAGAGCAAAGCGAATAAATCTATGCTGAATAGCCTCAATTCGAGATCATACAATGGTGACCAAATTTGAGAAGCATACTCGAGATGGGGACGAACATAGCATTTGTATAAAGATAGTGTTACGTAGGGATCATTGAATTCCTTAGCCCACCTCTTGATAAATCCAAGCATGGAATTTGCTTTACTTATAATAGAGTTAAGGTGCTCGTCAAATTCTAGGTTAGAACTAAATAAAACACCTAGGTCCCGAAATATAGAAACCTGACAAAGAGTTTGTTGAGACATTGTATAAGTGATAATACTAGGTGTTCTCTTACGCGAAAAGGTCATACTTTGACACTTAGAAGCATTTAGACTAAGACCATTCTTAGAACACCATAAGACAAAACTGTCTATATCTTCTTGTAAGATCATACGGTCTGAAGAATTTTTAATTGTTTTAAATATTTTCATATCATCGGCAAAAACAAGAATTTCACTATTAGAACTGTAAGAAGATACGTCATTTATAGCAATTATGAAGAGTAAAGGTCCAAGGTGACTTCCTTGTGGAACTCCAGATAATGCATTAAAAGGGCTAGACAATACGTTACGAAATTTGACTTGGTAAGATCTATTTGTTAGATATACATCTTATCCAGGCTAAAAACAAAGGCGGCAAGCCAAACATTTCTAATTTAAACAAAATAACATTATGAGAGAGTTGGTCGAAGGCTTTAGAAAAATCCGTGTAAATGCCGTCTAATTCAAAGCCACTTTCAAGTGCATTAGAGCATTTATGATGAAAAGATAAAAGATTTGTTATAGTGGATCTTTTTTGCATAAATCCGTGCTGCTGGTTGCAAATAATATTCTTAGTTAAGAAGGATAAACTTTCGCAGACAACTTGTTCAAACAGCTTGGGAATGCTGTAATTTTTGATTTCCATTTTTTCACCTTTTTTAAAAATGGGTTTTATAAAAGATTTTTTCCAAGGACTAGGAAATTTGCCAGACGCTAATGAAAGCTTAAAAAAGGTATTCAAGTGGATGAGCTAAACATAAGGAACACTTTTTTAAAACGATAGGTGGAAGGAATCAGGTCCAGAAGAAAAATCATCATTGAGAGAAGAAAGATAGTTTAAGATTCTCTCACTGCTAATAGGAACATTATTAAAATTAACTAAGTCGATTATCAAAGTAATTTTCATCTATTATTAAAGAGGAACTACAAAAGGAATTAGAGAAATGATTAGCGAAGGCATTAGAGATGTCATGGGTATTTTTCAAGGTAAGACCATTAAACACAAAGTTGGTTGGATAACCATCCGATTCTCGATTTCTTCGAGTTAACAAAAGATCAAAAACTATTTGGATCATTTTTTAGAGAATACCCCATTTTTGTTACATAGTTGGAGTAAAGATAATGGGAGGGCGTTCGAAATTCTTCAAAAAGACTTACGAAGATTTCTTGGTCAGTTGGAGAAAGAGTTGATTTAAAAGTTTTCCAAGCTTTATTTCTTTTGTTCCTTAAAAGCTTAAGTTCTTTAGTAAACCATGGCTGGTACCGAATAGGATTTTTGATTAATTTTCATGCTATCATATAAAATAGAGTAGAAACAAGTAACTGCTTCGTCAATATTTGCAAAGATTGATATATTTTCAATACCGGACCTGCGTAGTTCATCCGAAAGTAAATCGAAATTCGCTTTTCGGAAGTCAAAGGTGTATGAACAGTCATTTGCACAACTACTTTCGTCAAGGACATTCGTGAAAGCAAAAAAAATATCTAAAGGAGGATGGTAATCGTCTAATCTGGTGATACCTGAATTAGCATGAAGAACAACTGTATTAATAGCGTTAGATGAGAAAACCAAATCTAACATGCGACCTTGGTAGTTCCTTATACAGCTTACTTGCTGTAAGTCAGTACAGATAATATTGTCTAAACGGGAAAGCTCGTGCTGTGGTGAAGATAATGAAGCTTTTTGAAAGAATCCATTATCAGAGGCAACCCACTGAGTGTAGGGAAGATTGAAATCTCCTAACAGTGTGCGGACCAAAAAGTGGGTCCGCAAATTCCGTCCGTGTGTCTGTCTTTCAAACTTGGTATTTAGTATTTATTAGGTATTATATGGGGGGTGTTTTTCATTTTTTGCTCTAGGTCGAAAAATAACGGTACCTGCCATACAGATTGCCTTATGATGACATACTAGAAACAAATTTCAAATATTTTTTCGAAAAGTTTTTCCAAAAAAAAAAAACACTTTTTAAAAAAACTGTATCAAGCGATTTTCAATTTTTTTTTCTTCGATAGACATTTAGTTTTAAAATTTTATTGCATACTTATTTTTCCAAGAAAACTCTGAAACTAATTTAAAAAAAATAAAGAATTTTCTAATAAAAAATATTTTTTTTATTTTAATAGACGTGTGGTTTTCAATCTGGCAATACTTTTTTCGGAGTTGGTCTTTTTGACAGCTGTCGCTTGATTTATGCTCAGTTTGGTTTGCGATTTCATAATGAATAGACTTACTCCTGAACAAAGTTTGCAAATTGTGCCAATTTATTAACAAAATAATGGTTCGTTTCGGTGGAGCAGAGTATCGAAGAAGACCCAATTGAGTCCATCCGCCATCGCGCGCGGAAGGATCTTGGTTTGCAGGCTTACAAAATCCAACTCGTTCAAGAATTGAAGCCGAACGCCCGTCAAGCGCGTCACACGTTCGGTGAATGGGCCCAAAACGAAATGGCCACCGATCCCGATTTTCACAAAATTGGGAAAATTGGGCCTCGGCTGGAATTTATTCGAGCCAGCCACGGCGGTCACTTCCACGAAATCATTTTTAGAACATAATGCAAGCCCTCATCTCTATAATAAAGCCAGATTCTTGGCCATAACATTAAACTATATGCGTTTTATTTCTTCTTGAAAACCACACGTCTAAAATGCAGCCACTAAGGAATTATCTAAAATAAGAACTAGTCATGCGACTCAGTCGTGCATTTTATTTAAATTTTATTCGACGATGTGACCGCACATATGATCAAGTACGTGCGATCCAGTTGTTCAATTTATTTTAATTTGTTTTAATGTTTGCTTAAGTTTGTATTTTTGAACTATTATTTTTTTTTATTTTTTAAAAAAGTTGTTAAACATAACCTTTATATATAAAAACCGTTGCTACGATTTTGAAAAAAATTGACACTTCTACACGTTTTCTAACAAAATAAAATGGCGTTTAAATTTTTCTGCTGAAAACTAAATTTAAACAATCAACAATGAAAAATCATAGATTTTCTTCGCTCAACTTCAAGCTTAAATATCTCGAAATCTCCAAAACCGATTTTGAAAATATTTGGCAGCTGTATTTATCTCAACATAAGCTTTCATTCGATATTCATCTCATATGTACGCCATGGCCCTAAAATAGATCAGCTCTTTTGCAAACTCATATTATTTAACCTAACTAACTTGACCAGAATATCTCAAATAAGCCATGTTTTTTGGGCAAAGCTATCCGCAGTACAGAAGGACTTTAGAAGTTGAAATCAGCTGCAGATAGATATTTATTTGCCATAAAATTAATATCTGTATATTCCAGCTCTCTCTGTATATGTTTTTTGTTTGTTGATCTATGTTTTGACAGCTAGGTTGTCAAGAGTGTCAAATTTAAAATATGACTATATGGAATATTAGTCCAGGAAAAACCGGTTTAGGATGACAAAAGTCGGAACTTAATGAAACTTTGGGATCATGTTTAGGATGGTAAAGTACAGTTTCTCAAATTTTAGACCTCGTGGACCCTGTGCAAAATTGTCTACCCTTCTTTGGTTTTTCATTAATAACTTTTTTTTCTAATTTGAGGGGCCAAAATTATATCTGCAATTTCACGGCGTTTGGCAAGGGTATGCAGATTTATTAGCTGCAAACGATATTCATAGGGAGGTAAAATTAAATGGTCGTACCATAGCAGATTACGCAAAGAAAAACGAAGAAATCAATTCTTCGTTAATAAGTAACGTAAGGGTTCGAGAAATTTTTCGAACATCCTTTCATGAAGCCAATGGAAGAATTTATTTTAGAAATAATGTTATTAAAATGAAAACTAAAATTAAGCTCCTTGTCGAAAATTATACCAAGATAACGAATAATAGACACTACTGGGATATGTTCATTGGAGAAGTGATGAGAGCGGTAGAAGGGAGAAAGGCGTTACTTACTTACTTACTTAGGTGGCGCTACAGTTCGGGACGAAGCTGGGCCTCAACCAACATGCCTCTCCAGCCAGCTCGGTCTTTGGCTAGCTGCCTCCAGTTTTGCACTCCAAGTTGGTTGAGGTCGTCCTCCACTTGAGCGCGCCACCTAAGGCGAGGTCTTCCTTGACTGCGTTCACCCTCTGGGATGGAATCGAAGATCCTGCGAGCCGGAGCATTGTTGTCCATTCGCTCTACATGACCTAGCCATCTTAAACGTGATATGCGTATTTTTTTGACCAGTTCAATGTCGCTGTACAGCTCGTATAGTTCTTGGTTGAACCTTCTCCTCCAAAGCCCGTTAACGCAGATAGGGCCGAAGTATCTTACGCTCGAAACGACTAAGGATATCTTCATCCGCTTTAGATAGAGTCCATGCCTCGGCGCCATAGAGCAGGACTGGGATGATTAGGGTCTTATACAGAGTCTCCTTTGTCTTTCGAGAGAGGGCTTTGCTACTCAATTGCCTTCCTAGCCTATAGAAACAGCGATTGACAAGAGTAATTCTTCGCTTTATTTCTGACGAGATGTTGTCAGATGTTATAGCGGATCTGAGGTAAACAAAGTCCCTACCTACCTCAAAGTTGTACCTGTCTATTGTGATGTTTTGTCCAATCCGCCGGTGTTGTGTGTCCCTTTTTGTGGACAGCAGGTACTTCGTTTTGGCCTCATTGACTGCTAGTCCCATCTTAGCTGCTTCAGCTTCAATGCTAGCAAACGTTCCAGTGACTGCTCGCCGAGTTCGAGTTCTGCCAATGATGTCTATGTCGTCAGCGTATGCTAGCAATTGCACAGACTTGACAAAAATTGTCCCACTACAATTGACTTGCGAGTTTCTTATAATTTTTTCAAGTATTAAGTTGAAGAAATCGCACGATAGCGCATCACCTTGTCGGAATCCTTTTTGGACGTCAAAAGCTTCAGCGAGAGTTCTCCATCGTCATCCTGCACAGTCGGACGAGTTTTGTGGGGATGCCAAAACCTGACATGGCTCTGTATAGCTCGTCTCTATAAATGCTATCGTACGCGGCCTTAAAATCAATAAAGAGGTGGTCATCTCCGGCCGCTTTAAAAAGTTCGGCGGGTAGTTCGTCGGGTCCAGCAGCTTTGTTGTGTTTTTTAGTTTAGATATTGCTATCCTCACTTCATTTTGGTCAGGGGGACGGAAGTTTTGTCTGTCATCATCCATGTTGAATGGTTCATTCTGCCTGACAGCGGGATTTTGGTCTTCATCGCCGTTTAACAGTCTGCAGAAATGGTCCTTCCATGTACTCAGCACCGACTGTGACTCTACTACGAGGTTTCCATTCCTATCTCTATAGACTTCTGTGCGGGATTTTTTTCCTTGGCATGTTCTTTTTACCTGTTGGTAAAACTTCCGCACGTTGTTCCTGGAGTAGCATCTCTCAATATCTTCGATCGCGCGCTTCTCATGCTCTCTCTTTTTCTTTTGGAGAAGCCGGTGTTCTTCCCGTCTTTTCTGCTCGTAAAGCTCGCGAGCAGCTCTCGTCTTTCTTTGCAGCGTCGCTTTATATGCCTCTTGTTTGGCTGCATGGGCCTGCCTGCATTCGTCATCAAACCAGAGGTTTCGTGGTGGTGGTCTGGTGAAACCTAGCACATCAGTTGCGGCATCTCTGATGGCTTGTTGGCAGTGTTGCCACTGATCTTCGGCACTTGATGCTGGCGGTACTGGATTTCTTGAGAGGTTACGGGATATTCGATCGGCATAGGTTCTGGGGGTTCATTGCGATTGTAGCTTTCCGACGTCATACTTCCACACAGTGTTACTCCGTTGTTGTGGAGTTCGGGTTATTCGCATTCTTACCTTTGCTGCAACAAGGTAGTGATCCGAGTCGATGTTAGCTGCTCGGAAGGTGCGAACATCCAAGATACTGGAGGCGTGTCTTGCATCGATCGCAACGTGATCAATCTGATTGACGGTTCTTTGATCTGGGTGTCGCCAAGTCCCTTTGTGTATATCGAGATGAGGAAACCGTGTGCTTGCAATGGTGACGTTATGCGCCGCTGCGAAGTCAATTAGCCTAAGTCCGTTTTCAGACGTTGTGTCGTGTAGGCTATGTTTTCCGACAGTCCTACCAAAGATTTCCTCTTTACCTATTTTGGCAATAAAATCGCCTAGTACGATCTTAACGTCGTATTTAGGGCATCGCTCATAGGTTTTGTCGAGGAGCTCATAGAAGTCATCCTTGGTGGCGTCATCTTTGTCCTCTGTGGGGGCATGAGCGCATATAAGGCTAATGTTGGCGAATTTAGCCTTGATACGGATTGTCACAAGTCGCTCACTTACGTGTCGAAAGCCCAAGACTTCTTGCCTTAGTCTACCGCTTATGACGAATCCGCACCCAAATAAACGCTGTGGTCTTCTTGCGCAATAACCGTAGTACACGTCACAGATTTTCATCCTCCTTTTGCCCGGCCCATTCCAGCGCACTTCCTGGATGGCAGTAATTCCTGCTCTGTAGCAGTCTAGGGCCTCCGCTAGTTGTTTGGATGCACGTGGTCTGTTAAGAGTTCTAACATTCCACGTGCAGATCCGAAGGTCGTTGTCCTTGATTCGTTTTTCCGGGTCGTCAACAGTAAATCCGTCCTTTTCCGAGGCTATTGGTCGCTTCGCTTCGGGAGAAAGGCGTTAACGGGAGAAAATCATAAATTGGCACTTACTCACATTGAGCTGAAGAAAATTTTTTGAGAACCCAAAGGATAAAGGAATCTAAGTCGTCTTGGAGACAGGAAGAATCAAGTGGAGTTTTAAATTTTTATATCAACAGCAGGGATCAAAATCATCATTTATGGCAAGGAAGAAAAAAAGCGGGCCAAGATCATTACCCTGTGGAACACCTGAGTTAGCAAAAATGGGGTCAGAAACGGAGCTTCTAAGAACTACCCGGTATTCGCGGTTTTCCAGGTAGGATTTAACCTATGGAATGAACGATGAGGGAAAACTGTTGGCTTGAAGTTTAGTATAGATTATTAGGTGGTTAACTTTATCAAAAGCTTTGCTAGGGTAAGTAGTTATCACATCAAGACAGGTTTGTGATGGTTGATCCACCCTTTACAAAACCATGCTGGAATGGACTGATTATGGTTTCGCAGTGAAAGGAGAGAGACAGTCATAGATAATGGATTCAAAGAGTTTGGAGATTTAATTTTTGTTGCCTATTTTATATGAATAGGGAAATTAAATGAGTCTTTCCAAAAAGGAAGGGAAGATTCCTTGGTATATTGAGAGTCGAAAAAGAGTATTTGAAGGAATACAAAGGCTGTCAACAAATATTTTTAAGTGGAATTCCATCGGGACCGGGGGAGGAGCTGTCTTTAAGACAATTGATTTTGTCTCTGACATTAAGTTCACAAAAATTGAGAGACAATAGTGTAGAATTTGGAGAGTTTGAGAGGTAAATAAAATATTCAAGATTTGGCATGTTAACGATTTTATTAAAGGATTGGCTAAAGAACTTTGCGAACAGGTTAACGATGGATCGAGGATGGAGGGTCTTCAGATATATGGTGTTGTTAAACTTAAATGTTGGAGGAAAACCATCGGATTATCTCTTGACGACATTTATAAATTGGTAAAACCGCTTAGGTTTGTTTATGAGACAGGACTACATTTGAAAAGGACTAGTTGATAACGGGAAAAGCCAGAAGAGATCTTGGAGAGCAAGTATGTTTTAAAATATTTATTCCTTAGGTTACGAAGGACACGCAATATTTCACGGTACGTCTGAAATTGGGCTCCAGGGTGAACTGATGAGCATTCCTTGCGAGACGAGTATTACGGGAGAAACTTTTAAGGGGAGGAATGCAACTGGCTACTTCGAGTGAACATTTTTTGTAAAAGAAACGATAAAAAAAAAAAAGACATGAAACATTGCGTCGGTGTTCGAGTGGGGCAATTGTTTCAGCGGCAGTTCTATTTCCTATCAATCTTAACGCTCGATTTTGTATTCTATCAAACAAGTGAAGCGATGTTTGTGAAGCACCTGCCCAGAAGTGGGAGTTATACTCGAGTTTAGAGCGTATAAACGCTTTATAAATTGCAGCCAGATCAGATGGTGAAAAATACTTCTTACACCGATACAGAAAACCTAAGCACATTGCAGCATTCTTAGCGATCTCAAATATATGGTCGTTCCAACGGAGGTTGTCGTTGACACACATACCGAGTACTGAGAGCTTTTCGGTTTCTTCGATGTAAGTGCCATTCATGGACAATGGCATTGGGGGTATGTTAAGCTTTAACGACAGAAGACAGCATTGAGTTTTCGAAGCATTAAACTCCACACGATTCCTATTACCCCATTTGACAATGCTGTATAAATCGGAGTTTAATGAGCTTGACATACGGCACCGTTGCAATTGTACGTCCAAAGGCGAAGGGCGTGAATTATCGAACGAATATGAAAAGCTGAGGGTAGAGTCGTCAGCAAAACAGTTAAGTGGATTAGAAGTAACAGACAGAAGATCGTTTATAAAAATCAAGAAAAGAGTCGGAGACAGAACAGAGCCCTGGGGCACATCAGCATTTATTTTGTGCGAATCAGACTTGAATCCGTCCAACACAACTTGTATTGAACGGTCCAGAAGATAGCTTCTAATCCAACGAACAAGTGTATCATCGATCCCAAAAGCACGCATTTTCGATAAAAGAGCTTCATGCCAAACTCTGTCAAATGCCTTGGAGATATCAAGAGCAATAATCTTACTTTCGCCAAAGCGATGTAAAGATTTGTTCCACTGTTAGGTGGGATATACCAGTGGAACGGTTGCTGCGGAAGCCATACTGACGGTCATAGAGAAGCTTTCGATCTTCGAGATATTCCTTAAGCTGAAGGTTAATCAGTGTTTCCATGACCTTAGAAAGAAGGGATGTCAGTGCTATGGGTCGGTAGGAGGAGGGGGAGGATGAGTCACCTTTCTTAGGGACAGGCTGGACAAATGCTGTTTTCCATCTTCTAGGAAAGATTCCAGAAGAGTAGGAGCGATGGAAAAGCTTACGCAGTGGCTTTGCCAGTGTGGAAGAACAACTCTTCAGAAGAATCGGGGGTATACCATCCGGGCTAGCGGATTTGTGTATATCGAGATCTTTGAGAACTCTTGCTACTGTACGAGTGCGGAAAAAAAATCTGTCCCATGGAAAAATTTACATTCTCAAGTAAAGGAGGGGCAACATTGCTATGCGACAGCGTGGAGCTGGCAGCGAATTGGGCGGCGAGCAAGTTTGCCTTCTCTGAAGAGTAAACAATTGGTTTGTTGTTGTCGACGAGCGTTGGAACTGAAGATGTTGAGGAGTTTTTAATATTTTTTACAAATGACCAAAAATTTTTACTGCCTTTGGGACACTGCAGAATTTTTTGCCGTAATTTTTGGTCATGCAAAAATTTGGTTCTTTCAATAACGGAGTTGCATGAGTTTCTTGCTTGTTTGTGCTTTTACCGATTTTCCTCACTACGGTAGGCTTTGTAGGATCGGAAACTTACTTCTTTGAGCCTGATAGCTTCTTTACACTCAGAATTAAACCAAGACTTTTCTTTAGGTTTGATGCTTTTTACTCTGTTAGGAATAAAAGCACGCATCCCTAGAAGAATCACATTTGTGATCATTTCAGCACTGGCATCAATGTCACTATCGAGGAAGCATAGTGACCAGTTAAAGTTTCGCAAAAAAATATTCAGGCCGTCCCAGTTGGCTTTCTCGTATTGCCAAACGGTCCTGGTGGGAAGTTTTTCTTTAACTAGATGGGTGGAGGATGAGAAATTAGCTGAAATGATACAATGGTCTGAAGTGCCAAATGAAGAAGTTACACTAATGGTATATTTATCAGGGTGAGAAGTAAGAAACAAGTCAAGAGTATGGGCGGCTTGCCCAGCAACATCCGGTATACGCGTTGGCACATCGATCAGTTGGGTAAGGTGTGTACCTATAAGGCATACATTCTATAAACTTAAATTCAAAAGGACGATTTTATCAAAATTGGTCACACAATTTTAGAAATATGTAAGTATGTATTTGTTTTCAAAAATTACATATTCTTTTAGATGTGTGATGAATGAAACCTTTTGTATGGTAGTTTTGATACTACTTTTAAGATCAGATCGTTTTATTTTTCTAAATGTTAAGTTGCGTTTATAAAATGGGAATCAAGAGCAAGTACGTCCGAACAAGTTGGGCTCACATCTTTATTATAATATGGTGACTAATCTACATGAAGTATAATCGGTGTATAGCATACAAAAAATATTTTCTTAACTTTTTAGATTGTAATCAAAAATTATTTATATTTTGCATAACTTTTTTCTGTAAGTTCACTTTATTTGTAGCCACAATTTTTAACATTATAAAAAAGTCCCATTATGATCCGAAATTCTGGAAACCTATCATAGGTATCTCTTTTAATATTGATCGATAACATTGCTAATTTTCTTGTTTAGTAAGAGAAAATAATTTCCTTCACATTGTGTATATTAACTGGCCTATACGAAAACGAAGATAGTTCCATAATCTTAATCAAATAAAAAATCTAAAGGCTTTCCCTATACAAACATTTTTCTCACAAATGAACCTTCAGATGACAAACCAAATAAAAAAAAACTGTTTAGCATTTCAACCTAAACGAATCAAATCTTCAAATACTGATTTAATGTATTCTTTGTCTGCAAATGCGTCTTTTAAGCTGTAAAAAGTGCTGAGGGAGGAGTGGAGAAAATATAACAACTGCACTGCGCCAATGTCATGAGATCTTTTTGTGGAGAGGAGTCAAAACAAGGCGACTGAGCCTTAAAACTAAAATCAAATGTAGGTACATATAATGGATAAAATATGTGTTTAAAAAAAGACTCCTCCACTGGTTCCAGGTTCTACAGGTTACGGTTGGCAAGATATCCTTAATTTGTTTATGCTTTGTTTCTGTATACTAAGAGGCTGAGCAGCAAGAAAGCAACACATACGCTTACTGCCAAGAACAGGAGTTTCATTCGACTAAATTCATTACTACATAGCGATAGCCTCTTCCAGAACCTCCTGCCCTAACTTGCTTTCTTGTCCCACCTGGGAAATGGACACACAGTGAGCTGGAATGACTGTTGCTGCGCGTCATCATCATCATCGTCACAGGGCGCTAGAGAGATTGAAACACTTTTCTTAAATTATGAGAATACTTAAGGCAGGAGAATAACAAAGAAAAAGGACACTGAAGGAATAAACCATAAAATAAAAAAAAAAAAAGAAAGAACCGGGCAAACAGAAATGCAAATCTGCAATGTGTGATGTTCCTGAACCAAACCCCCCATCTCATGAAACTGAAATAATTTTGCAACCGCCGCGCCGCGTCTCGTTGGTAGGCCGCAGCAACTTGGAAGAAGTCAAAGACACCAAATAAACCTTTCTCAATATGCGCGGGCATGGGAAAAGGGCAACAGCCAACAGACGTGTGTACTACGGAATGATTACGAGAGATGTGGTGTTGTATGTCGGGCTTGTTCATTGCACTTGTTCTTTTGTTTTGCTGACGTTGTGTGTAATATGTTGCACGATCGAGAAACGCAGGGGAAGTCGAAAAAAATTAACATGAACGCAAAAAAAAAAAAAGGAAGACGATCCGCGATGATGACGATCCACAATTGTAGAATTTTAATTGTTGTATTGTTGCCCAAGTGGCCTTAAAGTTGAATATCCAGATCCACTCATTATAATCCTTTGGTTGTTTGGATGAAGAAAAAATGTTTGGAGATACTAAAAAATGTATTTTATTTTAAATGATAAGTGCTGAAGCTGTATATTGAAGAATATTCAAAATGTCTGAGATATTCCGGTCAAAAGAACAAAATTTCAGGTTTCGCCCATTTCTACCCTCAAGAATATTTGCGAGGGTTAGTATAGGTCAGTAAGCCTTGACACGCCATGAATATTATAAGTGACCACCAGGAGTCAAATCTTAAGACAACCTTACTTTATATTCTTTAATTCCGTTGGTATAAGGCTCGAGGGTCTTAAAATGAACTTTTTGATGGATATAACTCAGAGATTCTGACCTTTTATTTGGTCTTAAAATTTCTTTTAATCAATTTTAAATTGTACGTTGCTTTTAATGCTTTATTGAAAGTTTCGATGTTTTATATCTGGGATATAACCGTTTTTGTCTATATCTATACAACGCAAGGTTTTCAATTAGGTAAGGTCGTATGATTTTCTTAACCTTACGACAGAGGTCTCTGTATCGGACTCCTCCCTTGAATTATGTAAGCCTGCCTACCTGAGCTCTTAGCTTGCCTTTTTTAGGTTTTAACTTTCGTTGCCATGGTGGTTTTTCAGTACTGTTAACTGTTCGGCTCAGGGTAGTAAATACCAGTTCTTATACCGACCATTCTACACGCAGTTACGGCAGCTATGAACAGGATACAGATGATGGTTGTCTCGTAACTGAAAAGTTATTATTCTATTTAGGTGATGCTTTATAGTGCTCAACCATTCCTGTGTGTGTGTTGTTATTCTGGAAGAATGGAAGGGACCTACAGTTTTACGCCGAGTCCGAACGGTTACATGAGATGCACTTTTTCGAGATAAATTTTACTCTTGGAGGCTTTGTCAGTTCTTCGCAAGAGGCAGTACCACGGAAAAGAAGGTGGCTATGAGCTGGATTCAAACCCAAGCTCATTCGCTTAGCAGTCCAACACACTAACCACTAAGCCACGGGGCACTACAGTACGTCTACACTGTTCAATACAGGCCAGCTGTTTTGGCATTAGTTGAAACTCAGGTTGGAGTAAATACTGACTACATGGGTATAGCTTGGTGCCATTACTCTTTACCCATCATGATCTCGTGGTCTATGTTAGGAATGATATTGCTTGGCAGAGCCTTCCCCAATATGGGCAATGTTCCAACACGGACTTTAACTTCTTTTTGCTCCAATTCACTGTCCGCAAGCATGTCATTCATTATTGTTTTATTTACAGGAGTCCAAATCTCGACAGTAATTCGACTTGTAACGAGTTTGATGCGCTGTCTGATTCCACCTCGAAAAATTGTTTCCCTTTATCCTCGCACTGAAATCGTTATTGCGGGCGATTTCAATGTACACAATTCCAATTGGCTCCGCTATTATGGTCAGACAGCACCCGAAGGAAGGTATGTGGAGCTCTTTGCCGGGTTACATCACCTTACGCAACTGTGCCAACGCGTATACCGGATGTTGCTGGGCAAGCCGCTCATACTCTTGACTTGTTTCTTACTTCTCACCCTGATTAATATACCACTAGTGTAGCTTCTCCCTTTGGCTCTTAAGACCATTGTGTCATTTCAGCTAATTTCTCATCTTCCACCCATCCAGTTAAAGAAAAATTTCCCACCTGGATCGTTTGGCAATACGAGAAAGCCAACTGGGACGGCCTGAATATTTTGTTCCGAAACTTGAACTGGTCACTTTTATTCCTAACAGAGTAAAAAGCATCAAGCCTAAAGAAAAGTCCTGCTTTAATTCTGAGTGTAAAGAAGCTATCAGGCTCAAAGAAGTAAGTTTCCGTTCTTACAAAGCCAACCCTACAGAGGAAAATCGGAAAAAGCACAAACAAGCAAGAAACTCATGCAACTCCGTTATTGAAAGAACCAAATTTTGCATGACCAAAAATTACGGCAAAAAATTCTGCAGTGTCCCAAAGGCAGTAAAAATTTTTGGTCATTTGTAAAAAATATTAAAAACTCCTCAACATCTTCGGTTCCAACGCTCATCGACAGTAACAAACCAATTGTTTACTCTTCAGAAAAGGCAAACTTGCTCGCCGCCCATTTCGCACTCGTACAGTAGCAAGAGTTCTCAAAGATCTCGATATACCAAATCCGCTGGCCCGGATGGTATACCCGCGATTCATCTGAAGAGGTGTTCTTCCAAACTGGAAAAGCCACTGCGTAAGCTTTTCCATCGCTCCTACTCTTCTGGAATCTTTCCTAGAAGATGGAAAACAGCATTTGTCCAGCCTGTCCCTTAGAAAGGTGACCCATCCTCCCCCTCCTCCTACCGATCCATAGCACTGACATCCCTTCTTTCTAAGGTCATGGAAACACTGATTAACCGTCAGCTTAAGGAATATCTCGAAGATCGAAAGCTTCCCCATGACCATCAGTACGGCTTCCGCAGCAACCGTTCCACTGGTGATCTGATGGCATATCTCACCCAACAGTGGAACAAATCTTTACATTGCTTTGATGAAAGTAAGATTATTGCTCTTGATATCTCCAAGGCATTTGACAGAGTTTGGCATGAAGCTCTCTTATCGAAAATGCGTGCTTTTGGGATCGATGATACACTTGTTCGTTGGATTAGAAGCTATCGTCTGGACCGTTTAATACAAGTTGTATTGGACGGATTCAAGTCTGATTCGCACAAAATAAATGCTGGTGTGCCCCAGGGCTCTGTTCTGCCTCCGACTCTTTTCCTCATTTTTATAAATGATATTCTGTCTGTTACTTCTAATCCACTTAACTGTTTTGCTGACGACTCCACCCTCAGCTTTTCATATTCGTTCGATAATTCACGTCCTTCGCCTTCGGACGTACAATTGCAACGGTACCATATGTCAAGCTCATTAAACTCCGATTTATACAGCATTGTCAAATGGGGTAATAGAAATCGTGTGGAGTTTAATGCTTTGAAATTGAATTGTGTCATGTCCCGCCTTTAAGCCGAACTGGGTGTCTGGAATTATATTTTTGTCCTCGGCCCACTTGGACAGAGCTCTATTGATAACCTTTTCGAATACCTTACTGGTGCTCGGAAGAAGACTTATCGACCGGAGATTTGCCGGATTGGAGAGAGGATGTACAACTGCTGTCTTCCAACTCACTGGATAATATGCATTATTCAGCGCGTTGTTGAACAGTGTTGTGTATATGTTTATTGCTTCCTCAGGGAGATGTCGTAGTACAACATTGGGTATACCATCGACTCCTGCTGACTTCTTATGATGCGAAGATCTTTTGGAGTTCGACCTTCGAGATGAGCAGGGAGCTTGGTCCATTTTGCTCGGCCATGGTGGCGTTTGCCAGATTGTCTTCATTGAACCCAGTAAAACCAAGGTTCTCAGATCCTTTTTGCGTGATGCTGTTTCGAAGGTAAAAGTGATTCAGTAGAGCTGTGTTCTCCACGTCGTGATTTGGGTGAATGAACTCATTCACCTTATACACTTTCTGAAAAGCAGAACCCACTGTCTCAACCTTCTCCAATGGATCTTCGATCACAAAGCAATCGTTGTCCAAAACGTCGTACCCCAGATCTATTCCAGCATCGTTTGTTTTATGACACCATCCATCTGAAATGGGAGCGTATCGGAATCCCGCTTTTTAAAATCCCGCTTTTCAAAAATCCCGAAAAAAAAGTTTTAAAATCCCGTCTGCTAAAATATTTTTTTTTTAAATCCCGCCGAAATTCTGATCCACATTATTACGAATCCATCATACATACTATGATTTCTTTTAATTTGTCAGCTAAGCTCAATATGGACATAATGTCCATAAATAAAATTAGACTTGAAGTCCAAAATTTCAATTCAGACATTATGTTCACTTTTAAAAAGGCATAATTTCCATGGACCTTATGACTATTTCCTAAGTGGTCACAATGTCCATGCACATTGTGCCTATTTGAAGCAAAAGCGGTATTATAAGAAACGGGATTATAAAAAACGGGATCATAAGAGACGGGATTTTAAAAAGCTAAAATCCCGCTTTTTATAAAATTATAAATTTTTATTAAATTATAAAAAGCGGGATATCGAACCCAACCCTTCTGAAACATTGATGAAACCAATACCAACATACATCACGTTAACTCACACCATATACAATTCCACTTTTCACGTCAACTAAAATATAGTACTAAATGTAGTACTAAGAACTATAACTTGTACTAAATCTAGTACTAATTTTAGTACCAAAACTAGTACCATAAATACAATAATACTAAATTCCAGTAATAGGTACTAAAAATCTAGTACTAAAAAAACTATTGTACCAACAATCTAGTACCAATCGGCATATATATATCTAACTAGCGGTACCCGGCGCGCATTACAACGCCCTAGAAAAAACATGTCTTAATGTAAAATGCGAAAATAATGCTGGACAAAACTATATTTACCCTGTAAATTTCAGTAAAATCCGTTGGGCAGTTTAGGAGTACATACTCGATATACATACACGCATACATACGTCTGATGTACGCCTGGTGCTCAGAATACATTTTCGATCGATGCCGCGACATCTGACGAGTCACCGCTGCGTCAAAATGACGCAAGTGTGCACCGATTCTCAGAGTCACCAAAAAAATAATCCACAAATCCTCTCGTTAAATCCACACACACACACCTCATTATCTACATATACTTTCTACTTTAACAAAACCCCATCCCATCTTGTATTTCTTTTTCTCTTCTTGTCCGTTTTGAATTTGAGTGGAATTATTATTACTTTGCATTTGCCTCTTATTTTTCATGTTCGCCTGGTGCTCAGAATACGTTTGCAATCGATTTTGGTTAAAAACGTTGTATTTCTTGTCAGCATGAGTCATGTTATATCGTATGTGTAGCGTGTTATCGATTTAAAAGACGTTATCACGTCAAAAAAAAATCAGCGGCCCATTTTTAAAATATCGATTTATCGAAATAAACAAAAAAAAAATATACAAAAAGCTCTTATTTTAAAATAATTAAATTACCTGGAAATAACTTTAACCATACCTACCTTCCTGTTTCCTGAATTTCAATTTTCCTAATAGTACCTATAAGTAATGTAGTGCCCCGTGGCTTAGTGGTTAGTGTGTCGGACTGCTAAGCGAATGAGCCTGGGTTCGAATCCCGCTCATAGCCACCTTCTTTTCCAGGGTACTGCCTCTTGCGAGGAACTGACAAAATCTCCAAGAGTAATATTTGTCTCGAAAAAGTGCATCTCATGTAGCCGTTCGGACTCGGCGGTAAACAACACACTCACAGGAATGGTTGAGAGTATAAGTCACTAGGCCTTGGCTCCTTAAGGAGCTGTCGCGCCAATAAATTTATTTATTTATTTTACCTATATTTAGTTTGCAATGTTGAACTCCCGTTGCAATTTTCTAAGTTTTCAAAAAATGGCTTTTTGGTACGGGTTCCTAGGTACATTACAATAAAATTCTGTTCTTCAAAACTAATAGTTCCAACCTAATTCCGGCAAAATTACGTTTGACAAATAATGAGGTGAATCAGTGCTAATTAAAAGCTTCTTTTGAATGCTTAGAAAAAATCTATACTTCCTCTGCGTACAAAAAGCAAAAAAATAAAGAAAATAAAAAATATGCCAACAGGACAATACGAACTAAAACCGTAAAAATATAATAAATCCTCCAAAAAACTAAGACAAATAGCGCATTATCCTGTAGGGCAAGCTCTTAACAGGAAACCCTCTGCATCTACAGCATACCGAAACACACACTGTCGGATTAAATTCAGTTATATATATTCGTTCGTTGCCTTGCAGGGTTGCCTGTATATAAGTTTTCATTTTATTGTCTTCCATCATCATCGTCTTCATCATCATCTTCATCATCATCTTCAACTTCATCTCTGGGTTTTAGAGTCCGAGTTTGATTGCGATTCTGAATCGCGCGCGCCGTTCATCGTCATCGTCATCGCTCAACGCGACTCCTTCCAAAAGAGTCTCGTGAGCATACGTGCAATAATTTAAAATCTCTGAGTGTAATAAATTCCAATTGAACATGAAATGTCCATCTGATCCCATTCATCACTTTGTTTTAATTTTTTTTTTTTTTTCCAAACCAGTCTTCTAGATGGCCGTTGAGGGTCTGAAGGCTTTTTCCAGGCGCCTTATTTTCTCATCCTTGTGGGTTTGGGTTAGGGCATATTTTTACTTTCTTCGCGAGTAGTTTCTATTGGAATCAGCTTGAATATCAATTCCCATCTTATGCTGACATAACATTGCCTTTGAAGACTTCTGAGTTATGAAACAGAAACAACATGAGGCAAGTTTAGGATTCGTGAATATAAAAAATTGAGATAACAATCAAACATGACATTACGATCATAGGGAAGCCTAAAGAAGTAGTTAAACAAAATTTCCGTCTGTCTGTCCGGATGTATATTGATCTGCAGCCTAAACGGGTTAAGCGATTGCTATTAAATTTGGTATGCCTCAGAGGAGAAATTGAAAGTTCATTTTTAGGGCTAAAGATAACGGTACCTGCCATATAACGATTAAGGAAACAGCTCAAACGATTTTGATGACATTTTTTGAGATTTATTTTGTTGGCAGTAGCTATCAGATAATTAGAACCAAATTTACCGGAAAAGTCTATTAACCGGTACCTTTCATATAACGGTTTTTTTTTTAATTTTCGACTTTCTTGGTAACGGTTCAATGGATTTCAATAAAATTTTATATTTAAAAATATCTAAGTATCCAAATAAATTCTGCATACAAAGATTTTGAATAATTATTTTTTTCTATTTTTAATTAATTTTTGAAATTTTGTTTTTAAAACTTCAATATTCTTAAAACTTTTCAAAAAAAATATTTAAAATTTTAAAATCTGGTGTAAATTAGTTAATTCTAAAAATCGACATATCACAAATCCAAAAATTTTTTTTAACTAAAAATAAAAAAAACAGGATTTTATCAAAACTTTTTTCTTAAATTTTTTGTTTTTCAAGACGTTTGAAGGCTAAGTAATGTGGTTTTAATACTTTTTATAAGTTCAAATCTGTTATTATCGAGGTAAATGTTAATTGTTTCAGTCAAAGATCTTGCTTTCCAATGCAATTAGGCAAAAGAGCAAGTACGTGCGACCCAGTCGTGCGCATTATTTTATATGTCCTCTTTTTTTGTTTATCTCAAACGTAAACGATTAGGAAGAATATTAAAATGTAAAAGATTTTTTGTTTAATATTTGAGAATTTCAATATAAGACCAACTAAACTGTGGGCTAAAAAAAGCTTTTCTCATTTGAAACTCCAAGTAAAACCTTGAACTAATAACAGGTCCGCCAAATAACCTTTTTTTTTGAAAATGCTTCATCAAGATCGAGTGTAGCTTCGGCTGTGTGGCAAAAAAATTAAAAGTAGTGAGCCCAAGCAGGGCTGGTAAAAAACCAAACGTTAGCTTGGTCTGAATAGGATTTATTAGGCTGCGGTTAGGCTTAAATTGATGGAAAGTTGCTTATGACAATATTTTTTGGGGTGGCGAGGGGAGTAGGGTATCGCATTATTATTTTATTAAATTTTGTATTATTATTTAAAAGAAGAAGTTCAGATATCCATTTTCAGACTTTTAGCGTCAAAATATGCGGAAGTCTAATACAAACTTGGGGTTGGAGATTAAAAAAATCCAAGTTTTCGATTTTTTTTGTTGTTTGTGTACTAAAACAGCTTACATATGTCCAAATTCGGTTTTGTAGGACATTAGGAAGTACCCTTAGAATTTTGATGATCATCAGTAAGTCAGGGTTTTTTAGATATCAATAAAATCTAAAGTATAAGAACTATGCAATTTAAACTTTATATGTGTAATAGGTCCGCTATTAACATATTCTAAAAAAATTGTTTATCTGGCATAATCCAAACCGAAGTTATGAGGGCTCAAAAAACGACGAAACGGTTAGAGAAAAAGTAGGTAGGCTTGGCTCATTTTGCCAGGACCAATACCGCGCCCCCAGATTTTACCTACTTATTTCGAGCAATCAAAATCAAATTTCAAAAGATCTGTCTGTATAACGATCTGCAGCCTAAACAGCTTAAGTGATTACCTTCAAATTTAGTATATGTGGTTCTTTTGGCTTCAACGATTTTGACGAAAATTTGTGAGAGTATTTTTGTAGGTATATTTAGCCACCCCGCACAATACCATAGCTTGTACGTACCTTACCTATGCATACATAATATTGTTTGTATCTGCCCTGTCCATTTGTCTGTATATAGCTATTCAACCCGCCAATACACAGAATATTCACATCGACCCTACTAGCTTCCAACTTGAAAATTAAACTTGTTCAAGATAAGTGGCACGCCACTTGCAAAATCTCACGCCACCGCACCTCCACTTTGATGAGCGCGTCTATGTTTTAGCAATGCGCAGTGATACCAGATCGTTAGCATTTCAAGTCTCAAAATTAGCCAAAAAGGCAAAAGAGCATTTCTTACATTCTAGGACAAAAAAAAGATATTTTAATTCTAATATTTGATGTGTTTCGTTTTTTAATCATGTTTATTTGTGCATAAAATATAAATACATACAAAAATCAAAACTTTAAATGAATTCATTCAGATTCTCCGAGTGAATGCGCTCATTTTTACTTGCGATTATAGGGACTATAAAGCAAGTTATGCATTCGTAAAAAAAAAAAAAAAAAACAAACATGATATTACGATGATAGAGAAGTCAAAAAAAGTGGGTCCGGAAATTCCGTCCGTCTGTCTGTCTGTCTGTCTGTCTGTCTGTCCGTATCGATATCTACAGCCTAAACGGTTGGGCCGATTTGATTCAAACTTGGTATATAGTATTTTTAGAGTGCTCTACCCGACGGTTTTTGGAATTGGTATTCTAGCTCCAAAACTAACGGTACCTGCAATATAACTTTTATTAAAAAACTTATTTTTCTCGAAAACGGCTCCTACGATTTTAATTAAACTTTCAGAATGATGTTTTCTGTGCAAAATCTATCTTTTAATTTTAATGGATTTTTCAGAAAAAGTTTTATAACGGTACCTCCCATATGACCGGTTTTTTAAAATCAGACTTTCTCGTTAACTAATTGACGGATTTTAATGAAATTTTCAAAATATGCAGTGTTTTATGATTTAAATAATATTGCTCATCAAAATTTTCAAAAACATTTTTTTTTAATTTTAATAATTTTTTTAAAAAAAATATTTTGTTTTTTGAATATTTTGAAAACGGATCTATAGATTTTTTTTAAATTTTTTCTCCTAGTATAAACTATAGATTTCTTAAAATTGACATACTAAAAAAAAATTTAAAATATGTTTTCGAAAAGTTTTTCAAAAAAAACATTTTTTTGAAAAAACTGGTCGAACGATTTTCAAATGAAAAATTCATAAATTAGAAAACAGCAAAATAAATAAGATGGCTTACAACATTTTTTCCAAAAAACGTTATGAGTAGTGTTTTTTTGAATTCATAAATTTTTTTCCCCAACATTTTATTTCATATTGCTCGGCTAAGCCCTAGCCAAGCCATTAGTCAAATAAAAGAAAGTGACAACCTACATTACATACATACTTACGTATTTTAAAGTATTTTTCATCATCATAAAAGCACAGAATAAATAAGGAAGCCTTTGATAAACACACAAAAACAACTAACAAATAAAAAAAACTATTCGATTACTACTGAATGCAAAAATTTCAATCGAGAAAACAAAAGTTTACACCTTCCTATAAATAAACAAAACCACTGTGTTAACTTTTAATATTGTCTCTATACCTACTGGCTTAACAGTAGTTGGAACACGTATCTTAATTTTAGTACCTACCTTCCTTCCAACCTTATTATAGGTACCTAAATCCTTTATAAATTCCATTGGTCCCATATTGGGACGTATAAAGGTCCCTTTACCTAGCATTATTGCCATACTGCTGATTCCGACGAATCTTTATGCCAGTTGTTCAAATTTTTCCATACCAAAATGAAAATTTAACTGAAAAAAGTCCTTTGTATCTTTCTATTAGCAAATTATATTATAAACAGTAAGCAGCAAGTGGAAAGATAATACTACACTAAAAAACTGCAAAAGCTAACAATCCTATATATTTATGTGTTTATCCCTTTGTCGTGACGCATGTTCGTTCGAGCTTCACCCCAAAACGATTCTAAGGAAGTTGCACGTCATACAAAAAATATTAAAATAAAATCTTTGTCAAAAAGACGCCTGCACTTAAAAAGGATAAGCACATAAGAGCAAGTACGTGCGACCCAGTCGTGCCTTTTATTACTTTTCTGAATCTGAATGCAAAATAAACGTCAAAATACTTTCTAGCTTGTATTATGTTTGTAAACATATTTTTGTTTGGTTCTCTTATTTTTTTTTATTGTTATTATTATAAGTTTTAATAAAAAGAAGTCTGTTTTTTGAAAAATTGTATTTGTTTTGTATACATTTCCTTGTGGGGAATACTGAGGGATTTTTTTCTATAGCGTGGGGCTAAAAAGGGGATTTTTGATCATTATCGTGGGAAACTGTCGACTTAAATTCTGGCATCACTGAATGCCACATGCCACTGCCACTTAGTAACCACGTCACTACCAATCCACGTGGTCTACACTTCGGTGCGCGCCCTACCTTATACCGAAACAAAAATCTCCGAATGTTGTATCTACATAAATATGTATGTGCATCAATGCGGGAAATATTTTTCATAGTACTTTCGACTAATTATTTTTAATAATTATGTAAATATTTTCATGCAACTAACAAATTTTGGTACAATAGTCCAATCTCATAGATTATCTCAAATCTTACCCAAACCTCCTCGAAATCACTAGATTTGCCATACAAATTTTAATCTACTCAGAGCGAAATTTCAATTTAATCTACTCGAAATATTCTCTTAATTGAATAACGTTAAACTTATAGTTAAGAAACAAATTATTCTTTGAATTAACGAATTTTTTCACTGAATAACGTATAATTTTTCATTGAGTGACGTTTTAAAATTTGTTGATTAACGATTTATACGTGGGCATTACATACATTTTTCTTTAAAATGATTTTTTAAAAAAAAGTTTTACTGCGGGATGAGGCATTTACCAAACAATGCATCTGATTTTTACTTGCGATTATAGGGACTATAAGGCAAGTTTAGGATTCGTGAATATAAAAAAAATTGAGATAACAATCAAACATGAAATTATGATCATAGAGAAGCCTAAAAAAGTCATTGGCAAAAAATGTCTGTCTGTCTGTCCGTCTGCCCGGGTGTATATCGAGCTGCAGCGTAAACGGGTTAAGCGATTGCCTTCAAATTTGGTATATGCTTATCTCTTGGCATTCCTCACAGAGGAAATTGGTTTTTAATTTTTATGGCTAAAAATAACGGTACTTGCCATACGATCGTTTAGGAAAAAACTTATTTTTCTCGAAAACGGCTCCAACGATTTTGATGAAAATTTTTGAGAATTTTTTTTGTTGGTATTGGCTATCATTTGATCAGAACCACATATACTGGGAAAAGTCAATTAACGGAACCTTTCATATAACGGGTTTTTAATTTTCTGTCAAATTTTATATTTGAAAAGACCACAATAGCCAAATTAATTTTGCATATCAAAATTTTGAATAACTTTTTTTTTCTAACTAAAATTAATTTTTGATTTTTTTTTTGAAAAATCCATATTTTTAAAACTAATTTTAAAATTTGTTTTTAAAATTATTTTAAATTGTATAATCACATAAACTCTAAAAAACTGCATACCAAAATAAAAAAAAAAAATAAAAAAAAACAGGATTTTATCAAAATCCGTTCTACAATTCATAAATTCTTTGTTATTTAAGACGTGTGGTCTGTGGGGGCGTACTTCATTTTTACTAAAAACCGTCAAGTATTGTGTTTTTGATAGTTTTTATAAGTTCAAACTGTGTTACTTTCAACGTAAATGTTATTTGTTTTTGTCAAAGATCTTGCCTTCCAATGTAATTAGGCATATAAGAGCAAGTACGTGCGACCCAGTCGTGCCCATTTTTATTTATACTTCCCTTTCATTATGGTGCGACCGTTATTTATTAATGCAAGATTTTTTCTTTGATTTACCTTTTTACATTATAGAACGAAAATATTTCATTATTCACATTTTTCATTGAATTTTGTTCATGAACGTTTTCGTTGGCATCAACTTAGTCGCATCAGAGTCTAGGGAAACAATGAATTAAACCACTTTCATTGATTCAATGAAACATTTATTAAACATCGAATATTTTGTATTAAATTCTTCGTTGTGGCAATGAATTTTTCGTTGATCCAACGAAAAGACAGTCAACGTAACGTTTTTCGTAAGTCTACGAAAAATATTTTTTTTTCTGTGTAGAATTGAATAATTTAACGATGCCTTTAATAATCATAAAAAAAAACTATAAATATAAAAATACACTAAAAACGTCAAATTAATAAATTTGTTTAATTGTCCCCATGAATAAAAATCAGATAGTGATATCACACGCAAGGACATGATAGCTTGTTTTCGTTTCAGAATTATGGTAAATATGTAGAGCAGATTTCAAATGTCAAATTTAATATCTGTAATTCAGGTGGAAACATTACTAGAATATTTTAAATCTTCTTGGAATAAAATCTAGATTATCGTATGGTGGCGATTTTAGCGCCAATATTCAGCATTCAGCCCGAGGTTGCACCCTGCTACTGGAAAAGAAAAGCGAACTTAAAACAAAAGCCGAAGCCGAAGAAGACAATGCATCTTCTGTGGCACGTCCGTCGTAACTGTAATCCCATTGATTCGTGGATTTCCTGTGATTTTCTATTTGATCGTATGATGTGCTTTCTTTCCTCTATGTACATAGTCATAGTTCTTGGTTCTTGGTTCTTGGTTGTCTTGTTGTGTTGTGTATGCCAGTTTGTCTGTCTTGCTGTCGAAGTGTATGCCTTATAATCGTAACGAAGCGACATACCTTGACAACGACAAAGTGAATCTGCTCAAAAGAGTGAACAGCTTCGGCTTTTGCCCCTACCACCATAATCATTGCACGCCGCCGCCGCCACCGAAATCAATTTAAACACTAGTTGCACATGAACAGAAAAATCCCGCATTGCAGGATTAATTCAAAGGAAGCGATCAACTAGCTTCAAAAAGCCTTAGTTATAGCTTATGTTTCAATTGTTGACAGATGGACATATGTTTAAATGGACAATGACTGGACGGCTATGGCCAAACAATGGCATATCAAGATTAGCTAAGGCTCAAGTTGCCGTACAGACAGACATGGACCAGGGGTACATATATAGTTTAGTAGGAGATGCAAGAAAAACTTCCAGAGACAAATTAGGTAGGGCTCATTATGTAATAATATGGCTACCGGAATGGTTCATTGGGATAACACCTAACGATTGGAAGTGCTAGGGACGTAGCAAATAGTTCGCGAGGTGCTTGTAATTGTAAAAACAAAATGTTAATGTTGTAAATGTTATTTGATTTAAGTGTCGATAACAGAAAAAATAGATAAGAAATTGCTTAACGATCGTCAGAGCTCGCTCAAAATGTTCGGGGGTACAAAGGCCTAATCACCTAATAGATCATCATCACAAAAAAACAAAAAAAAAACTCGCTCAACGTTGTCGAAGCGATTTGTTGCTAAAAAGAAAATTATTTTCCATCGGCTTCTGTAAATCCTTAAAAAAAGTTTAATTAATAAGATCACAAGGGGTTTTTACGTGATGTCCGCTGAAAATGGTAAAGCCAGTTTCAAAGCATTGTCAATTAAGAAAGAACCAATACCAATGACATTTAATGGCAGTGTGACTACTGACACGACTTTCCGGCTCTCATCGTTTTCCATGCCAAGAGATTTGACTCTGGGTGGCGCAGGTCGTGGGGGACGGGGAGCCGGTACTAATAAAAAAGTTTTCACTCCAAACCTCAACGTCACCCGCAACAAAAACGCAAATGTAAAAACCTCGAAAGACACATCGGCTCGTGGCAGGGGCCGTTCCGAACGTGGCAAATCGGATCGTGGTCGTGGTCGAGGAGCAGGGCGAGGTGCCAGTAACCTCATCCAAACAGCTGGTGTCTTCTCAGAAGGGGCCGGAGCTCTCACTTTGAGAAAACAAATTTCCAGTGGTTACAGTCGGTCGGACGACGCTCCGTCGGCAATGAGGAAGCCCACCCTTATCAAACGAGAAGGTGGCTTTAAGATAGATGTTTAGGCTGAGCAGGAACACATTCGAGAGCTTCTTGGGGATTCCGATGAAGATGATTTTATTGACAAGAAATCCGATCCAGATTGGGTTCCAATCAAACTAAGTGAAGCCAAATGGAAAGATTTTAAAGTAGAGATTGAAAAGGTTGAGAAAATTGAGAAAAAGGAAGAACCACCCGTTGACGGTGAAGAAGTGAAGATGGAATTTGTTGAAGAAAAAACAGAAAAAGAGAAGCCTGATGCCATAATGCAAAAGATTCAAGCCCTGCATTTAAATCGACCTCAAATAAACACTCCTAGGTACCCGTTGACGGTGGACAACCTCCTAAACAATACTCAGCCACAAATATTTATCATGCAGTTGCCAGATACGTTACCTTGTGAAGACCCCGATGATAGCCCAGAGAACCCGCCCAGCACAAGTAAAGAACAGCCACCTCCGCCAACGGAACCAGTTCCTAAGAAAAACCCTCTCAAAGAAATGGCCGAAGGCCAGATTGGGAAACTAGTTCGCTACAAGTCGGGTAAACTGAAGCTAGTCCTTGGGGAATCCCAATTCGATGTGACAATGGGCATAGATACCGGATTCCTACAAGACCTCATGTCTATAAGCACAAATCGAGAGGAGCGAAGTGGAAACATGATAAACCTGGGACCAATCCAAGCCAAATTGACTGCCACTCCAGACTGGGAATATCTTCTTAGACAGAAATAAGCCCAAAACACCACTGCAACTGTGTCACTCTAAAACGCCGGGAAGTTAGAACAAAACGCATCACCTTTTCATATTTAGGAAGGTGTTTGAACGTTCAGTTTTATATAGAAACACGAAAAAAAATTGTTTTTTTAATTATTTGTTATTAACTGTTGAGCTAAGATGATTTTTTTGGCAAAATCGGCATCTTATCTAAGTCGATCGCAAGCAGTAATGTCGCAATATTTCCCAGCGTATACACAACCATATTCGTTTAGTGGAAGAATAAAATATAAAACTAATTATCTGTCAAATCAGACATGAGCTAAGTGTTACCATTCACGAAATAAACACTAATTGAAAAAAAAAACGTTAGATGACGGACCCTTTATAAAGCTGACGTAACATCACTTCAAGAAATGAGATGGCCAGGGAATGGTGTTTTGCAGAAAAAAGAAAGAATTCGGCATCCCAAATAAATTGACACGATTATGTAGGCCATAGTTGGAAAAAGGCTTACTATTGTACTGAATTCAGTACAATTTGATATCATCAGTACAAAAGTACATCTTTGCCATTTTCAGTTTGTTTTTACAAAATTGATTTATTTCTTTCATTTTATGTTATCTTTCAAAATATTCATCGAATTATTCAAGGTGCTTTCTGTATTCCCTCATTCTTCAGCAAACGTTGATAGAAACCAAAAATCGCATCAAAAAATAATGTTTATCACAGTCTTTTAAATAATACAAATCTTGTCAATAAAAATATTTTTTTTTGTACGGCGAAAAATGACAAAATCTTCAAAGACACCATAGGCCCGTACCTATGGTAGTGTGATATTCTTACTCACTAAAAAAACACCTTTAGAACAAATGATCTAAGTTGCCTTATCAAGTAGTTTAATCTTCATTTTTATTAATCACATTTGGTAGGGAGCTCTCCACCGAGGGGACCTGCAATACCGCGCATAATCACATGGTTATCGTTATGTCTTGCTGCACTTGGTCGAACGGTCTCGTTCTCCGAAGTCGGCGTACAAGATTGTATGTACCATGGAGCACCAATAATTGCTCTGAGGACTTTGTTTTAAAATGTTTGCAGAGTTTGTATATGGCTTAGTTTGGCACAACCCCAAAGTTGTATTCCGTAAGTCCACACAGGTTTTAGCACTTGCTTGTAGATAAGCAGTTTGTTATAAATACTTAAATTGGAATATTTTCCAATTAGCCAGTTTAGTTCTCGTAAGCTAATATCGAGTTCTTCTCTTTTCTTTTTAACGTGCGTCTTCCATTTAAGAGTCATGCCTAGATACTTTGCTTCGTTAACATACGGTATTTGAACGGAGTTAATAAAGATGGGTAGATTGTTAACATTCTTGTAAGTAAAGTTCACATGTGTTGATTTGGACTCGTTTAGAACAATGCGCCATTTCTTCGTCCAGTTTGTTATTTTGTCAAGAGTTTTCTGTAGCTTTTCGGTTGCTCTTTCAATTGAGCTGGATGATGCAAGTCGACGTCTTCTTCTTGAGATATATCTCGAGTATAAACAACGAATAACACTGGACCAAAAACGCTTATTTCTTTAAATCATGAATATTCAGTACCTTGTGTCACTCTGAAAAGTCTATTTTCCAGATAGGATTGCAGAACATAATATATTTGTTTCGGAAAAACCTGTCTTAATTTAAATCTTAAGCCGTCGTGCCAGACCTTATCGAAAGCTTGGAAAACATCAAGAAACGCGCTTGGGCATATCTTTCTCCCCTCTGGGGATTTTTCAATTTTTTGTTGAGTGGTTATTTCTAAAACCGAATTTGTGTTCGGGAATAAGCCGTTTGTCTTCTACAATTGGAAGTAGGCGCTTAAGTAATAATTTCTGGAATAACTTAGAAATTTAATGCAATATTGGTCTGTAAGACTTCTTTTCATTAAGAGTTTTCCCTGGTTTTGGGACCATTATGATTTTGGCCACTTTCTATTGCCGTGGAAAGTATGCAAGCCTTGTTGCTTTCTTATAGCGTCGAAAAGTTCTGAAAATGTGACATTTCGAATTCGGAAGTTTTCAAAGGTCCAATGAGTATCAACAACTCCTCACCGTCAAAGGTTTTGAAAGTTTCCTCGAGGTCATCGGCAAACAGATCTGCCTTTTCTGTGTCTGTTTTAGCCCAATCTCCATTGTTTGTTCGAATTGGTGCTAATTGTAACTTGGGTTTTTTAACACCTTTAATAGCCTTCCACAGGGAGTAATTCGTATAAGTAGAAATCTCAGGGTTTCTTGAATCTCGAATTGCATTTTTCAGTTTACTGGAGAGGTGATTCAAAATAGTTTTGTGTTGAGGAGCGCGGGATTGTTGTCATTTCTAACGTGCTTTTCTTTTTTCGAGTATAAGTTCTTTAATTTCAATTGAAACATTTTGCTCATTCGGAATTGAATTTCTGCTATTTTGCGGAGTGTTTTTCCAGGCAGTATCTTAGACGATTTTAATAAATCTCTAAACTTTATCTTCTAATTCAAACGGAGTTTGCAATGATACTTCAATTGCAATCCGCACGAAACACTTCCCAAATCGTTCTGTTGTTTGTCAAAAATGACGTAATAAAAATGTGACAAGCAATCCTCTCCAAAAAGAAGAATTTTTATAGTAAAACTCAGTTAACTAACTAACTATTATTTAAATATCTAAGGCACCAGTTGTAATAATCTTTGAAACTGACTATTAAATGTTTCCATTTTTAATTTGGAGGTGTTAAAGAAGTAAAACCAGTGATTATTTTAATACACATAAAGGGGTTTTAAATAAATTTGTGTTATTTATTTCTGCATAAAAAAAAATCAATGATTTAGAAATTCTTTAAAAGCTTTAATGAACGCCACAACTGGATCGTCTGATATGGGGATCCGTACCCACCTTACCTTAATTTGTACAAACTAACAAGCTAACTAACACACCTGGCGTTGCTGTGGCATACCATACATTTTCATGATACCCGAAAACAGCGTCACAAATCGGTTCCAACAGTAACTAAACACTATCAACATAATCGTGTCAGTACACAAACAAAATGTAATATTGTTGATATGAAAATATGTACATTATATAGCTTTAGTTACTCCTTACAACATCAGCTATATGTCTGCGAAAGCCCTGTCAAAATTGGTCCATGAATAAAAATATATGGCACCACCTACTTAGTTATTAAAAACATAGCCTTAACTATTTCTTACAATATTAGCTATCTGCTTGTGAAAGTCCCGTCAAAATCGGTCCATAAATAAGAATTTTCGAAAAAAATGGACCCCATCTTGACCCCTAAGTTACTTCCTAGAACATCAGCTATCTGTCAGTAAAAGTCTCGTCAAAATCGGTACAGCCGTTCCCGAAAGTTGCGCGAACAAACAGACAGACAAAAAAGATCAAAATTGTGTTTTTGTTTTAACTATACTTTCATATGCCTCTTTGTATAAAAGCTGTTATTTTGATTTAAAAACATAATCATTTATGTTAATAAATTAATTGTTTTTTGTTGTTCTCTATTTATTTTTGAATTTGTGTTTGCTTACACATCAATTTAAAAGAGCCCAGTACAATTTGGTCATTTTCAGTACTATTTTATGTCATCGTTCAGTACAATCGAAAATAGTCGATTTCCATCACTGAGTAGGCTGACGATGACCAATACTACAAGCCAAGTAAAAGTAGCCGGTTTGCTGTCCAGACCAATCAACATCTTAAATAGACTCCGACAAGGGGATGGTCTGGCTTGCATCCTCTTCAACATGGCGTTGAAAAAAAAAGCAATCATGACGACATTGACATCATCGGCAGAAACCAACAAGCTGTATAAGACTCCTTTACCCAAATCGAGCAGGCGGCACAAAACCTGGGGCTGCATATTAATGAAGGGAAGACTAAGTACAGAAACCTTACCATAAAAGCCAAAGTTTATCTTATATACCTATAAAGGGTTTTATTTTTTACCCAGAAAATGAAAAAAACTGGGTATCTTATCAATTTCTTAATCTACTACTTAAAAATAAACTTAAAATAACTTGAATAAACCTAAAACTTAAATCTAAAACAGCCACAGCAAGCTTTTTTTTTTTTTTTTTTGGCGCCGCCGAAACTGCCCTACCTAACTTAAAGATACCATAGATAAATGTAGTCGGCCATAGGCGATATTTCGTTTTTGCCAACTGAAATATCGGTTTTTAACTGATTACGGGCTTCCTTCCGATCCCGGTCAGGCACGGCCCTACGGAAACGGAGGCGCTCTGCTTCGCTCCCAGCGACTATGTCTCGGTCGTAGAGGAGCCGCCTATCGACTGTTCTGCGGCCGACGTGGTAGATCAACGGAATCGCCGCTCTATCCTGAATCAGCCCTCGACTATATAGGAAAGCCTCGGGCGGGATAAAACCACTCGAACGTGTGCTTTCAAAATATTCATCTTGGGGGTAGTAAGCCCCGAAGATTTGTCCATTAGTTGAGGTCATCGCCCTTGCAATGTGTCCGCGAATGAGCTTAATTAAAAAGTTATCTATCCTGTTTGTATTGGCCCCGTTGTATAGAACTTTGTTGGAATAATAATGTTTGTACTCCGACTCTGGTGTTCTATAAAGACCGAGACAAGTGCGAAGGCACTGTCTCTCGAACACCCGAATCTTTTCCATTAGAGATGGTGCAACGTTGAACCACACAGGGCATCCGTAGGCAATCATCGGCCTGATAGGGGGCCATGTAGCAAATCACTTTCACCCTGCTATCAAGGCGGCTGCTATAAAACAACCGTCTTGTCAGGGCAAAAGCTCCCCTAGCCCTGGCCAGAGCAGCCTCTACATGTCGATTGAAATATAGATACTGATCCAACCAGATGCCAAGGTACTTTACTACATCCTTACTCGCCAGTGGATGTCCATGTGGCCCAGCGATCACTAGCTTGCGCCATTTTTTTCTCGTATCCCTAGAGGCCCTAGACAAAGGGGTTCTAAACAGGATAGTTTCACATTTCTGGAAGTTAATTTTCAGCTTCCAATCATTACAGTACTTTTGAATTTTATCGAAATCACGTTGCAAGAGAATTCTGATGACTTCAACTTTTGGACCTGTTCTGTACGCAACTAATTGCATGAGGTAGACTCCCAATGAGATCGCTGGTGTAAATACTAAAGAGAATCGGCGAGTTCACCGCTCCCTGTTGCAGACCGTTTTTAATATCAAACGTTGTGGTAGATGTTACATTGCCACTCTTGAAAACAAACTTTCTACCATTAAGCATGTCGTAAAGCATAAATAACAGTGGTTTACTTATGCCCCATCTGGTTAGCTTCAGATAAACCTTCTAACCATACGGTGTCGAAAGCCTTTTCAACCAGACAGGCACCCGTGCATGTTCCTTAGCATTGTTCCATTGGACAGCAGATACTAGCTTAGACGCGGCATGAATTGTGTCATGTCCCGCCTTAAAGCCGAACTGGGTGTCTGGAATTATATTTTTGTCCTCGGCCCACTTGGACAGAGCTCTATTGATAACCTTTTCGAATACCTTACTGGTGCTCGGAAGAAGACTTATCGACCGGAGATTTGCCGGATTGGAGAGAGGATGTACAACTGCTGTCTTCCAACTCACTGGATAATATGCATTATTCAGCGCGTTGTTGAACAGTGTTGTGTATATGTTTATTGCTTCCTCAGGGAGATGTCATAGTACAACATTGGGTATACCATCGACTCCTGCTGACTTCTTTTTCTTTAATGATGCGAAGATCATTTGTAGTTCGACTCTCGAGATGAGCAGGGAACTTGGCCCATTTCGCTCGGCGACAGTGGCATTTGCCAGATTGTCTTCATTGAATCCGGTAAAACAAAGATCCTCAGATCGCCATTGCGTGATGCTATTTCGCAGGTAGAAGTGATTCAGCAGAGCTCTGTTCTCCAGGTCGTGATTTGGATGAATGGACTCATTCACCTTATACACTTGCTAAAAAGCAGAACCCATTGTCTCAACTTTCTCCAATGGATCTTCGATCACAAAGAAGTCGTCGTCCAAGACGGCGTCCCCCAGATCTACTCCTGCCTGGTCAAGAGTATGTTTTCGTTGTCTGTCGTTCTTTGGAGCTTAAGACACGGAAGATCATTTTGAGTGTTCTTTCTAAAGATTTTATTAATCTCGGGAAACATACTCGGGTCGCTAGAATTATCGGTCCGAATTCTGTTATCCCAGTAAGAGTTAATAGACAATCGATAGTTTTGTTTAATGAGCGAGTTGACATTTTTGATTGAAGACTTCAGTGTCCTAATCTCCAGATCGTTTCTGTCAGTAAACCGCCTGTACAAGAGTTTTAATCTTGTCAGGAGGCCACTTTTTTGTCTATATAGTGCGTCTATTGTCGCGTTCTTGTACATTTCAGTTGCGTTATGTTCTTTGTATCGTGGGATTGTTCTGTCCATCGTTTGTTTTATGACACCATCCATCTGAAGCAGGTATCCATCGATCTCTACGTTCGATAGATTCCTGTCGTTTGGAGGCACAATGTCGTTAGAGAGGAGTTCTCTGGTCAGGATGTTGGAGAAACGTGGCCAGCGTGCCTTACTAAAATTGCAAGAACGCGCAGGCACAAATTCATCCAACACCACAAGCTCATTTGGTAGCTGTATGACGGCGGAAAGTCCGCAGTGGTCACTGTCGTATCCTACCGTCTGTAAACAGTTTCTTGTCTGTTGGCCCACAGAATCAGTTACTGTCAGTCTTGAGTCTAACAGTAGTAGATCTAGAAAAGCACCGCTCCTTGGGAACGATGGTCTATCTGTAGCAAGAAGGTCGATTTTATGTAGATAAGTCGCAAAACCGTGGTCGTCCAAATGCAAAACATTTCCATGCTCTATATTGTGGAGCATATGTGGTGTACAGTAAGTTACTTAGTTTTTAGTATGAGGAATAGCTTCCATTTTTTTTAGTACCTACTATTACTATTTTGCAATCAAATAGATACATTTCCTTCGAATTTGGCTTGTGTTTGTATGGGTTTTATTATTAGTAAGCGATAATAATAATTTATTGATTTACTGCAAGTAACTTTGTATTGTTTCCGCTACTTAATTGCTTCAAATCAAGTTTCTAAGTGCGTACAAGTAAGTGTTATCGCGTAGCGTAGAGCAGAGAATCGACTTGTCTCTGCTACGCCGCGCAGCGCCAATTTAAAATTTACTCACCGCCGCGCCGCCACCAATAAGTGTTATCTGTGAATTGAAATTCAAAATGTTGTGCATATTTACTGACGATTATAGGTACTATAAGAGCAAGTTTACGATTCATGGATATAGAAAAAAAAATAGAGATTGTAATTGAATTTTTACCAAGTTTTATATTTAATATTTTATTTATAAGCAATTTTTTTTTTAATTCAATATAATTATTTTAAATTTTATGTTCGGCTATATATTAATAAATTCTACAAAACAGCATACCAGAATAAAAAAAAAAATACAAAAACCAAAAAACAAAAACCAGGACTTCATTAAAAAACCGTTCGTTGATTGCTGTGACACTTCTTATAAGTTCGGACCGTGTTATTTATGTATTTCTGATAAAGATCTTGCTTTACAATGTGATTAGGCACATAGGATCAAGTACGTACGACCAAGTCGAGCCCCTAATAATTTTAAATTGTATTTCATAATGTTTAGATAGGTCGAAGTACATGTACATAACACAAGTAAGTACTAGATTGTTAAAGGACTTTATTTTGCACTTAACTTGCTGACAAATGCTAGGTTATTGCGTTCTGGTTTTGTTGTTGACAGTTTGAAAACTATAAGCACAGGTGTTGCTGAGAGAATTGAAATAGGCATTCAACAAATTCGTTGCTGTGCATTTTTGATGTATTTTTTTTTGTTATAATTAACACCCGCACAACAGACTGTTTGTTTCCGTTTTAAAGTAGAGCACACTCCGAGGGCATTACGACGATAGGGAGGGGAAATATAGGAGGTGTCGATTAACATTCGTTTTGAATGGCAAATCTCGCCGGGTAAACTATTCCAAATTCGTGTTGTTCGGCTAAAAAAGAATCCCTATATTTCACGGTACGTCCGAAATTGGGTTTAAGAGTGAACTTATGGGCATTCCTTGCAAGACGAGTATTACGGGAGAAACTTTTAAGTGGAGGAATGCAACTGGCTACTTCGAGTGAACATTTTTTTATAAAATAAGGAAAGATATGTCGGTGTTCGAACTTGTTTCAGCGGCAGTTCCATTTCCTATCAATCTTAACGCTCGATTTTATATTCTATCAAGCAAGTGAAGCGATGTTTGCGAAGCACCTGCCCAGAGGTCGGAGTTATACTCGAATTAAGGGCGTATAAACGCTTTATAAATTGTAGACTGATCAGATGGGGTAAAATACTTCTTACACCGCTACAGAAAACCTAAGCACTTAGCAGCATTCTTAGCGATCTCAAATATATGGTCGTTCCAACGGAGTTCGTCGTTGACACACATTCCGAGTACTGAGAGCTTTTCGGTTTCTTTGATTCAATTCATGTCCATTCATGGACAATGACATTGGGGGTATGTTCAACTTTAACGACAGAAGACAGCATTGAGTTTTCGAAGCATTAAACTCAACACGATTCCTATTACCCCATTTGAAAATGCTGTATAGATCGGAGTTTAATGAGCGAAGGACGTGAATTATCGACCAAATATGAAAAGCTGAGGATAGAGTCGTCAGCAAAACAGTTAAGTGGATTAGAAGGAACAGACAGAAGATCAGTTATAAAAATGAGCACGACTGGGTCGCACGTACTTGCTCATATGTTCCTAACTACATTGGACGGCAAGATCTTTGAAAAAAACAAATAACATTTATATACATATGTTGAAAATAACATAGTTTGAACTTATAAAAACTATCAATATCACAATACTTAACGGTTTTTATTAAAAATTAAGTACGCCACCAAACGTCTTAAATAACAAAGAATTTATGAAAAAAGTATTTCGAAAATTGTAGAACGGTTTTTGATAAAATCCTGTTTTTTATTTTTAGTTTTTTGAAAAAAAATTTTTCTTTTAATTTTGGTATGCAGTTTTTTAGAGTTTATTAATATACATGTGATTATAAAATTAGAAATTATTTCTTTTGATTAGTTTTAGAAATATTAATTTTTTCAAAAAAATAAATTTAATTAGAAAAAAAAGTTATTCAACATTTTAATATGCAGAATTAATTTGGCTATCTAGACCTCTTTAAATATAAACTTTGACAGAAATCCATAAAGCCGTTACCGAGCAGGCCAAAAATTAAAAAAAACCGTTATATGAAAGGTCTCGTAAATAGACTTTTCCCATATATGTGGTTCTGATCAAATAATAGCCAAAAAATTCTCAAACATTTTAATCAAAATCGTTGCAGCCGTTTTCGAGAAAAATAAGCTTTTCCTGAACGGTCGTAAGGCAAGCAACGTTATTTTTAGCCCTAAAAATAAAATTTCAATTTCCTCTCTGAAGAATGCCAAAAGATAAACACATACGAAATTTGAAGGCAATCGCTTAACCCGTTTAGACTGCAGCTCGATATATACCCGGACAGATAGACAGACAGACAGACGGACATTTTCTGTCAATGACTTTTTAGGCTTCTCTAGATCGTAATGTCATGTTTGATTGTAATCTCGATTTTTTTTAATATTCACGAATCCTAAACTTGCCTTATAGTCCCTATAATCGCAAGTAAAAATGAGGAAAAGAGTCGGAGACAGAACGGAGCCCTGGGGCACACCAGCATTTATTTTGTGGGAATCACACTTGAATCCATCGAATACAACTTGTACAACGGTCCAGAAGATAGCTTCTAATCCAACGAACAAGAGTATTATCGATCCCAAAAGCACGCATTTTAGATAAGAGAGCTTCATGCCAAGCTCTATCAAATTCCTTGGAGATATCAAGAGCAATAATCTTACTTTCACCAAAGCGATGTAAAGATTTGTTCCACTGTTCGGTGAGATATGGCATCAGATCACCAGTGGAACGGTTGCTGCGGAAGCCATACTCACGGTCATGGAGAAGCTTTCGATCTTCGAGATATTTCTTAAGCTGAAGGTTAATCAGCGTCACCATGACCTATAGGTCGGTAGGAGGAAGGGGAGGATAGGTCACCTTAGGACAAACTTGACAAATGCTGTTTTCCATCTTCTAGGATAGATTCCAGTAGAGTGGGAGCGATGGAAAAGCTTACGCAGTACCTTTGCCAGTGTGGACGAACACCTCTTCAGAAGAATCGGGGGTATACCATCCGAACCAGCGGATTGTGTATATCGAGATCTTTGAGAACTCTTGCTACTGTACGAGTGCGGAAAAAAATGTGTTCCATGGAAAAATTTATATTCTCAAGTACAGAAGGGGCGACGTTGCTCCGTGGCAGCGTGGAGCTGGCAGCGAAATGGGCGGCGAGCAAGGTTGCGTTCTCTGAAGAGTAAACAATTGGTTTGTTATTGTCGATGAGCGTTGGAACCGAAGATTTTGAGGACTTTTTAATATTTTTTTTACAAATGAACAAAAATATTTACTGCCATTGCAAAATTTGTTGCAATGCACGACTTGAGTCGCATGTACCTGCTGTGGGAGTCAACAATTCTAGTAACCATCTTTCCGATGTTTTTTTTTAAATATATTTACCAATAATACAAAACTAATGAACGAAAAGTGGCTTTAAGTTCTCATATTCGTTTCCAGGCACACAGCCTTGCTTCTCAGATGAGGAGTTGAGGAGATGCGTTGGACAAATATGATAAGCTCATTGAATCTTTATTTAGATAGTATTTTACAATGGGGAATAAAGAACAGCTTAGAATTTAATGCTTCGAAAAGTCAATGCTGTCTTGTGTCGGTATACATAAAGAGTGACTTGCCCCCAATGCCACTGCCCACTAACATCAAGCAAACAAACCATCACTTATGGAACGATTATATACCGGACGTAGACAAAAATGCCGCAATATGTCTAGGATTTCTCCGGAAAAGTTAGAAAATTTGCCCTCATTTTGACCTGGCTAATATCTACCAAGCTTAAGCTTAAATATTACTCTCATCTTAAATAGATACTTGAACTCCGTAGTAATGACTCGCGTTTTGTACCGTTATTTCTACGGCGCTATATCCGAATATCCAGCTGAATTCTTCCCCTTAAACAATTCAACCGTAAAACTCTCACTTCTCAGAAGTAAATGAGGAAGCTTTAAATAGCTTCGTGTGAAAATTTCTACGGATGATTTTTGGTTCCGTATGCACTAACAGTGAGTGGAGTAGTAACGGGTGATTTTTTAAGAGCTTGAGAACTTTTTTTTAAAAAAAAACGCATAAAATTTGTTCTTTATTTGAAACGTTAGATTGGTCCATGACATTTACTTTTTGAAGATAATTTCATTTAAATGTTGACCGCGGCTGCGTCTTAGGTGGTCCATTCGGAAAGTCCAATTTTGGGCAACTTTTTCGAGCATTTCGGCCGGAATAGCCCGAATTTCTTCGGAAATGTTGTCTTCCAAAGCTGGAATAGTTGCTGGCTTATTTCTGTAGACTTTAGACTTGACGTAGCCCCACAAAAATAATCTAAAGGCGTCAAATCGCATGATCTTGGTGGCCAACTTACCGGTCCATTTCTTGAGATGAATTGTTCTCCGAAGTTTTCCCTCAAAATGGCCATAGAATCGCGAGCTGTGTGGCATGTAGCGCCATCTTGTTGAAACCACATGTCAACCAAGTTCAGTTCTTCCATTTTTGGCAACAAAACGTTTGTTAGCATCGAACGATAGCGATCGCCATTCACCGTAACGTTGCGTCCAACAGCATCTTTGAAAAAATACGGTCCAATGATTCCACCAGCGTACAAACCACACCAAACAGTGCATTTTTCGGGATGCATGGGCAGTTCTTGAACGGCTTCTGGTTGCTCTTCACTCCAAATGCGGCAATTTTGCTTATTTACGTAGCCATTCATGAGCCTCATCGCTGAACAAAATTTGTCGATAAAAAAGCGGATTTTCTGCCAACTTTTCTAGGGACCATTCACTGAAAATTCGACGTTGTGGCAAATCGTTCGGCTTCAGTTCTTGCACAAGCTGTATTTTATACGGTTTTATACCAAGATCGTAAAATCTTCCATGTGGTCGAATAACACAAACCCAATTGCCGCGAACGGCGACGAATCGACATTTCACGGTCTTCAGCAACACTCTCGGAAACAGACGCAATATTCTCTTCTGTACGCACTGTACGCATTCGTGTGGTTGGTTTAATGTCCAATAAAGTAAACTGAGTGCGAAACTTGGTCACAATCGCATTAATTGTTTGCTCACTTGGTCGATTATGTAGACCATAAATCGGACGTAAAGCGCGAAACACATTTCGAACCGAACACTGATTTTGGTAATAAAATTCAATGATTTGCAAGCGTTGCTCGTTAGTAAGTCTATTCATGATGAAATGTCAAAGCATACTGAGCATCTTTCTCTTTGACACCATGTCTGAAATCCCGCGTGATCTGTCAAATACTAATGCATGAAAATCCTAACCTCAAAAAAATCACCCGTTAGATACAACGAAGAACTGTACGGACTGTACAGCTACACAGATGGCTGTACGGATGAACATCAATGCTTCGACCCGGAAAATCTTCGATTGCACCCCAAAGGTACAACAAAATATACCAGACTTAGTGGTAGTGGCACGACTGACTTCCCGTTCGAAAATGGAGGCAGCTAGCTAGAAACCGAGCGGGCTGTTGGTTGAGGAATCATGCGCTGAAATCACAAATTTGTCTGAATTTAGAATAAGAACAAAGCACAAAAGTATATTAAATGTCGGTAAATGTTCTCGTCTTCACAGTTAATGCATTGCCCTGAAGATAGCCACAAGCCAATTGACATCCATGAGAGTATAACACAACAACAATAATCAATATAAGTTTAAAGAGGCCTTAAGTACTCTATGACGCTTGCAATCTACACCTGGGCAACATCTTTATATGGTTCAACGAACGCATATATTTCAAATACATTTCATTCAGACGAAATCACAACAAATTGAGACCAATAACCAATAACATGATTAAAAATTAAATTACACAAAAAAAAAATAACAAGTAAAAAGTAACACAGAATGACAAATAACAACCCGCAATTCGAACAAAGTTGCATCATGTTGCGCGACCGGTTAGTTACCTTATGCACCAAGCAGTAGCTTCAATACTGGCAGCACTTGAAAAATACAAACTCTCCAACTTGTCTGTTATCGGTGGTGGATTAACCCCGCCTTTGGCCTGAGCGTCTTTTTTTTAACAATCGAAAATTGTTTCAATGATTATAGTTATTTAGTTATATTATTTTTATTTGCGATAGAGGTGAACAAGTCTTCGTGCATAGTGAAATAAATCGCAGGTACTTGCTGTTATGTTCAGTCAGATCGTCGAATAAAATTCGAAATATACTAAGCGCATTGGAAAGTTTTTTATTTAATTTTAGTGAGTTTTGATTCTTCGAAGGAAGTACACACGTAAAATTTGTATCAGCAGAAAAAATGTAGACGCCATCTTATTTCATTAAAAAATGTGAAAAAGTATGTTTTTTGCTTAAATCATAGACACAGTTAAAAAAACGGTTATTTTTAAACAATTTTTTTTTTCAAAAATTAAACTTAAAAATATATATATAAAAAAAAAAAAAAATTTTAAGACGATTGACTAAACCGTTGACCCTGTGTACATCAAAAATACATCCGTACAGACAAAGGGACAGACAGGCAGACAGAATTTTGCCACTAACTCAAATATGTTTCTATATAATGCATAAACTGCATTACAGTTACAATAGAGATAATAAAGAAACATTAAATAGTTAGAGAAAATATTCTGTGTCTGTATGTTTGCCTGTTTGTCTGTATATTTAGTTTTTTGGCCTGGAGTGATTACTTTCAAATGTATCATATGGTTTTTTTAACATTGCTAAACGGAGCTTTGTGAATTTTAATTTTATGGTTAAAACTAATGGTATATAATATAACCATTAAAGAAATGTTTATTTTGTATGCGTGAAACAGATTGAACCAGCAACAGCGGCCGCCATTTAGACCAGCACCAGCAACGTCACCAGCGTCGTTAGACCAAAGTCCTAAATTTGCTGTTGCTGTTCCATTGCTACCAACTTTGAGCAGGTGAAATTCAGGGACAAAAGAAAACTTCGTATACTTTTTTATGACACAAAGTGTAAAACAGAAGTAAGAAGACGATGCTGGTGCTGGTAGCAATGTGTTTCAATTTATTTTGCTGGTCAGCGTGTTGTTTGCTGTTGACGGTGCTGGTTCTGTCGCTGGTTCAATCTATTTCGCGCTTTAAACTTTTTTTCAAAGCTATTTTTTTAGGTTTGGTATGGTTTATTGCTTCAACAAAAATAATTTTAATGAATATATCTTTGAAATGAACATTCTAAAATATAAGCCTTTTTATTTTTGAATTTCCGTGTAGCGGCTGATTGGATTATTAAAAGACATTAAATTAGAAAAGATTGATGTTGATTAATTAATCATGCATCTTGAAGATATATGTAAATGTATTTAATATATTACTAATAGATATACATATATAAAAATAACGTTTTGACCCAAAAAAAAGGAGTAAGATCTTGCGGCAAAATTTAATTTAGTTTGACACCACATCATTCTTAAACAGACTTCTAAATATGTGAACAGGAATTAAAATTATCATACATTATGCAAGAAAACATCACTGAATCACTGCTATTTCCAGTGCCCCCTAGGGTGAGGAGCCGGTAGCATTCGGTATAAAACTAATCTGGCACTTTATCTAATATGAACCTCTCCAAAGACACCAACAAATGCACTGTAATGCGATATCATATAACTTAAACGTTCATCGTACATACTCTAACTTTAGAGAGCGGTTATTAATGACAATAAAAATAATAACTATGATGAAGTAAGTAAACCAGTTAGTACTAGGACATTGTACTATAAACGTATCTGAGAAGATAATATTTTTTTTTGTTGATATTATCAGCTTCGCCTTCAATGTGATGTAATTTACTTGCATTACAAGTACACTTGTATTCACGAAGATTGGAGGAGAAGAAAACATATGTGGATGTGTTTTTTAACTTAAAGTCAATAAGTATTAAAGAAATAAAATACGAAAAAATAGACAATGCATTGGAAATTGATATTTGTTAAAGCCTTATAACTATTGCGTTGTTAAGGAGTATTGCATACAGATTATGCTGTTACTGATAGATGAATCTTGAAACTAGGAACATCATAAAAATAAAAAAGTTTCAACTGTGTTAACCAACATAATGGAATATATACCGAATTATACGTGGAAATTTTAACGATATTAAAATTTAAACCAATGTTCCATTAACTCGTAAAATAAATTGCTCATATGTGCGGTCACATTGTAGAATAAAATTAAAAAAAAATTAAAGTGAACATCAAAGCATTTATTCGATTTTTGTGACTTTTGATTGTTCGAATAACGTACGTTAAAATGTATTGGGTGAAATAATTTAAACGCCATTAGAAAATGTAAAAAAAGTGTGATTTTTTTTTTTTTTAATTGAAGGAGCCGTTTTAAATAAAACGGTTTTTTTTAACAACTTTTTTTAAAAAATTAAAAAAAATAATTAAAGAATACAAACGTAAGCACAAAAATGACGTTCATTTAAAAACTAAATTTAAAAAAAAAATCACTTACCCGTTTTCAAAATATTGATTTTTCAAAAAAAATTTTTTTTTAAATTATAAAAAATACAAAAAAAAGTTCTCGAAAAAAAATGAATGCAAAATTACTCAGGCTACCTATATCTTCTTGAATATCAATTTTGATTGTAATCGGATCTCCAGTTTTCGAGAAAGTCGAAGAAAAAAAACCGGTCCTATGGGAGGTACCGTTTTTAGCCCACCATATTAAATTTTTTTCCACTAAAATATAATACATACCTACAGTAGTACACAGATTTTTTTTTTTTAAATTCTTGGAGCCGTTTTCGAGAAAAATAAGCTTTTACATAACGGTTATATGACAGGTAGGTACCGTTAATTTTTGAGCTAAAAAAAAATTGAAAAAAATCCTCTGTAGAATGTCAAAAGAACCTTAAGTTCAAAATTTGAAGACGATTGGCCCTACCGTTTAGGCTGCAGTCCAATATACATCCGTACAGACAGACAGACGGACAGAATTTTGCCAGTAACTCAAATATGTTTCTCTATCGTCGTAATGTCATGTTTGATTGTTATCTCAAAATGTTTAATCTGTACGAATGCGTAACTTGTATTATAGTACCTATAATCGCAAGTAAAAATCAAGCGGTTAGAAGGTCATTGTGCTTATTCAGATTGGGGAGTTGTATCTAGATGATTACATTACATACATACATTAGGAAAATTAGAATGAGTTGTTCATTCTGCAGAAGCAATTCTGTACCGAGCATTTCGCAAACTGATATGTGCTCGGTTTCTTCGAAGGTAGTACATTTAAAGTGACGTTTCGCCTTACCGAGAAAAGACAACATTAAGTTGTTCAAACATTAAATTCGACCCGGTTCCTTACTCGCTGTTGGAAAATGCTGTCAAGATCAGAATTTAATGAACCTACCATACGCTGGAGATTCCTATGCAGAAACTGGGTGGATTTTAATTAAAAGCAAAAATATATATAAGTTTACTTTTCTTTTGAAATGAATCTAATTTCATCTAATTTTTATTAAAAAGGACGTTAAACTTGAGAGTATAGCAGGAAGTTCCAGTTCCAGAGATGGCCTGCATACTCTAACGTTTTTCTAATATTTTAATTTTGTCATAACGATGGAAAGAAGTTGAAAACATTTAAAATGTTTAACTATGCAATTTTTAAAAATGAAATTGAAAAGTTACCTTTTTAGTGGGTGAAACGCCCACACTTTTCACTTTACAAAAAAAAAACATGAAAATTGCAAAACACTTCGCATTTTTAATTTGCAGGAAATAATTATTTTGAAAATTTGCAAAGTGCAAAGTGTTTGGTGAAATAGGACTCTGGTGGCAACGGCATACACACATTGACAATGGCAAGCCTTGGCTCGGGTTGTTGAAACAGCATTGTCAAATGAGGTAATAAAAATCGTGTGGAGTTTAATGCTGTCTTTTGCCATTGTCCATGAATGGCACTTGAATCGAAGAAACCGAAAAGCTCTCAGTACTCGGAATGTGTGTCAACGACGAACTCCGTTGGAACGACCATATATTTGAGATCGCTAAGAATGCTGCTAAGTGCTTAGGTTTTCTGTATCGGTGTTAGAAGTATTTTTCCCCATCTGATCTGGCTACAATTTATAAATCGTTTATACGCCCTAAACTCGAGTATAACTCCCACCTCTGGGCAGTTGTTTGGCAAACATCGCTTCACCTGCTTGATAGAAAACAAAAATCGAGCGTTAAGATTGATAGGAAATGGAACTGCCACTGAAACAATTGCCCTTTAAAGTTTCTCCCATAATATTCGTCTCGCAAGGAATGCTCATCAGTTCACCCTTGAGCACAATTTCGGACGTACCGTGAAATATAGGGATTCTTTTTTAGCCGAACAACACGAATTTGGAATAGTTTAACCGGCCAAATGTTCCCTTTCCATTTTGATCTGTAAACATTGAAAACCAATGTTTATCGATGCCCTCGCAGTGTGTTCTACATTAAAAGGGAAACAAATAGTCCCTTGGGCGCGCGTTAATTATAAAAAAAAAAAACTCAACATTGCAACAATTTGCTAAGAATGGCTGGTTTTTCCCCAAGTGCATCGGCAGCTTAATACCCCCTATGATAACCTACTAGATATGGTAAAAAACAATAGGTGAACAATTGTTCAATATTTACTAAGCATCTTACGTCTATTCAAAATGAAATGCTGCCATTAACATCATTAAAGGTTTTCAATACTTAAAGTACCCATGAAAGAAAAGGTTGCTTCTGTTCATCTAGACTTCGATTGTGTCCAACCTAACTTAAGTTCAGCGTGTATCTGGGCTTATGCTTGTGGACATAAACATTTTTGCTTTGAAGACTACACTTTATTTACCGTCGCATTGGTTTGTTTGTGTAAATGTGGATATTTTTGAGAGATTTTATACGTTTCGTTAAGTGCCATACTTTCAGTGTTTGCAAATATATCCAACTGTTGTATATTGAATAAATATTTCCAACACAAAAAAAAATACCAAAGGTACCATCTATTCGATTTGAATTCATTGTTATCTTAGTTTTGAGAAACAAAGGAGCTCTTATTGATTTGTCTTTCGCCGTGTTTACTTTCGTATCCGCTGTATTTGTTCAAATAGTGCTATTTGTCTTTAAGGTTGGAAATATAAAAATACTGTGGAAAGTAACACATTTTTAATTGCGATTAGAGGGACTATAAGGCAAGTTTAGGATTTTTTTTTTTTTAACTAAGTGTCTGTAAGGCCTTTAAGAATGCAACATGACGTTGCACGACACCAGTTAGAAGAATTAGAAAGGTAGGAAAGAATTTTTTTTCGGCGCAAAGTAACACATTTTTAATTGCGATTAGAGGAACTATAAGGCAAGTTTAGAACTTTTTTTTTTTTTTTTTTTTTTTTTTTTTTTTTTTAAGAATGCAACATGACGTTGCACGACACCAGTTAGAAGAATTAGAAAGGTAGGAAAGAATTTTTTTTCGGCGCAAAGTAACACATTTTTAATTGCAAGTTTAGGATTTTTTTTTTTAATTTTTTTTTTTATAACTAAGTGTCTGTAAGGCCTTTAAGAATGCAACATGACGTTGCACGACACCAGTTAGAAGAATTAGAAAGGTAGGAAAGAATTTTTTTCGGCGCAAAGTAACACATTTTTAATTGCGATTAGAGGAACTATAAGGCAAGTTTAGAACTTTTTTTTTTTTTTTTTTTTTTTTTTTTTTTTTTTTTTAAGAATGCAACATGACGTTGCACGACACCAGTTAGAAGAATTAGAAAGGTAGGAAAGAATTTTTTTTCGGCGCAAAGTAACACATTTTAAATTGCGATTAGAAGAACTATAAGGCAAGTTTAGGACTTTTTTTTTTTTTTTTTTTTTTTTTTTTTTTTTTTTTTTTTTTTTTTTTTTTAAGAAGGCAACATGACGTTGCACGACACCAGTTAGAAGAATTAGAAAGGTAGGAAAGAATTTTTTTTCGTCGGAAAGTAACACATTTTTAATTGCGATTAGAGGAACTATATGGCAAGTTTAGGATTTTTTTTTTTTTTTTTTAACTAAGTGTCTGTAAGGCCTTTAAGAATGCAACATGACGTTGCACGACACCAGTTAGAAGAATTAGAAAGGTAATAAAGAATTTATTTTCGGCGCAAAGTAACACATTTTTAATTGCGATTAGAGGAACTATAAGGCAAGTTTAGGATTTTTTTTTTTTTTTTAACTAAGTGTCTGTAAGGCCTTTAAGAATGCAACATGACGTTGCACGACACCAGTTAGAAGAATTAGAAAGGTAATAAAGAATTTTTTTTCGGCGCAAAGTAACACATTTTTAATTGCGATTAGAGGAACTATAAGGCAAGTTTAGGATTTTTTTTTTTTTTTTTTTTTTTTTAAGAATGCAACATGACGTTGCACGACACCAGTTAGAAGAATTAGAAAGGTAGGAAAGAATTTTTTTTCGGCGCAAAGTAACACATTTTTAATTGCGATTAGAGGAACTATAAGGCAAGTTTAGGATTCTTGGATTTAAAAAAATTGGATGACAATCAAACATGTCATTACGATCATTGATAAGTTGATTGATGGTTGGCTATCATTTCAATAACACCAAATTTACCGCAAAAGTCCATTTAGGGTAACTTTCATATAACAGTTTTTTCTATAATTTTCGACTTTTTCGGTAATGGCTCATTCGATTTCTGTAAAATGTTGTATTTGAAAAGACCTAACTTGACAATAGTACCGGCAAACTAATGTAAAAATAGCGTGAACGTGGCCAAAATTGCCACAGAAGCTTTTTTAATTGATTTTTGATCAGAAATCAAAGTAAAGTATTTATACTTTTTATCGCATGAAAAGAAATTATTATTTGTGCACGATATTTGTAAGCAGTTTTCAAGTATGAGTATATTGTATTCCAAGGTTCTCCATCAAGTATTCGAGAGGATTCTTCTATTGACAGGATGATTTTTCTCCAGTGTATTGACCGTATTTCGTTAAGTATGGGGCATATACCAATAAAGTGTCGAATATCTTGCGTTGTCCTTAAGTTGCACAGGGTGCAGTTCATGTTGTCGACGTTTATGTATGTATGGCAGGTAATTTAAAGGCAAGAGTTCGCCTCTCTGAATTCGTGGTTTAGCATTTTATAACGCTACGTCCAATTTATGGTCGTCATAATCGTCCTAGCAGATCAACAATTGAGCGTCTAATGGAAAAATTTGAATCCACAGGCACAGTACAAAATGTTCCCGTGCCAGTGAGACAAAGAAGTGCCCGTAGTGTGGAGAATATTGCTGCCGCTGAGGCTTCAGTTGCAGAAAGCCCAAATCTGTCTCTCACACGTCGTTCTCAAGCGTTGGGCATCTCTGTGACGTCGTTGTGGCGAATTCTGCGAAAAGATCCAGGCCTACATCCTTACAAGATTAAATTGACGCAAGAACTGAAGCCGCTTGACCACCAGAAGCGTCGTATGTTCGTGAATTGGGCTGAGCAACAACTTGAAAATGATTCGGATTTTCATCAAAAAATTATTTTCAGCGATGAGGCTCATTTCTGGCTGAATGGCTTCGTCAATAAACAAAATATGCGGTATTGGTCAGGCAGGCGAAAAAAATACGGTTTGGTGAAGTTTATGGGCCGGCGGCGTCATTGGGCCGTACGTCTTCCGTGATAATCAAGACCGGCACGTTACTGTGAATGTGGATCGCTACCGTTCAATGATAACCGAATATTTTTGGCCCCAATTGGATGATATGGACTTGGAGGACATGTGGTTCCAACAGGACGGCGCCACAAGCCACACAGCGAATGTCACAATCAATTTATTGGAAACCACGTTTGGAGAACGTGTTATCGCTTGGCCGCCTCGGTCGTGCGATTTGACGCCGTTAGACTATTTCCTGTAGGGCTACGTCAAGTCTATGGTCTATGCCAACAAGCCAGCGACGATTGATGAACTTCGTACGAATATCGAACGTGAAATTGCAGCAGTATCGGCCGATTTATGCTTGAAAACCGTTGAAAACTGGGTTCATCGTCTGGACTTCTGCAAGCGTGCCCGTGGTGGCCATGCAAAAGAAATCGAGTTCCATATATAATGGCATCAAACGTACTTTTACAGGAATAAAGAATTTCATTGATATCCAAAACCGTTTTTGTTTTATTTAAAAAAAAACTTTCGTAGCGCTTTTATTGAAAAACCCTTTACTATCATGAGACGTGAAAAAATCATAAACACACATGCCGCTTGGAGTGCTAGTGTAGGGATATTTTATTTGTGAGAGAGAGAATAAGAGCATGGTTTTTAGTGTTATGCTTTGTGCTTTGCTTCCTGCGCATGTGCAATGTGAGGCAGGAAAAAAAAGACGGCGAATATGAAATAATTAAGTATTTTGTTTTTTTTTTGTTGGGATTTATACACGATGCAGCATTTTCATTGTTTACAATATTTTATGAACTGGTTCTTACATACGTCATTGACCAGACTTTTGATTCGAATTCATTAGGATTTTCAATTTTTGTTGAAATTTAGATACAAACTTGCTTCTTGCTGGATATCGATATATGTAGTTATATACAAACGTCCTTGATGACATGGATTTTTGTTTTGAATTTTTCTTTAGGTACAAATTAAGTGTATGGGTAGAAATTCATTCGAAAAAATAGTTTGTAAATTAATTGTAGATTTGTATACTAAGTAGTAAGTAGACAGTTCATACCTATACAATGTGGATATATAAGAAAAGGTGGAGACTATTATTTGCGTTAATTTGTATGTCTAGTTGTGTAGGAGTGTTTTTGTTAAAAAATTATATTACTAGCGGGCCCGGCAGACGTCATCCTGCATTTCTTTAAATTCTTTTGATTTGTTCACCTAAATTTGTTAAAACGTTTTTTTATAATTATTGCAAGAATTACTCATAAAATTTCATAAAAAATCAGACTTTTTCGGAGGGTTTTCCCAAAGTTTTCTTTCGTAATTATTTATATATATATGCATATATATTATATATTTTTTTTCTGAAATTCTGAGTTTGAAATACCTTGTTTTTTACTTGCGATTTAAAGTTATAGTTATTCGTTAAAAAAGAAAAAAAAATCTAAGAATCAAACATGACATTACGATAATAGGGAAGTCGAAAAAAGTGGTACAGAAAATTCTGTTGGTCTGTCTGTCTGTCCTTATCGATTCCTACAGCCTAAACGGTTGGGCCCATTTGATTCAAACTTGGTATATAGTATTTTTAGAGTACTCTACCCGACTGTTTTTCGAATTGGCATTCTAGCTCAAAAACTAACGGTACCTGCCATATAACTTTTAATAAAAAAACTTATTTTTCTCGAAAACGGCTCCTACGATTTTGATAAAACTTTCTGAATGGTGTTTTCTATGCAAAATCTATCTTTAAGTTTTAATGGATTTTTCAGAAAAAGTTTTATAACGGTACCTCCCATATGACCATATTTTTAAAATCAGACTTTCTCGTTAATTAATCGACGGATTTTGATAAAATTTTCAAAATATGTAATGTTATATGATTTAAATAATATTGTTTACTAAAATTTTCAAAAACATTTTTTTTAATTTTTAATATTTTTTTTTTTAAACTTATTTTGTTTTTTGAATATTTTGAAAACGAATCTATAAATTTTTTTTAATTTTTTCTCCTGGTATAAACTATAGATATCTTTAAATTGACATACTCAAAAAAAATTTAAAATATGTTTTCGAACGTTTTTCAAAAAACTGATCGAACGATTTCGAAAAGAAAAAATCATAAAAATGCAAAACAGCAAAAGAAATAAAATGGCTTACAACGTTATGAATAGTGTTTTTTTTTTTAATTTCATAAACATTTTATTTGTTTAATATTTTCCCCCAAATTTATTATTTTATTATTATTATTATTTATTTTAAAGCATTTCATGATCGTAGCAGCATACAGCATACAGAATAAATAATAAGGACGCCTATGATAAACACATAAACACGCAAAAACAACTGACAAATAAAAGTTTTGTTAAGTTTTAACCCAGTCGTGGATTTTATTTAAATTTTATTCGACGATGTGACCGCACATATGAGCAAGTACGTGCGATCCAGTCGTGCAATTTATTCAATAGATATTTAAAGGTTTAAAAAATAATTTAATAACACAGACTTTGGGCTTGAAATATGGTATAGCACATTATTTCAAGTGTTGCCGTTATTTTTAAATATATTTTTCCAATTTAAGTGCTTTTTTAGGAAATTGCCCCTCCTGCCTAAACGGGGCGAGATAGACCCCTCCTAGTAAAAAATGTTTATATTTTGTCCCTCTACAAGAATCCGTTATTTATTTGCGGCACCAAAGTTATCGTACTCTTGCCACGTAATGTCATGTTTCATTGTTATCTCAATTTTTTTTTATATTCTCGAATCCCTATAATCGCAAGTAAAAAATATCTTTGTTCCAAAGGAGATCGTCACGTTGACATACATACTAAGTCCTGAAAGCTTTTCAGATTCCTCCATGCAAATGCCATTCATGGACAATGGCATTATGTTTAGCTTTAACGACAGAAGACAGCATTAAGTTTTATTATGTATACCAAGTAGAGTATTTTTTGGGATTGCATGCTCTTGAATTGTCACTGTCAAAAACAATTTTTCGATAAAAAAGAGTATCTATTTGAGGCTGTTCGCTGTTCCAAGTCCCACAAACAAAAAATTTAAGATCAACCAAAGTCAGTCAGCTTCCATTATTGAACCAACTATATTTTATGCTCTTTAAAAACAACACCATTCTCCAAAATAAGCCACAACGTTCTATAAGAGATACCCAAACCATGAGAGCGAATACTCTTCTACTGCCGCCATATTCTCATTATTACGGGCTCTCCGCAATCTAGGTCCCGAATCGAAATTCGGTAATGGTTTTATAAATAGCGCTTCCAGTTGGACGATTATGACGACTAAAATGTGATCGAAGAGCTCTATAATAATTTTTTAACTGAGTACTAATTTTGGATTTAGATAGGAGCGTTGTAAGAGAGAGCACTAAAGAGCAGTTGCGTTCACCTGTGAGTATCAATGATCTTAGAATAATTAATAACCTCTTGCTAGACGACGGCATTTAAAGAAAAACAAATAAAAACAAAATTCAAACTAATTTAGTCCGTCTGGGATTTTAATATGACTTAGTTATGCTATGGTTGTGAGCTAGGGAGTGTTATTCAACTAATCCGTTAGTTGCGTGAGAGAGATAAGTTTTCTTGTATTACAAAAGAAGTTGAGGTTGAATTCTGCTTTGACTAATGTGTATAAGAACAGTCAATGGCCAAAATACTAAACATCAAATAGATTTAAAAAAAGCTAGATAGTAGGTTCCTACTAATAATAACAACATCAAGCTTGTACTATAAAAACCTGTCATTCTCCTCGTTTTTCGATGTAATCACTTGCAGGCTTGCTATGCAACTTCACAAATGTCTTCCTTTCTATAGTGTGGCTCTTTGGAATAGGTGATTGGATCGACGGCGAATAAACGACGCAACGAAAACGAACAGACGGACGATAAAGAACGCCCGGCTGGTTTGGCTATGTGAACTCGGAGCACACACAAGGCTATGAAGTAGTAATGCCATTTATGCGAATAGGAAAAAATATATACGATTACCAGCAGAAGAGGCAAAGAAGGAAATCCCACATTGCTTAAGTTAATTGTTAAATCCATCCATCCAAGGTACATTTCATATGGACAAAATACAAGTAGTTCTAGGTACTCAAACAAAACAAAAAGTGTTAGATACTTGCTTGCAATATTTTGTTAGCTCGACCGGGCGACGTATACGGATCTATCAGAATTTATCAATTTCTGCGACTTGGCGATATGAAATAAGAAGGTGGGTAAGCAGAGATTCACATACTTAGATCTGCGGTCAAAATAATAGAAGTGAATCTAGAAATTATAAGAACATATAAAAAACCTAAAAATAAAAACAAAAACTTTAAATTTCATTACATTATAATCAAACTAGGCTTAACAAGTTAACTTTGTTTTGAAAACGGGCGGTCAAAATAATAGTAGTGTTGCTAGATATAACCTGAAAGATGTTAGAAAAATAGGCTAAGATCTTCAACTTCTTTAATATTACTGTTAACTTTTTAAACATAAATATTTGGTTGCATGGCGTGAATTTTGTTTGTTATCAGAAGTGCAGCACCAGCCGTTTGTAACGGGTGATTTTTTTGAGGTTAGGATTTTCATGCATTAGTATTTGACAGATCACGCGGGATTTCAGACATGGTGTCAAAGAGAAAGATGCTCAGTATGCTTTGACATTTCATCATGAATGGACTTACAACGTCAAATTTTCAGTGAATGGGCCCTAGAAAAGTTGGCAGAAAATCCGCTTTTTTATCGACAAATTTTGTTCAGCGATGAGGCTCATTTCTGGTTGAATGGCTACGTAAATAAGCAAAATTGCCGCATTTGGAGTGAAGAGCAACCAGAAGCCGTTCAAGAACTGCCCATGCATCCCGAAAAATGCACTGTTTGGTGTGGTTTGTACGCTGGTGGAATCATTGGACCGTATTTTTTCAAAGATGCTGTTGGACGCAACGTTACGGTGAATGGCGATCGCTATCGTTCGATGCTAACAAACTTTTTGTTGCCAAAAATGGAAGAACTGAACTTGGTTGACATGTGGTTTCAACAAGATGGCGCCACATGCCACACAGCTCGCGATTCTATGGCCATTTTGAGGGAAAACTTCGGAGAACAATTCATCTCAAGAAATGGACCGGTAAGTTGGCCACCAAGATCATGCGATTTGACGCCTTTAGACTATTTTTTGTAGGGCTACGTCAAGTCTAAAGTCTACAGAAATAAGCCAGCAACTATTCCAGCTTTGGAAGACAACATTTCCGAAGAAATTCGAGCTATTCCGGCCGAAATGCTCGAAAAAGTTGCCCAAAATTGGACTTTCCGAATGGACCGCCTAAGATGCAGCCGCGGTCAACATTTAAATGAAATTATCTTCAAAAAGTAAATGTCATGGACCAATCTAACGTTTCAAATAAAGAACCGTTATGCGTTTTTTTTTTAAAAAAAGTTCTAACCTCAAAAAAATCACCCGTTATATTATCAATCAGAATCAATCAGTTTTTGGCATCTTTCTACGGATATTGATGGCCAAGAATCCCAAAAATATTACTGAAAGTGTGATTTATTTGTTGGTTTGGCTCTTTTGTTTTGTTTTGTCCTCTGTCAACCATTATTTTAACGTCACACCACAAATATTAATGAATATTAATACATAATGGCCAGTTTAGTGAACCAAGAATGAGTTCATTTAAGATTCTACGATTTTTTCTCAACAACAAAAAAAAATTATTCAAGAATACAAATTTAAGCACAAAAAACACATACATATTTAAAAACAAAATTTAAAAGAAAATTCACCTACATTGATTTTTGAAAAAAAAAAATTAAAAAAATTATTAAATATACAAAAAAAGTTTTCGAAAAAAGTTAATGCAAGATAAATCTTCTTGAATTTAAATTTTGATATTGACCGGATCACTAGTTTTCGAGAAAGTCGAAGGGAGGTACGGTTTTGAGCCCACAAATGTAATGCTTAGTAGTATAGATACATTTATATTTTTCATAAAAATTGTTAGAACCGTTTTCGAGAAAAATAAGCTTTGACATATCGGTTATATGCCAGGTACCGTTAATTTTTGAGCTGAAAAAATTAAAAAAACTCCTCTGTAGAATGTCAAAATAACCATAAGTGCTAAATACATCCGTACAGACAGACAGACAGACAGACGGACGGACACCACCATGATCCTTTTATATATAGATTTGTTTAGAAAAATTAATGAAAACAGAATTGATTTTTTTTCCACAGAATTTCGTCGATTTGTGTGCACGTTCATAATACCTCCACGTAATTTAAGGTTAAACGAATGTTTATCTTCGTTTCTGGTGAACAAATTCTGAACCTTCAGAAAAAATGTTTGCTGGGACCAAACAGTCGATACCTACATATAAAGAGTTTTATCAGTATTATGTTCATTCCCAAGAAAGCTGCCAGTTTGGATTCATTGATATCAAAGCTGTCGCGCGTTTAAGAAATAACTAAGCATCGAAGACTTAAAAATACTCACTTACTAACTCAACGACGACGGCTTGTCTTTAGGGGTCTTTAAACACAGCAGAAAACCAGACATTACGCAATGAACTCGTAAACATCACTCTTACGAGAGAAAAATCGAGTATACACATAATTATGGTCTGTACTGTATACGCACGCATCGCACGCTAGCAATTGTACTCAACAGACAACAAAGGATTACACTATACTCCTAAAATAGAAGATATTCCGTCAGTCATGTCGAAAAGTCGTCAATGACGCATACATAACTGCAAATTTTCTCAATGAAATACAAAATTCACCTAGCCGCAAGCCGAACCAGGTAAGACGGTCGAAGCCGTCCGTCCGGGGGAAAAGAGTGCACTTAAAGTAACTCGCCAGTCCGTCGTCCCTCGTTTAAGCCTCTGGCTTTTGAATTATCTTATGCTGCGATCGATTGGTTGTCGTGGCTCACTTGTTGTCTTTAAGAAATCTATGCTTACACTTTGTCTGGCCAGTAGTTAACTTATTTTTTGTGTGGTATGTCAATTTTTTTAATTTTTCCCCAAAAAAAAAATAGTTATTGGTATTAATACCATACAACGCCACTAATGGTAGGCGTGAGTAAAATTTGTAAAGGAATTCCCTTGCAAGTTCTAAAATAATAATAAGTCTCAGTTAGGTTGTTGTTAAGATAGACTTTGATTGGTAAAAAATTAATTAGTTTTCGATGTTGTGAAATAAAGAAAAAATTCACTATTTATATAATAAAATTGAATCAGTTATGTGTGCATCACGCGAGAACGACAAAACGAATTTGAACAAATCTTTTTTTAATAAATAGGATATTTACTCGAGAAACATATAGAAAACATTTTCTCACAATAAACTATCTAAAACTTTGTAAATTCGTCAAATAAAAACATTTTTTTACCACATCACACGTACATATATTTGATTTTGTTTTTACATCCACGCCATAAATTGTGTTGTTGCCTACTTAGTACGCTGCTCCTGGAAGCGCAGTCATTTTTTTTTTTGTCAAAAAATTTGTTTTATATGGATCGGGCAGGTATTGAGTATAACTAACCGATCTATACACTACAAATCTTCCGAAAAAATAACTGCGCCTCCACGCGTGTCAGAAAATACATTTGTTCACTCAAGCTTAAACATGCCTATATCTCGTTATGTAGAGATCTTAGCTGAGTATTTTTTCACTGTTAGATAGGAATTGAGTATATCTTTCCGATCTATATACACCACACATTTTCGGAAAAAAACTCCGCCTCCAGGAATTGAGTATAGCTTTCGAAACTATACACCACAAATCTCCGAATAAAAACTCCGCCTGAAGGAAGGCTGAATTAGATGATAAATTGAGTCTAACAGAAGAAATAAAGTAAAAGCTGCAGTTTTTGGCATTATTATTTGGCATTATTGAAATTTGAAAAATTACCCTTTATTCGAAGCGCCATAGATTGATAACGAATATAAACATGTTTGAACAGTCAATATTGTAGGAAATTGTATGCTCTACAAATATACTTGAACGTTTTTGACGTAGGACGTAAGCAAAACAGTTATTAATTAGAAACCAAATAAAGGTCGAACATTTTGCAGTCCCTCCACAATTTTTGCATAGGGTCAATATAGACCTCGTTGACTTTGTATTTCTCTTCTTATTTTAAGCTAGTTAAGACGGCATCACTACGAGCTATATTATTTAGACATAGAGAAATACAATGATATGCTTGTATGATGCATACAAATCGCCATCTTAGTATTTCCTGACGTGACAAAACTACAACACTTAATGGTTTTTAGTAGAAATGGAGTACGCCTTAAACGTCTTGTATTTCGAAAATTGTAGGACGGATGTTGATAAAATCCTGTTTTTTGAAAAAAAAAATTTTTTTTTTTTTTTGAAATTTTGGTACGTTTAGAGAGTATTAGTATACATGTGATTATAAAATTTAAAACAATTTTTTTTAATTAGTTTTAAAAATATTGATTTTTCAAAAAAAAAATCAAAAATTAATTATAATTAGAAAAAAAGTTATTCAAACTTTTGATATGCAGAATTAATTTGGCTTCTTAGATCTTCTCAAATATAATAATTTAACAGAAATCTAGAGAGCCGCTACCGAGAGAGCCAAAAAGTAAAAAAACCGTTATATGAGAGGTACCGTTAATAGACTTTTCCCGTAAATTTGGTTCTGATTAAATGATAGCCAATACTAAAATATTCTTAAGAAACCTATATAAATGCTAAAACTATTTTTAAACATTGTTGAAAATTCTAAAACTTTATAATTTTAATTAATTTTCTTAATTTTTACTTCATGTAATTTAATTTTACTTATGCATAACTCACTTATTTTTATTGTATAAGTCTTATAAATAACATTTATATCAAATATCTTTAATTAATTTTAATCTTAATTTCGTACATGATAAGTATTATAAAAAAGACTATGTTTTAATATACTTATGATAATAATAAAATAAATACAAATAAAATATAAAAAATTGTCAAAAATGTTCATCAAAATCGTTGGAGCCGTTTTCGAGCAAAATAAGCTTTTACCGTTATTTTTAGGCCTACAAATAAAATTTCAATTTCCCCTCTGCGGAATGCCAAAAGAATCACACACCAAATTTGAAGATAATTGCTTAACCCGTTTAGTCTGCAGCTCGTTATACATACATACTGACAGACAGACAGACAGACAGACGGACCACCAACTTGTTTAGACTTCTCTATGATCGTAAAAAAATTGAGATAACAATAAAACATGACAGTTTTATTGTTATCTCAATTTTTTTTTATATTCCCAAATCCTAAACTTGATATATACATATAACGGGTGATTGTTTTGAGGTTAGGATTTTCATGCATTAGTATTTGACAGATCACGCGGGATTTCAGACATGGTGTCAAAGAGAAAGATGCTCAGTATGCTTTGACATTTCATCATGAATAGACTTACTAACGAGCAACGCTTGCAAATCATTGAATTTTATTACCAAAATCAGTGTTCGGTTCGAAATGTGTTTCGCGCTTTACGTCCGATTTATGGTCTACATAATCGACCAAGTGAGCAAACAATTAATGCGATTGTGACCAAGTTTCGCACTCAGTTTACTTTATTGGACATTAAACCAACCACCCGAATGCGTACAGTGCGTACAGAAGAGAATATTGCGTCTGTTTCTGAGAGTGTTGCTGAAGACCGTGAAATGTCGATTCGTCGCCGTTCGCAGCAATTGGGTTTGTGTTATTCGACCACATGGAAGATTTTACGCAAAGATCTTGGTGTAAAACCGTATAAAATACAGCTCGTGCAAGAACTGAAGCCGAACGATCTGCCACAACGTCGAATTTTCAGTGAATGGACCCTAGAAAAGTTGGCAGAAAATCCGCTTTTTTATCGACAAATTTTGTTCAGCGATGAGGCTCATTTCTGGTTGAATGGCTACGTAAATAAGCAAAATTGCCGCATTTGGAGTGAAGAGCAACCAGAAGCCGTTCAAGAATTGCCCATGCATCCCGAAAAATGCACTGTTTGGTGTGGTTTGTACGCTGGTGGAATCATTGGACCGTATTTTTTCAAAGATGCTGTTGGACGCAACGTTACGGTGAATGGCGATCGCTATCGTTCGATGCTAACAAACTTTTTGTTGCCAAAAATGGAAGAACTGAACTTGGTTGACATGTGGTTTCAACAAGATGGCGCTACATGCCACACAGCTCGCTATTCTATGGCCATTTTGAGGGAAAACTTCGGAGAACAATTCATCTCAAGAAATGGACCGGTAAGTTGGCCACCAAGATCATGCGATTTGACGCCTTTAGATTATTTTTTGTGGGGCTACGTCAAGTCTAAAGTCTACAGAAATAAGCCAGCAACTATTCCAGCTTTGGAAGACAACATTTCCGAAGAAATTCGGGCTATTCCGGCCGAAATGCTCGAAAAAGTTGCCCAAAATTGGACTTTCCGAATGGACCACCTAAGACGCAGCCGCGGTTAACATTTAAATGAAATTATCTTCAAAAAGTAAATGTCATGGACCAATCTAACGTTTCAAATAAAGAACCGATGAGATTTTGCAAATTTTATCCTTTTTTTTTAAAAAAAAGTTCTCAAGCTCTTAAAAAATCACCCGTTATATAACTATAAGCAATCGACTAAAATAACAAAGCTTTAATTATGGACTTGTTGAATTATGGTTTTTTTTAAGAGGCTCTTACATAAGACTAAACATTGGAAATCCAGCCGGGTAAGTGATTTGAAACTTTTGAAATTGAGAAAAGTCAGTACGCAACTTTTGATTTATTCATATCATACCAACAAACAAAAATTAACTTAATCCGAATATTTCTGTTCATAAGAACTAAAGAACACAAAGGAAACATCCTGTCCTATACCTTCTGACTGACAATGATTCTGACCAAAACAATATGCATCAGCGGAAGCGCTACATATTATTTGTTCTTGCGCACTATTTCGTAAATCGAAGTCAAATTGTCGACAATAATTGCGATAAAAAGGCGATTGATTGTCTCTCCGCGGAGACTACGTTGCTTGGTGTGTTGAAAGAAATTTTCTTTTTGTTTGAGTGATTTTCTATTTGGTTTGGTGTTTTGTTTGTTTACACAGTTCATCGACAATTGGGGTTCTACTTGTACTGTTCAGTCTGCAGGTCAGTGTTGTGTGTTCTGTTGGCTCACATCAAAGACGTCTCTTATGTGTCCATGATAGGAATTGGACTGTATTGTGTGTGCTTGCGACACGAGATATGATGGATTGGGAATACAAGCGATCCCATCCAGCAAATTAAGTATATGCAAATCGTTGTCGTCGGGGTCTGTCATTTTTATAAGAGAATACAATGGCCCTGTGAACATATCTAGCAAAGAACAAAAGAACTTTTATTCTAATGCTTTTTGTTTTACATTTTGTTTAGTTTTCTTGGTAATGTTCCTCATGTTAACGATCATGTTAGTTTTATTTGCTTACAACAAGAATTTGTACATGAATGGAGCTTACTCATCTTCAGCCCAGAATCCTCAGGACGTATCAGAATGTGCTATTGTTCGGTTATTGAACTTTTGATAGAAAAATAGTTTCCTAACGCGCTGGACGAGATGATTTCTGATTTTTAAAAATTCGTTTAAAGAAACGATATCAAATGTAATAAGTATTGAAATGAGTAAGCTCAGAATACTGGATAAAACCTCAGTTTTCAGATCTGAAACATAAAATCATTTGATCGATTTTTTTGTTTTACAGTTATTCAAAGAGAATATAATAGCCTTCAGGATCAATAAACATGAAAGTCACGTAAGTTTTTGACCTTATCTTGCCTTAGGTTATCTTGGTTTGGTTATATATACAGGGTGTCCCGTAAGTCAACGTCAAGCGGTCAACGAGGGCAGGTGGAGGTTATAAAGGGTCCGCCATCTAACGTTTTTTTTTTCAACTAGTGCTTATTTCGTGAATGGTAACACTGAGCTCATGTCTGATTTGACAGATAATTAGTTTTATCATTCCGCTAAACGAATATGGTTGTGTATACGCTGGGAAATATTGCGACATTACTGCCTGCGATCGACTTAGAGAAGATGCCGATTTTGCCAAAAAAAATCATCTTTTCAGATGAAGCTCATTTTGATGTTGGCGGGTATGTAAACAAGCAAAATTGTCGCATTTGGGGCACAGAAAACCCGCACGCATACATTGAAAAGCCGATACACCCAAAACGAGTCACTGTTTGGTGCGGATTTTGGTCCAGAGGCATAATTGGGCCATTTTTTGAAAATGAGCAAGGAGTGGCCGTTACAGTCAATGGCGATCGTTATCGGGCCATGTTGAACGAATTTTTGTTCACAAAAATTGAAGAGGTTTCAACAGGACGGCGCTACGTGCTACACATCCGAAGCTACACTCGATGTTGATGAAGCATTTTCAAAAAAAAAAAAGAAGTTATTTGGCGGACCCGTTAAAATATGTACCGCACTACCCTCGGCAAGTTATTGAACAAATTGGCCCATTTTATCAAGATTTCAAAATGATGCAACACTTGCTACTTGCTACTTTCATAAAAATGTTATCATAATTATAAACCGTTTCCGAGCATTAGACAATTCGACATAAAAATATTTTCGAATAACTTTTTTTTTTTTGTATTTTTAATAATTTTTTTTATTTTTTTTATTGAATAATCGATATTTTGAAAACGGGTTGGTGGATTTTTTTTTTGATTTTGTTTTTAAATGTAAGTAATTTTTGTGTTTAAGTTTGCATTTTTGAATTATTTTGTTTTAATTTAAAAAAAAAACTTGTTAAATCAAATTAGTTTTATTTAAAAACCGTTCCTACGATTTTGAAAAAAAAATTCACAATTTTATTCTTTTTATTATCTCTATTATACATTCGAACTAATTTAAGTGTTGCAAAATATTTCCATATTCACAAGGCTGTCATCACAAAGGACGCCCCCAATCGATAGGCACTCTTCCTTCACGTTAGTCAACAGATCAAACGGACTTCGTATGTCTGGCGGCAGATTTATATTTTCAAAGTTAAATACAAAAAATACCATTTGACATATTGAACGACATAATAATAATGCGAATTTCATTTTTTGAAGATTATTTCATCCAAATGTCTTCCATCGAGTTGCACACACTGTTCAAAACGGAGCCTGGTGTTCTGCGCCACACGCTGCAGTAAACTTGGTTCAATTGTGCTGATTTCTCGACGAATATTTTCTTTTAGGTTCACAAGAGTTCGGGGATTGTTAATGCAAACCCTGTCTTTAAGGTAGCCCCATAAAAAAAATCCATTGGGGTTAAGTCCGGGTACCTCGGTGGCCATGGGATGTCCCCAAAGCGACTAATCAGTTTTTGAGGGAAAGCTTCCCGAAGCAAATTCATCAAAGCTCTGGCCGGGTGTGCGGTCGCACCATCCTGTTGGAACCACGTGTGCGATGAGAACGATAGGTGAGCTCGCAGGTCCGGCAAAAAGAAATCCGTAATTATGCGTTGATAATTCTCACATTTGTCGCCTGGCCCCGAGCATTGTCGAGAAAAAAAATGGTCCAATTATTCCATTCGTGGATAAAGCGCACCAAACAGTTACCCTGGGGCAATGCAATGGTTTTTGGTGTTTCATTCGAGGGTTATGGGTTCTTGGAGACCAGTAACGACAGTTTTGCTTGTTGACGTGCCCGTTTAAATGGAAATGAGCCTCGTCGCTCCAAAAAAATGCGATTCACAGTTCGAAAACGCTCCAACATCGTTTCACAAAATGTTTTGCGTAAAACAAAGTCACTTTCCTTAAGTTCTTGAACGATTTGAATTTTAAATGGATGGAACTTTAGATCCTTTTTTAAAATTTCATGAATAATCGCTCTTTGAAATCGCAGTGAGGCTGCCCTTTTCCGTATCGAAAGTCGCGGATTTTCACGTAAATTCTCTTCAACCAGTTCAATGTTTCCGAGAGTCCTTGAAGATCGACTGGGCCCTGGCCGTGGGGTGTTAATAGCCGAAGCAGTTGTGCGGAACCTTTGCACCCAGGAACGAATTAAATTCACACTCGGCCCGTCTTTTATCCGTCGAATATCGAAGTTTGAACAAAATTGTCGACCCAATAACGAAGATCTAACAGAGAAGAGGTCTATGTTAAGCGCGTTTCCAACTAACGACAACAAGCATGTAAAACAAAAAAAACTTCTATGATCTTTCAAACTTATGCGATCAACTTGCTCCTTATTGGAAAATAGCTCCGCAACGGTAATGTGTAAAATCACGTCATATTATTTACCTTTATGTGTGACATGTATAAATTGATTTTGCGTTTTTCCGAAGTTGTGTCATATTCATAATGCACCTGATGCTGCACACCGACTTGGGCGCTCGACTGACTTCATAAAGGCCATTTCGCAGAGTGTGACGGTTTTGATTCTATTAACTTGCTGGTGAAATAAGTTTTTTGCATTGTGGGGCTGATATGGAGCTGACTGAGGTTGGTAAATGGTGCGTTTAGGAGTTTGCGTTTTTTTTTTTTGGTTTTCCATCCGATTTCTGCTTAATCCACTCCGCATCTACAAGCTTAACCAGTTTTGGCCATTAGGCAACTACTGACGTGTGGTGCGGCATGTGTGCTCCTATACGTTACGCATGTACACTGCGCCGCGCCGCGCCGTCATTTATGTTATTTGTTATTGCAGGACGCTGGAGTCCGAGATGGAGTCAAGCAGCAGGTCGATGCGTGTCACTCAGTAGGAAATGTGTGTGTGTTGCGCGCGAATTGAAGAGAAGTGATACTAGAAATTCAAGAAAAAGAAAAAGAAAAACAAAACAAACAAAACACGAAAGCAAAAGAAAACACCTTGCAATACGATAAAACGATAGGACGAAGAGACGCGAGGGATTACTATAAAAATGTGTTGCAAACGAGCCAGTGTTTTTCTTTGCTTCCTTGTCGCAGCTCACAGGTTGTTTAATCTGTGAACGAGGTTTAAAACCACCAACATGATGGGCACGGAACGGGCTGTGCACGGTGACGGTGTTGTGTCTTGTTTTTGTTTGGCTTTTTTTCCTATTGCGAAATGAGAACGTAAATTATAGTTTTTTAAGAGTTTACGCAATCGTTATAAGTAGAATATCCTGACTTTTAAGATTTGTTTCTTTTTTTTTTTTTATTCGGTATGAGTCGATGTTCAAACTTCTTTTTGGTATTTTATACTCATACATATGATATGCATACGATAGTTGGCATGATGGCTTGAAAAACAGGTTGTCTCTGGTTTTGTGTTAAGGATGTTACTGAGCACACAAAGCATTTGATGTTGAAGTTAATTGATGAGAATATACGTATCTATAGCTAGATGGAGAAAAAAAAATAAGTTTTAATACTTCTCCTTTGGTCAGGTGAATAATCATATTTGCGGAGCGGAGACCTTTTTGATGCGTCGGTCGGTCGTCGTCTAGGTTGGTTTTGATTTCTCCATAACCGTTGTTGTTGCAATGTGTATGTATTTAGATGAGATACATATTTGAGTTCAATAGTCAGCGAGAAATGCAGGCTGCAAATTGGACATGGAGCTACAAGGCTGAAAAACTGTTTATAAGGGTTGCAAGTTTTGAAAGTTGAGAGGGCTGTCTAATAATTTAAGATCTTGTTTTACAAGGTGAAAGCGTATCGTTTTATGGTCAAGAGAAATTAGGAGTCATTGAATCTTTTGTGCCTTATATGGTATTGGATTTTGAAAATGTTTCCTACGAAAACATGAACTTAAGAAACCAATGGTAATTCTAGTTTTCTTATTGGGCAAGTTGAGATAATGAGAAGAGACTTTCGATTCTAGATTGCTGGCTAATAAATAAATAGAGTTCTGATTTACAAATTAGAATCGAAAGAGTTTTAGGGTTGTGTCTCAGGGGAAAATTCATGGAAGTTTAAATGTCAACGACCTTTCGTATTTTTTTGCAGCTGAGTTGTAAAAACTGTTGGCCAAATCAGAATTAAACTCATAAATAAATATTCATTATTTCAATTCGTGTTTATTAAATCTAAATTGATATTAAGATATTACATAACTGGATACTATAGTACAAGGCAAATTTAGGATTCGTGAATATAAAAAGTTAAGGTTATTATATATGTTATATTGTACAGCTCCCCGATGACCTTGAAATAGGATTATGTTGTTCAGGGTGAAGAAATGACAATTTATCCCCTTAAAATTGATGATTTCTTAAAGGAATAAATGGGTAATTAGTTGAAATTCTATGTCGTGCCTAGTTTATGTTAAGTTATTATTAATTTATTATTATTATGAATTCATCCGAGGGAAAACCGTTTTCAAATCTTACTTCAAGCACACACTATAGATGAATTACTCTGGTGGAACAAAATTTATACATGAATTTCTTCCTTATGTGTACAATATTCAATGTTTTAAATTTATGCGAAAACATACTTTCCGCGCCCAGCATAGCTATGTAAGTATATATTATGGTTCATAATCCGATTCCAAGGTCATCGTTGAGGTGTACAATATAACACATAATTACCATAGTTGAGATAACAATCAAACATGACATTACGATCATGAAGAAGTTAGTGACAAAAAATGCCTGTCTGTCTGTCAGTGTGTATAACCAGCTGCAGCCTAAAAGGCTGAAGCGATTTCCTTTAAATTTGGTATACGTTATTCTTTTGGTATTCCTCAGAGGGTTTCTTATTAGTTTCAAGGGGTACAAATAACGGTAACTGCCATATAACCGTTAAGGAAAAGCTTATTTTTCTCAAAAACGGTTCCTAACTGTATACTTGTAGTGCCCCGTGGCTTAGTGTTTAGTGTGTCGGACTGCTAAGCGATTTTTTTTTTTTTTTTTTTATAATTAACGCGCGCACAAGGGATTATGTGTTTCCCTTTTAATGTAGAACACACTGCGCGGGCATTACGAATGTTTGCAGATCAAAATGGCAAGGGAAAATCCCGCTGGGTAAACTATTCCAAATTCGTGTCGTTCGGCTAAAAAAAGAATCCCTATATTTCACGGTACGTCCAAAATTGTGCTTAAGGGTGAACTGATGAGCATTCCTTGCTAGACTAGTATTACGGGCGAAACTTTTAAGGGGAGGAATGCAACTGGCTACTTCGAGTGAACATTTTTTGTAAAAGAAACGATAAAATAAGGAAAGACATGAAACATTGCGTCGGTGTTCGAGAGGGGCAATTGTTTCAGTGGCAGTTCTATTTCCTATCAATCTTAACGCTCGATTTTGTATTCTATCAAGCAGGTGAAGCGATGTTTGTGAAGCACCTGCCCAGAGGTGGGAGTTATACTGGAGTTTAGGGCGTATAAACGCTTTATAAATTGTAGCCAGATCAGATGGGGAAAAATACTTCTTACACCGCTACAGAAAACCTAAGCACTTAGCAGCATTCTTACGGATCTCCAATATATGGTCGTTAAAACAGAGGTCGTCGTTGACCAACATACCGAGTACTGAGAGCTTTTCGGTTTCTTCGATGTCAGTGCCATTCATGGACAATGGCATTGGGGGAATGTTTAGCTTTAACGACAGAAGACAGCATTGAGTTTTCGAAGCATTAAACTCCACACGATTTCTATTACCCCATTTGACAATGCTGTATAAATCGGAGTTTAATGAGCTTGACATACGGTACCGTTGCAATTGTACGTCCGAAGGTAAAGGACGTGAAATATAGAACGAATATGAAAAGCTGAGGGAAGAGTCGTCAGCAAAACAATTAAGTGAATTAGAAGTAACAGACAGAAGATCATTTATAAAAAATGAGGAAAAGAGTCGGAGGCAGAACAGAGCCCTGGGGCACAACAGCATTTATTTTGTGGGAATCAGACTTGAATCCGTCCAACACAACTTGTATTGAACGGTCCAGAAGATAGCTTCTAATCCAACGAACAAGAGTAGTATCGATCCCAAAAGCACGCATTTTCGATAAGAGAGCTTCATGCCAAACTCTATCAAATGCCTTGGAGATATCAAGAGCAATAATCTTACTTTCATCAAAGCGATGTAAAGATTTGTTCTACTGTTCGGTGAGATATGCCATCAGATCACCAGTGGAACGGTTGCTGCGGAAGCCATACTGACGGTCATGGAGAAGCTTTCGATCTTCGAGATATTCCTTAAGCTGACGATTAATCAGTGTTTCCATGACCTTAGAATAAAGGGATGTCAGTGCTATGGGTCGGTAGGAGGAGGGGGAGGATGGGTCACCTTTCTTAAGGACAGGCTGGACAAATGCTGTTTTCCATCTTCTAGGAAAGATTCCAGAAGAGTAGGAATGGAAAAGCTTACGCAGTGGCTTCGCCACTTCGTGGAAAAACACCTCTCCAGAAGAATCGGGGGTATACCATCCGGGCCAGCGGATTTGTGTATATCGAGATCTTTGAGAACTCTTGCTACTGTACGAGTAAGGAAAAAAATCAGTCCCATGGAAAAATTTACATTCTCAAGTACAGGAGGGGCAACGTTGCTTTGAGGCAGCGTGGAGCTGGCAGCGAAATGGGCGGCGAGCAAGTTTGCCTTCTCTGAAGAGTAAACAATTGGTTTGTTATTGTCCATGAGCGTTGGAACCGAAGATGTCGAGGAGTTTTTAATATTTTTTACAAATGACCAAAAATGTTTACTGCCTTTGGGACACTGCAGAATTTTTTTGCCGTAATTTTTGGTCATGCAAAAATTTGGTTCTTTCAATAACGGAGTTGCATGAGTTCCTTGCTTGTTTGTGCTTTTACCGATTTTCCTCACTACGGTAGGCTTTGTAGGATCGGAAACTTACTTCTTTGAGCCTGATAGCTTCTTTACACTCAGAATTAAACCAAGACTTTTCTTTAGGTTTAATGCTTTTTACTCTGTTAGGAATAAAAGCACGCATCCCTAGAAGAATCACATTTGTGATCATTTCAGCACTGGCATCAATGTCACTATCGAGGAAGCATAGTGACCAGATAAAGTTTCGGAAAAAGATATTCAGCCCGTCCCAGTTGGTTTTCTCGTATTGCCAAACGATCCTGGTGGGAAGTTTTTCTTTAACTGGATGGGTGGTGGATGAGAAATTAGCTGAAATGATACAATGGTGTGAAGTGCCAAATGGAGAAGTTACACTAATGGTATATTTATCAGGGTGAGAGGCAAGAAACAAGTCAAGAGTATGGGCGGCTTGCCCAGCAACATCCGGTATACGCGTTGGCACATCGATCAGTTGGGTAAGGTGATGTAACCCGGCAAAGAGCTCGAGTTGGAATTGTGTACATTGAAATCGCCCGCAATAACGATTTCAGTGCGAGCACAAAGGGAAACAATTTTCGAGATGGAATCAGACAGTGCATCAAACTCTTTAAAAGTCGAATTATTGTCGAGATTTAGACTCCTGTACATAAAACAATTATGAATGACATGCTTGCGGACAGTGAATTTGAGCCATAAGAAGTTAAAGTCCGTGTTGGAACATTGCCCATATTGGGGAAGGCTCTGGCAAGCAATATCATTCCTAACATAGACCACGAGACCATGATGGGAAAAGAGTAATGGCACCAAGCTATACCCATGTAAAGCAAATTCTGATAAATCAGTATTTACTCCAACCTGAGTTTCACTTAATGCCAAAACAGTTGGCCTGTGTTGAACAGTGTAGACGTACACGTGAAAGAAATTCTTTTTTATACCACGAACATTTGAATACACGACACAAAAATCACTTACCATTTAAAAATACTTACATACAAAGGTGTTATGCCCATAAGACAGCCTGTTTACAAAAAATCAATCTAAACATTCAACACAATAAGACAAATTCAGATGACCTTATCTATTTACCGCAAGCATTGTATGGTCATACGATGCCTACAGTAGATAAGAATGAGCCTGGGCTCAAATCCAGCTCATAGCCACCTTTTTTTCCGGGGTACTACCTCTTGCGAGGAACTGACAAAACCTCCAAGAGTAAAATTTTTCTCGAAAAAGTGCATCTCATGTAGCCGTTCGGACTCGGCCTAAACTGTAGGTCCCTTCCATTCTTGCAGATTAACAACACACACACAGGATTGGTTGAGAGTATAAGTCATTAGGCCTTGGCTTCTCAAGGAGCTGTCGCGCTAATAAATTTATTTATTTTTTATTTATTTTTAACTTTAAATTTAAATAAAGTTTTTATCCGTTTGAAAGGCCTATCGATGCCATAATGTGTGGAATATAACGTCGTTTAAATGTCCGGTAGAACGATTATGGCGACCGTACAATGGGCAAAGGGCGCGAAACGTTGCCCGAACAGAACACCCATTTTGATAAAACTATTTTATCATTTGCACGTATTGTAGAACGCTATGTACGGATATATATATATAAATAACAGCTAATTTAACTATTGTAGCTTCAACAAGATGGCCGCTATCAACTGTCAAACTTCGGAAGTCCCTATTTGAAGACCTTGTATAGGAATGCTTTAGTTCTTTATGTTTTTTTTTCACAGCTTATCAGAGAAGATGTGTTTGAAATTTAAGGCAAAAAGCCTTTTCTTACATTGTTTTTTATTTTTCTTCACAAAATGTCAGAGATCCTTGAATGTCTATATATATACCTCTTTCAGCGTTTGTAAGCTTATTTTATTTCCGTCATAGAAGTATCGAAAAAAGGGACTTAGTTTAAAAAATAAATATAATCTTATCAACAGTTATTTTAATTTTAATGAACAAAAAATAATATCACCTTCTTTTAAAAAAATGTGAATGAGTGAATATTGTTCTTCAAAATCGCAGCCATGCTTCAGAAACAGCTTTTTTAACAATGCAAACTTAGACACATCGAGCTCTTTTAAAAATATAAATTTAAAAAATACTATACCTATTAATAAAAAAAAAAAAAACATTCCTATAGTATAGCGTTAGGCGTTTATAGCCTTATGCGAGAAAATCAATTTTTAATAGATACTTACAGTTAATATTTTACCCAAAAGAAAATTGAAATTTGTCCTCCGTAGAATTTAAAAATTCTAAGACGATTGCTAAGCGTTCTGGCTGAAGTTTAACATAATGTGCATCCAAATATAAAGACAGAGAGAATTTTGCCACTCATGCATGTTTTTCAACCATTGTAATGTCATGTTTGATAATCATCTCAATTTTTTTTGTAATATAGGTACGCGAATAAAGTGAAAATAACATAATAAAAGAACAAAGTTTAAAAAATATCACAAAAACAACAAGTGTTGTTATTGCACATAATCATAACTATTTCTTGTGCGCACTTTTGCAACGAGCAACGTGAAGCGTGCAGCTAGTAGGCTTCTTACTTGTATATCGACAAAAGTTTCGTGCGACGGTTTTTCTCTTTAGTGGGGTTGCCATAATAACAACTACCTGTTTAGATTAGTAATACCTGTTTCTTTATTCACCTGTTTACACAATTCGTTGTGTACTTATTTTCCTTTGATGTGGAACTTGTTCGAAAATCCCAAACAAGTTGGTTTGGGCGTTGTTAGATTTAGCCACCTTTTACATACTCGCACAGCAAAATGCACCCACTGAATGCATGCGAGCCACGAGCATTCGCCTCTCTTTTGTTTCTATCTGAAATTATTCCAGGAAATATCAAATCAACAAGTGATGATGCATCTTTAGAAAGTATCTATAAATAGAAAGAAAAAAAATTCGATCACAACTCAGCCTTCAGGAAGCAGAAGATTAAGAGCGCATAGCACTACACCCATTGGAACTCAATTACCATGTTCAGTTTCATAAATCATTGTTTTTAGTTCCAGAATTGAGAGCGGGAATATTGACTTTATAGTTGAATCATTTAGAATCAGTGTTTTGTGATTTCTGACGAGGACACTGTGATGCAAGCGGACAGCCCAGTCGTTGTTGTTTGCAGATAAGTCGGCATTTTTGCAAAATGAGATTTTTTTAGAATTTATTTTTAGCCAGCCAAAGGCAAACAATCTAATCGATTGTTTCAGCAATATCAAAGAAAAATCATCAAACTATGGTGCTTTAAATAGGGTGTTCCAGCAGTAAGACTTTTCGTTGAGAGGTCACACCTATATCTAAGATAATTAATATTTATTTATTTTGTTTAGTTTAATTTAAAACAAATTAAATAAATTAAATTGAACTGACGAACCTGCCAACTGGGCACCTGCCTCGATGATCGCATTCTTCTGCAAAACAAATTGAAATAATCAAACACAATTTCATTCGGATTGATCTTATTGATTTGCCACCTTATGAACAGAGAATGCAGCTTCTTCAGATGCAAACTCATCACTAAAGGCGGTTCTGATAACGATTTAATATTTCTTCATCAACTTATTAATGCTCCTTAAGTGGCTTGCCGTGGAGGATCTTATCATCTGCGTGATATTCTGTTTGTTGACTTTCATAGAACAACGTATGGCAAATATTTGAAGAAAAAAAAAACACAGTCGGATCCTAAAGAGCATCTTCATCTTTCCATAATAAACGTAATCTTTTGTAATATACAGGGTGGGCCATACATTTTTGCAGATAGCAACACTTGATTTCTTAAAACCGTTAGTGGGAGGGGTGCGCTAGTGGCGCGGAATTGTTAGTCATGATGGACTGCTTCACGGGACAGTGTTCAGTTCATTCACCGTAAGGTTGCGTCCAACAGCATCTTTGAAAAAATACGGTCCAATGATTCCACCAGCGTACAAACCACACCAAACAGTGCATTTTTCGGGATGCATGGGCAGTTCTTGAACGGCTTCTGGTTGCTCTTCACTCCAAATGCGGCATTTTTGCTTATTTACGTAGCCATTCAACCAGAAATGAGCCTCATCACTGAACAAAATTTGTCGATAAAAAAGCCAACTTTTTTAGGGCACTGATTTTGGTAATAAAATTCAATGATTTGCAAGCGTTGCTCGTTAGTAAGTCTATTCATGATGAAATGTCAAAGCATACTGAGCATCTTTTTCTTTGACATCATGTCTGAAATCCCGCGTGATCTGTCAAATACTAATGCATGAAAATCCTAACCTCAAATAAATCACCCGTTACATACTGACAGACAGATATTTTTTGCCACTAACATTTTAAGACTTAATGTCATGTTTGATTGTTATATCAATTTCTTTATATACAGGAATCCTAAACTCGCAAGTAAAAATGTTCACTCCAAGTAGCCAGCTGCATTCTTCCTCTTAAAAGTTTCTTCTGTAATACTTGTCTCGTAAGGAATGGTCATCAGTTCACCCTTGAGCCCGATTTCGGACGTACCGTGAAATATGGGGATTCGTTTTTAGACGAACAACACGAATTTGGAATAGTTTACCCGGCGAGATTTTCCCTTGCCATTTTGATCTGCAAGCATTCAAAACCAATGTTAATCGACACCTCCTTTTCCTTCCTTCAGGACTGGGATGATTAGGGTCTTATACAGAGTCTCCTTTGTCTTTCGAGAGAGGGCTTTGCTACTCAATGGCCTTCCTAGCCCATAGAAACAGCGATTGGCAAGAGTAATTCTTCGCTTTATTTCTGACGAGATATTGTTGTCAGATGTTAAAGCGGATCCGAGGTACACAAAGTCCCTTACTACCTCAAAGTTGTACGTGTCTCTTGTGATGTTTTGTCCAATCCGCCGGTGTTGTGTGTCCCTTTTTGTGGACAGCAGGTACTTCGTTTTGGCCTCATTGACTGCTAGTCCCATCTTAGCCGCTTCAGCTTCAATGCTAGTAAACGTTCCAGTGACAGCTCGCCGAGTTCGAGTTCTGCCAATGATGTCTATGTCGTCAGCGTATGATAGTAATTGCACAGACTGGAAAAAATTGTCCCACTACAATTGACTTGCAAGTTACAGTGCAGTGTTGCCACTGGTCTTCGGCACTTGATGCTGGCGGTACTGGATTTCTTGAGAGGTTACGGGATATTCAATCGGCATAGGTTCTGGGGGTTCATTGCGATTGTAGCTTTCCGACGTCATACTTCCACACAGTGTTACTCCGTTGTTGTGGAGTTCGGGTTATTCGCATTCTTACCTTTGCTGCAACAAGGTAGTGATCCGAGGAAGGTGCGAACATCCAAGATATTGAAGGCGTGTCTTGCATCGATCGCAACGTGATCAATCTGGTTGACGGTTTTGTGATCTGGGTGAGGCCAAGTCCCTTTGTGTGTATCGAGATGAGGAAACCGTGTGCTTGCAATGGTGACGTTATGTGCCGCTGCGAATTCAATTAGCCTAAGTCCGTTTTCAGACGTTGTGTCGTGTAGGCTATGTTTTCCGACAGTCCTACCAAAGATATCCTCTTTACCTATTTTGGCATTCAAATCGCCTAGTACGATCTTAACGTCGTATTTAGGGCATTGCTCATAGGTTTTGTCCAGGAGCTCATAGAAGTCATCCTTGGTGACGTCATCTTTGTCCTCTGTGGGGGCATGCGCGCATATTAGGCTAATGTTGGCGAATTTATCCTTGATACGGATTGTCACAAGTCGCTCACTTACGTGTTGAAAACCCAAGGCTTCTTGCCTAAGTCTATCCGCACCCAAATAAACGCTGTAGTCTTCTTGCCCAATCACCGTAGTACACGTCACAGTTTTTCATCCTTCTTTTGCCCGGCCCATTCCATCGCACTTCCTGGATGGCAGTAATTCCTGCTCTGTAGCAGTCTAGGGCCGCCGCTAGTTGTTTGGCTGCACGTGATCTGTGAAGAGTTCTAACATTCCACGTGCAGATCCGAAGGTCGTTTTCCATTAATTCGTTTTTCCGGGTCGTCAACAGTTAATCCGTCCTTTTCCGAGGCTATTGGTCGCTTCTCAACTTTTTCTTTTTTCCGTGGCAGGGTTGTTAACCCCACGCACCACCCCCAACCTGGACAAAAGGAACCGGAGAATCCGGAGTCAGTAACCCACTTCGGGGATATGAGCGCTGCCGTTGGCCCATTAAGGGTTCATTCGCCACCATCTCTATTTCAATGCCCTGACTTGCATTGAATTGTCCCAATGACCTTATCTCCAAATACGTCGAAGTAGCTCATCAGGGCCACCGTTGCTCCAATTGGTTGGGCTCATCCGCTGTACATCCTCTTTCTGAGGGGCTCGTGCAAGACTTCTGCGAATCGATCAGATAGTGTTGTATTAACTATCAAATCAAACAGAATTTTTCTATTTCTTAATAAACTTGGAACTTTTACGATGTCTTTAATGGTAAAGTTCGAATATTCGGCATTCCAAGTACTGGAATTTATAGAAAAAGAAATTTCACCTATGTTTGTCGTAGGAACACCCTATATCTTACCTCATCCCATATCTTGTGTGCTCCCCACTGGTACTGAAAGCATTAATGCGAAAAACAACAACAAGTACAAAAAAGCAATTAAAACAAACAAAAACATAACAATTCTCTCTCTTTCAATGCTACAAACATACAGAAAACAATATCGGTCGATCACTATTTGGCTTGAAGCTTTTCCAGTGTTTTTTATGATGGCACAAGTAGCTCATAGTAGGTCTAGGTAGTATCTGTAAACGAAAAATATGTTTAACTCACTGGCCTTCGTTTTTTTTTTTTTTTAATTTCTTTTGATTTGGTTATGTGAACGTTTGATGAATAAATGGGTGAACATTACCAACGTATCTTTATCTCTGTGAAGCTCCCTGTGGTGTTTGACTTGCTCCATATGGGCGAGTATCTGAGAGATGTATGTTTTTCTTCCTGCAAGACTGCATTCAGAGGTTTCGATCTGGTTGAGGCTTTCAATGGAAAAAAAAACAATAGATATATATATTTGGCGGGATAAAAATACGAACTTATTTACCACTAAGTAAACGCACTTTTCTGGTTGTAAGATAGTTTGTTTTGTGTGTTTTTTTTTTTTAAAGCGCCTCAGAGTCTTAAGGTGTTTTATTATTAGCTGATCATGGTGATGATCGGTGTTTGGTGTTGTAAGTTGTGATTTTTTGTATATATGTACGTGTAGCTTTCATTAAGTATTACAGCCATCAGTCAGTTGTCGAAGAAGATATATTGTTTGTTTTGTTTTATACAAACTCATTGTGTGGAATTATGTACCCATCTTTGTTTGGAGTAATAGATATATAGGCGTTTAAGATGGGACGCGGATAGAAGTAGAAAGTGAGGGACAGCTTGAACATTCCGATATATACATTTATTTACATTTGGCTGGATTCTCAACTCTGTCTCTGGATAAGAGAAAAAAAATCAGTTTATTTCTCATAAGCAAAAGATGTATGAAATAACGAAATAGCTTCAAGTCTAGTGAGTTATGTTCACCCTCAACCATTCTGTGTGCATAGTAAGTCGGTAAATGGGGGGCAAACAAATACAAAAACAAGTGCAAAAAACACACCTATTATCAAAAAAATAAGTTACCTTACGATACGTGGCGCTACAGTCCGGAATAGACCTCGGTTCCTAACCCCAATTTCGCGCTTTGCAGGTGAAGTTGGCCGAGGCCATCTTCCACTTGCGTACACCACCTTAGTCACGGTCTTCCCCTACTGGGCCGACCCTCCGGGATAGAATCGAATAATCTTCTATTTAAAATCTAATTTAATAAGTTACAAATGATATAAAAACACAAAAGAGCTAAAATTCTAAAATATTTTAAGGCAACATTCATCATCATCATCAGTTCCTGAAACCCCGTTCGGGGCAAAGGGCGCCAAACAAAACGTCTCCATCCTTTACGATCTGCAGCTAGATATCTTAACTGTGGCCACGTCTTTCTCTGGGAATTAGCTTCTGCTAGGACTGTTGATTTACATATTGTTCTTGGTCTTCTAACCCTCCGTGAACCCTGAGGATTCCATTCAAAAGACTGCTTCGCAATATCATCGTTTGGTTTCCTCAGTGTATGACCAATCCATTGTCATTGGCGCTTTTTTGTCGACGTCCAACCGATGTCCAGCGCCACAATTCCTGGTTAGATATAGTTTGTGGCCAGCGGATCTTCAGGATGTGACGTAGACAGCGATTCACAAAAGCCTGCTATTTTCTCGAGATGGAAGCCGAGACTTTCTAGGTTTCGCAAGCATATAATAGCACGGATTTAACATTGGATTCGAAGAATCTTAACTTAGTGCGTAAGGAGACTTGACTGGATTTCCAAATTTGAGACAGAGAACCAAAGGCAACGCGGGCTTTATTTATTCTACTATTTACATCCAGATCCGTACCACCGTTTGCTGATACGATACTTCCAAGGTAATTAAACTGTTCGACAACAGGCGTGTCATGCAGAATAATACGTTGTTGTGTGGGGCTGCCTGTTAGCATTATTTTTGTCTTTTTGCTATTTATTCTAAGACCGCAAGACTCTCCTTTTACCCGTAGAGTTTGACCACCGATGTTATTTGCCATGAGACATATATCGTCGGCATAGTCTAAATGGCTAAGCCTTTCTCCATTGAATGCCCTGCCACTTCAACATCATCTATGGCCAGCAGAAAAAGAATTGGCGATAGAACATCCTGCAGCACTTCAAAAGAGTCGGATAGCTGCCCATTGTCCAAAACAGAGGTTGCAAGGCAACATTATTCCACCTAAATACATAGATTTTTTTAAAAATTCAATTTTATTTGTAATCAGTTGAACTCTTCTCCAGAAATTCTCATGCTTTAAAGTTTAAAGTTTCTTCAAAAACTTCAGCGAAATACAAGCTTTCCAGCTTTGAAAAAATATTTGTTAGTTCTAAAGAATCAAAGCACGAAATGTAATGTCTTATAAACGAACGAATACAATACGCAACGCAAATTAAGTAAATATCGCATCATTTTCCAGAAATTTAATTCACAACATGTGTGAATGAGTGCGAGTTTATTTTTATTTAGTTTTGTGATTTGTTTTTTGTTTTTTTTTTTTTATTTTTGGTTTTCCTACTTTATCTAGCCCAGAAAATAAAATCCATCTGTTCTTCGTCATTTGACGTTAGAAAATATAAAAAAAAAAATGGTATATTTAGGGTGTGTAATTTTTACTGCGCTGTGTTGCGCCTCTTTAGGATTTTCAGCTCTTCCCCGAAGAATACCCGTATCAGATCACACATTCTTTGCGTTTATGAGTTAAAAAAAAAAAAAACTGAAGCAATATTTTATAGCTCAGGCACTCCTTGCTGACACCTTCCCATGAAAAGCCCCCCTACTTCAAGGACAAACAAGTTGTGCATTAATCCCCCCACTTAATAAAGTGTATCGGTATCTATTAGATATACAAAAATCAAAGCAGAACGTTAACAAAACAAATAGCATTCGACGAAGAAAAATTTATGGCGATCATAGTTCGGGGATCTTTTCTTTCCCTTCCGATTTTTCTTTTTTGGAAAATGTTTCTATTAAACGACGCGCGACCCCGGAATGAGAGTGCCGCCTTTGTGACTGCCAGATATTTAACGCCCTACGCAGCACATAGATTTTTGATCTTCTGTTCGAATTAAAGTCAAGATGTTTATTTATTATTTTATTTGTTTAATTAAAATTGATATATTCTGTTACTGGCGATTAGAGCTACTTCTAGGCAAGTTTTGGATTTTAGAATATAAACAAAATCGAGATAACAATAAAAAATGGCTTTACTTCGATAGAAAACTTTGTTCGAACTACCTCAACTAGTCAACTGGATGCACCCTTTCATAAAAGGATTTTTTTTTTAATTTTCGGCTTTATCGGTAATTCCGAAATTTACATCCATATTTTTTTTAATTAGATACCTAAGTATGTAAGTGCGGGTAATATCGCCTCAATTTCAAAGAAGTAAGTTAGGTAAGGCTACTATGTAGCTAACAGTCATAAATGACTCATCAAACGTGTCCGCTCGCTCATCCTCATCAGAGTTATGTAATTTATTGTGAGAGGTGTTTTTGCGGTCCGAGTAATAAGAAATCATCCTTTATTCAGTTTTTTTTAAATTCTCTGCCATGCTCATAGAAGGAACTGGCAGAGATATCACCAACCTTTTTCTCGAAATATGGTTTCATATTTTAACAAGCTTATAGCTTCGAAAATAGTTTTTCATATAGAAATGAAAAATGGAATACCAAACTAAATGCTTTAGAGAAAAGCGCAAAACCTTTTTGGAACAAAAGGCAAAAATATGCCGTTTTTAAAAACTTCTTCAGAAACTCTATATGCTGATTTCGAAAAGACGAAGGAACTTGGTAATGTATTTTCAAGAAACCATCGAGTTTCAACAAATCTAGGAGAAAGCCTGACCAATTCGCTAGTCGAAGAAACCATTGAAGCATTTAATTCATCGACAACCATTACTCCTTCTTCTTTTTTTTTTAAAGGATAACGACATTATCAAGACCTTAAAGATTAAAAAATCAAGCGGCCTTGATATGGTTAAAAATATTTACCTTAAAAAATTACCTCTAGTCGGTATCTCTTGTCTGACGTTTTTAGTCAACGCGTGCTTTAAAATGCAATACTTTCCATTTTCTTGGAAAGAAGCAAAGGTTATTCCAATACGCAAGGCTGGAAAGCCAATCGAAAGCCCTGAGAGTTATAGACCAATTAGCCTTTTAAGCAACGTCAGCAAAGGATAAAATGTCAAAGTTTCTCTGTGAAAATGAAATCCTTCCTGCATTGCACAATACATCTCAACAAGTAAAACGAATTTGTAACTTTGTTAAAAGAAATCGCTCAAATGATAAATCTAGTGGGATGATCATAACTAGATATAGAAAAAGAGTTTGACTCTGTGTGGCATAATTAAGTTACAATACAATTTCCCACCCTATTTGTGTAAAATTGTACAGAGTTTTTTGACAGATAGACGTTTTAGAATACATGTAAATTTTCGTCCTTCCCGTTTGTTTTGTTTTGACTTTGGTACTCCTAGAGGTTCTGTTCTTGCACCAACCTTATATAACATTTACACGTCTGATTTTCCAGAATTGCCTGAATGTGAGTCAGCAATTTTTGCTGATGATACAGCAATATTTTCATCACATAAATTCAGTCTCACTATTGAGACGAATCTTAAAAATGCAATGAAAATATTGGAAGCCTACTAACGGGTGATTTTTTAAGAGCTTGAGAACTTTAAAAAAAAAAAACGCATAAAATTTGCAAAATCTCATCGGTTCTTTATTTAAAACGTTAGATTGGTCCATGACATTTACTTTTTAAAGATAATTTCATTTAAATGTTGACCGCGGCTGCGTCTTAGGTGGTCCATTCGGAAAGTCCAATTTTGGGCAACTTTTTCGAGCATTTCGGCCGGAATAGCCCGAATTTCTTCGGAAATGTTGTCTTCCAAAGCTGGAATAGTTGCTGGCTTATTTCTGTAGACTTTAGACTTGACGCAGCCCCACAAAAAATAATCTAAAGGCGTCAAATCGCATGATCTTGGTGGCCAACTTACCGGTCCATTTCTTGAGATGAATTGTTCTCCGAAGTTTTCCCTCAAAATGGCCATAGAATCGCGAGCTGTGTGGCATGTAGCGCCATCTTGTTGAAACCACATGTCAACCAAGTTCAGTTCTTCCATTTTTGGCAACAAAAAGTTTGTTAGCATCGAACGATAGCGATCGCCATTCACCGTAACGTTGCGTCCAACAGCATCTTTGAAAAATTACGGTCCAATGATTCCGCCAGCGTACAAACCACACCAAACAGTGCATTTTTCGGGATGCATGGGCAGTTCTTGAACGGCTTCTGGTTGCTCTTCACTCCAAATGCGGCAATTTTGCTTATTTACGTAGCCATTCATGAGCCTCATCGCTGAACAAAATTTGTCGATAAAAAAGCGGATTTTCTGCCAACTTTTCTAGGGACCATTCACTGAAAATTCGACGTTGTGGCAAATCGTTCGGCTTCAGTTCTTGCACAAGCTGTATTTTATACGGTTTTATACCAAGATCGTAAAATCTTCCATGTGGTCGAATAACACAAACCCAATTGCCGCGAACGGCGACGAATCGACATTTCACGGTCTTCAGCAACACTCTCGGAAACAGACGCAATATTCTCTTCTGTACGCACTGTACGCATTCGTGTGGTTGGTTTAATGTCCAATAAAGTAAACTGAGTGCGAAACTTGGTCACAATCGCATTAATTGTTTGCTCACTTGGTCGATTATGTAGACCATAAATCGGACGTAAAGCGCGAAACACATTTCGAACCGAACACTGATTTTGGTAATAAAATTCAATGATTTGTAAGCGTTGCTCGTTAGTAAGTCTATTCATCACCGTTCCACTGGTGATCTGATGGCATATCTCACCGAACAGTGGAACAAATCTTTACATCGCTTTGGTGAAAGTAAGATTATTGCTCTTGATATCTCCAAGGCATTTGATAGAGTTTGGCATGAAGTTCTCTTATAGAAAATGCATGCTTTTGGGATCGATAATACTCTTGTTCGTTGGATTAGAAGCTATCTTCTGGACCATTCAATACAAGTTGTATTGGACGGATTCAAGTGTGATTCTCACAAAATAAATGCTGGTGTGCCCCAGGGCTCTGTTCTTTCTCCGACTCTTTTCCTCATTTTTATAAATGATATTCTGTCTGTTACTTCTAATCCACTTAACTGTTTTGCTGACGACTCTACCCTCAGCTTTTCATATTCGTTCGATAATTCACGTCCTTCGCCTTTGGACGTACAATTGCAACGGTACCATATGTCAAGCTCATTTAACTCCGACTTATACAGCATTGTCAAATGGGGTAATAGAAATCGTGTGGAGTTTAATGCTTCGAAAACTCAATGCTGTCTTCTGTCGTTAAAGCTAAACATACCCCCAATGCCATTGTCCATGAATGGCACTTACATCGAAGAAACCGAAAAGCTCTTACTCGGTATGTGTGTCAACGACGACCTCCGTTGGAACGACCATATATTTGAAATCGCTAAGAATGCTGCTAAGTGCTTAGGTTTTCTGTAGCGGTGTAAGAAGTATTTTTCCCCATCTGATCTGGCTACAATTTATAAAGCGTTTATACGCCCTAAACTCGAGTATAACTCCCACCTCTGGGCAGGTGCTTCGCAAACATCGCTTCACCTGCTTGATAGAATACAAAATCGAGCGTTAAGATTGATAGGAAATAGAACTGCCACTGAAACAATTGCCCCTCTCGAACACCGACGCAATGTTTCATGTCTTTCCTTATTTTATCGTTTCTTTTATAAAAAATGTTCACTCGAGGTAGCCAGCTGCATTCCTCCCATTAAAAGTGTCTCCTGTAATACTAGTCTAGCAAGGAATGCTCATCAGTTCACCCTTACGCACAATTTTGGACGTACCGTGAAATATAGGGATTCTTTTTTTAGCCGAACAACACGAATTTAGAATAGTTTACCCGGCGAGATTTTCCCTTGCCATTTTGATGTGCAAGCATTCAAAACCAATGTTAATCGACACTTCCTTTTCTTCCCCTCCCTATCTTCCTAATGACCGCGCAGTGTGCTCTACATTAAAAGGGAAACAAATAGTCTCTTATGCGCGTCAATTATAAAAAAAGAGCGAAAACTGATTTTTGTAAATCATTTTGAAGCTCTCGATTCAGAATTTATTGTAGGCGGTGACTTTAATTAAAAAAATACTTTTTAGATATCAAAATGCATTATAATAAAAATAATAATGTTTTAATCAAAATACTTTAACTATGTGTCTGCAAAGCACATTGCCTTTTAGAATGCAACATCACGTTGCACGATTCTAGTTAGAAGAATTAAAAAAATAGGAAAGAATATTAGTTTGCGGCGCCATAGGTCGAGAATTAGGTGACTATTTTCTCACTTAAAACTTAGAAACAGCTCTAGTTTGCACTAGGAGTTAGAGAAATTTTTTCTCAACCTCAGTATCGAACTGGTGACCTCCGGGTCAGAAGCAAACATCTTATCTACTGCACCAATGCCGCCCGCATATTAACGAGAACAAGAAAAAAATTCAGAGCTTGCATGAAATTATATGAGTAAATACGTTAACGGATGTGTTTACATAATGTATATATGGATGTCTGTTTGGTCTCCGATTTCAATAACAGGATGACTCTGATTATTGTCACAAAGTTATGAAAATGGGGTGGATTGTATCTCAATCATCGATGCATACACCAAATAGATATTCTAAAAAATGCACTAGTACCTTATTACGACAACGTCAAGGATTCGAAAAAAATTACCGGCCGGATTGAGATGGTTATACAATACATATGTATAAATGCATACAAAATATTTTATTTAATCGATACAAGTTTATTGACTGCAATTAAGCGCCTTCCCTGATTCTAAGTAATATTGCTTTTTATTATTGTCAATTCAGATCAGGTATAACACCATATTATATGTTTTATTCTAAAGAAACAAAAAAAAATACAGAAAAAACAAAAATATAGACAGTGATCGTTTTTCATCTGTTGTCCCCAACAAAATCTTAAACGACACAGTATGCAGCAGAATCCACATCTGTTTCGCATGTGTCTCCACAAAACGCTCTTACATTGATGCACACACAATGAAATAGAAAAAGGAAACGGAAAACAAAAACAGAAAGACAATAAAAATGTTGCAATGTTTTCTTTGGCGGTAAATTTAAATTCCTGACTAAGAAACTATTGTTCTCTTCTTGTGTTGTCATTATGTTTTGTTTGTGCATTTAAATGTGGCGTTTGTTCTGAGAAAGATGTTTTTTTTTTTTTTTTTAATTTATCGTTGGATATCATTTTCGTGGTTGGTGGTGACTTTTAATAACCTACGTATAAACAATATTAAAAAAAAACCAAGACATTTATGAGGATTTTTTTAATGATAATGTATAACGGAATGGTATGCTTAAAGCCAAATTGTTTGGGTAATCTTGCGTTCGTTATTGATGAATGGCTCAAGTTACATGAGTCAAAAACTGATGGAATTTTCAATTTTGTGAGAATGTAGGTAATAAGAATTTATTTATTTGTATTTATTTATTATACTTATCATGTACGAATTTAAGATTAAAATTAATTAAAGATATTATTTGATAGAAATGTTATTTATAAGGCTTATACAGTAAAAATAAGTGAGTTATGTATAAGTAAAATTTAATTAAATGAGGGTATAATTAAGAAAATTAATTAAAATTATGAAGTTTTAGAATTTTCAACAATATTTAAAAATAGTTTCAGCATTTATATAGGTTTGTTAAGAATTTTTCAAAACAAGTGTAGTTATTTTGTCCTCTCAGGTTTGCCGGTAAGGAGTTCCAAAGGCCAACAGCATGTACAAAGAATTGTTGCTTAGAGTTTCTGTATTTAGTATTAGAGATACTGAAAAACTAAGCTTTTCGAAAAGATGTTCAGGTGATTTAGTATGAATAATTTTAAAAATAAATGTTAATCTTAGAAAATCTATGTATATATTTGTCGAAAGGCATGTTGAACACACCATTTGCTTTTACCGAAACATGATCGAAGCGCAATCCATATATAAAACGAACAATGTTATTAAACGCTACCTGAAATTTGCGTTTGCTTGCACTATCCAAACAGCAAAAAATGGGGCTTCCGTAGAAAAGGGTTGGCAGAACAAGAGTTTTGGCTAAAGTCATTTTTGTTGAAATTGGAAGACAACTTCCAGAGATGTACAGAACCCGTAGAGCAGCATAAATTCGACCAACAGTGCATGCCAAGTGATTGTCCCAAGAAAGTGTTTGATTAAAAATAACCCCAAGATTTTTTATTGTTTTAAAATAGTTTAAAGTTTTCCCCTGAAGTTCAATACTTGGCAGGTATGACATATCAATAGCAGAGTTGCTTGTAACGATTGCCTGGCATTTGTTCGCAATAAGTTTTAAGTGATTTTCACTAGATCACTGTCTGTTGCATCTTCAACCATACCAATTCGATAGCTCAAGTGAATTTGTACGTCATCTGCATACATATGGATTTTGCAATACTTGTTGAACAGCGTGAACAAGAGTGGGCCTAAAATCGATCCCTGGGGCACACCAGTAGAAGTAGAAAGAAAATCAGATAGCTTGCAGTTTGCATAAACTGCTTGAGTTCTATGGCTTAGATACTTTTCTATTAGTGATAAAGCTGAGTTTTCAAAAAAGAAAAAGTACTTAAGCTTTTTAAAAAGTATTTCATAGGAAACGGTTTCCAAAAATGTCGTAATTTGTTGACTCATAGTTTTTTTTCAAATGCTTTTGAAATGAAAGGTTGGATGGAAATCGGTCTGTATTCTTGTTGTTGCTTATATGACTTTTTTAAAATAGGGATTATTTTTGAAACTTTCCATAATTTTGGATAGCAAGACTTTGTCAAAATGTTATTAAATATATGCGTCAAGAGAGGAGATATAAAAGTCAGAATAATTTTTACAAACTTAGAATGCATATTGGATTTTATGTCTTTTACAGCTTTGTAAACATCTACTAATAAGTGTTTGAATAAAAAATAGAAAATGCATCATAGTTGTAAATATTATAAATATTTTTTTGTGAAGTATGCACCCTCAAAAGGGATTTGTGTGTTGCTGTTATAGTGTTAAAACGCACTGCTCGAGCATTGATAAGTTAGGGAGGAGAGACAAAAGGTGTCGATTAACATTAGTTTTGAATGTTTTCAAATTGAAATGGCAAGGGAAAACTCGTCGGGTAAACTATTTCAAATTCGTATTATTCGGGATGAAACTGATGAACATTACTTGCGAGACTAGTATTACGGGTGACACTTCAAAGGCTACTTCGAGTGATTTTTTTTTTTAGAAACGATAAAATAAGTAAAGACATGAAACATTGCGCCGGTGTTCGACAAGCCTTTGACTTCATTGAAAACAGGTCTCGAACTCTTGCAAAAAATAATAATTATTTCGATTAAATTGAATATCTACTTAGATACAAGTTGCCATTGCATACGTTTTTTCGGGGACCCCAACCCTATTAAAACCTTAAAACTGTCGCAGAAACTCAAGTGGGTATTGGGAGCACCTGCCCCAATATGGGAATTATACGTCCGATCGAAAAAAAAACACCGAATTTCTATGTTAGGCCTTATTTAAAATTGTGAATAATGGCATGAAGGCCCGTTTCGCTTTAACGACAAAAAGCAACAAAGTTTTTGAAGCACGAAAAAACGGGTTGGGGTCGAAATACTATGGTCAAAATTCTGTTTACAAAATACTGTATTTCAAAATTTTGTATTTAAAAATTCTTTAATTCAAAATTCTGTATTTAAACAAAAATGGTTATGATAATGTAAAAAAAGTGCGCACTTTCTTATATTAGTAATTACAACAAATTCTTCTCGTACTCGCACGTGCTTAGCAGTGAAATAATGGTAATAAATCTATTGTGTTGGAATATTTTTTGAATGTTTTTTTTTTTTTTTTTTTGTTATTAATTCAATATAAACATATCAGTTGCCATGTGGAAAACAAAAATTAATTGTTGACGGATATTCATTTTTTGGAACCAGCGGGCAAAAACAGAAAAACAGAATTTTTACATACATCATTTATTTTGGATAACCAGATATTTGGGCATACAGAATTTTGAAAAACAGAATTATGAAATACAGAATTTTGTACGTACAATATTTCAAAAAAAAAAACAACAAAAAACAGAATTCTGGTCACACAGGCGGAATGTTTATTTAATGTTTAATTGAATCGTAATATTTGCACTTCAAGGAATAGCCATAAGTTTTCCTTAAGCACAATTTCAGGTGTACCAGTCACATAAAGCGATTTTTTCTTAAGCCGTATCATGCGAATGCTTAATGCTTTGCCTAAATCTGTTTTTTCCCGCCCATTTTGTAATGAAGAACCTTAAAACATGTGTGCATTGGAACCAACTCTTACATCCTTCTTCATTTTTCTTACTCTCACGCTGTGATTAATCAACGGCATCAACTTATTTATAAGGGTAGCCAAAACCTTCGCACAAAAGCAGATTATAAAAAAGGGTTGGGGTCGAAAAACTGTATGGTCAAAAGTCTGTTCAAAAAATACTGTATTTCAAAATTCTGGTTACACAAAATTCTGTATGGTAAAAATTCTGTATTTAAATAAAAAATGGTTTTGATATATAATATATTAATTAATATAATATAGGCATTTTTCTCTATTCACTCAGAAAAAGTATCTGAACAGAGTCTGAGCATTCTGAGCATACTCTGATAATTATCTGAACCGAGAATGGTCTGAGCGCTCAGATATATTTTTGAAATACGTTTGAGCACATTTGCTGTCACAAATTGTCATTTTTGATATGGCTTTTTCACAGGCGGCAATATTATGCATATAATACTGTTGTCTCTTTCACCTTGGCATATATTTTTCGAAGAGTGGTGTAGGCAATGTGCATGAGATAAAGTGAAATAGCCTACAACTCTAAAGTGACGTTAATTGCGTTAAGTATTTTCTCAGAATGCTCAGTCCATTTATCCGGAGCTTATACAGGGTTCTCAGAGCACGCTCTGATCATTCTCTGAAAGAAAAAAGAATTGCAACTTTGAATATCTGAACGCTCTAAGCGAAAAAAGAAATACAACTTTTTTTTTTTGGCAACTCTGGCCTTATATATCTTATTTGATTTTATCATATTTCGATATGGATACATAGACAAAACCAAGTTAACTTATAAATATGTCTCTTTCTCTGTTGCGACTCCTTTGTTGCCGACGAGCGTGAGGCCGGTCAAGCATGTCAGCAACGACCCCGTCGGCAACAAAGGAGTCGCAACATCTCTCATACTTGTTTACTTGTTCTTTACATAGTTCTCAAATGAGCCATTGCAAAATTAATTACAAAAAAATCTTCTTGTTCTCTGTTCTCGCACGTGCTAATCAGTGAAATAATTGTAATTTTTAATTTTATTTATATTTTTTATTGTTATTAATTCAATATGAATATGTTTGGAGCGAGCGCGCATAAGCAGAATTTTGAAAAACACAATTATTACAGACAATTCTGAAAAACAGAATTATGAAATACAGAATTTTGTACTTGCAGTATTTTCCAAAAAAAAAAAAAAAAACAGAATTAAAGCACCTATATCGCAAGGAAAAAAGATGTGATATAACAGGTGATTTTTTTTGAGGTTAGGATTTTCATGCATTAGTATTTGACAGATCACGCGGGATTTCAGACATGGTGTCAAAGAGAAAGATGCTCAGTATGCTTTGACATTTCATCATGAATAGATTTACTAACGAGATTTTATTACCAAAATCAGTGTTCGGTTCGAAATGTGACAAATTGACGAAAATGACAAATTTTGTTCAGCGATGAGGCCCATTTCTGGTTGAATGGCTACGTAAATAAGCAAAATTGCCGCATTGTGAAGAGTGGAGTGAAGAGCAACCAGAAGCCGTTCAAGAACTGCCCATGCATCCCGAAAAATGCACTGTTTGGTGTGGTTTGTACGCTGGTGGAATCATTGGACCGTATTTTTTCAAAGATGCTGTTGGACGCAACGTTACGGTGAATGGCGATCGCTATCGTTCGATGCTAACACACTTTTTGTTGCCAAAAATGGAAGAACTGAACTTGGTTGACATGTGGTTTCAACAAGATGGCGCTACATGCCACACAGCTCGCTATTCTATGGCCATTTTGAGGGAAAACTTCGGAGAACAATTCATCTCAAGAAATGGACCGGTAAGTTGGCCACCAAGATCATGCGATTTGACGCCTTTAGATTATTTTTTGTGGGGCTACGTCAAGTCTAAAGTCTACAGAAATAAGCCAGCAACTATTCCAGCTTTGGAAGACAACATTTCCGAAGAAATTCGGGCTATTCCGGCCGAAATGCTCGAAAAAGTTGCCCTAAATTGGACTTTCCGAACGGACCACCTAAGACGCAGCCGCTGTCAACATTTAAATGAAATTATCTTCAAAAAGTAAATGTCATGGACCAATCTAACGTTTCAAATAAAGAACCGATGAGATTTTGCAAATTTTATGCGTTTTTTAAAAAAAAAAAGTTCTAACCTCAAAAAAATCACCCGTTACTTAACGTATGCTTGTCCTAAGCTTAGCCTGAAAGGTTAAATCATTGCCATTGTTGTTTTAGAAAAAAAAAAAACTATCGAACAGAGGTTTTAATTCCGCCAGATTCTAAATATGTAAAGACAGATAATTGGCTTATAACTAGATAAGCGGATAAGTATGCTCGCATGCGCGTGAAACTTTTACTACATGAAAATTCAGTGAAAACTGCCAATTAAAGTGGGTATAATTTATAATTAAGATTCCTTCAGCCTATATAAGTCTGTGTTCCTATCTAATTTCTCAAATTGTTTTAATTTAAACATAGGTACTTAAAGGAACCAATAAACTCAACATAACTTAAATGTTTGTTCAACTACTTATGTATGTACGTTCAACTTAAAAGCCATTAAATTAAATTAGTTTGTGATAGTTAAGACTTAAGAGGAAACTTGTTGCCCAATGATATATCTGGCTTTTATTTGTGACTGGGATAGCATCAAGTATCTAGATCAGTTTTTGACTTTTAATGGAAAAGAAATAACAAAGTTCTATCTTCAAGATGATAAGCACCTTTTTTATTTGAATAGATTTTTTTTTAGTTATTTTAAATTTAGTATCTCTTCTCCAATAGATGTCTTTGCCCATGAAAAAACATTATACAAATAATAAATCTCCATACTACTTCGCCTTCGAAAAAGAATTATTCTTTATAGTCTTTCTTGCAAGCTTTAAATGACAGATACATCCATTCAGACAGGCATGATTTAAATGAGGAATATTGTGGTTTGAATGGGCTCGTTGTCTTTCGCCACCTTAGTCGTTCTTATTTCGAAATTTCTTATTTAAATGAGACAAGTCGTTAAAAACAATAATATATTCGGGCAGGTAGAAGATGGATTTCAACGTGATAAAATGTAGGCAAAACGATTGGGGTTTGTTTTAATTCCCAAGCAGATTTTAGTAACAAAAAGAATTTTTTTATTTGTAATTACTTTTGCTCTTAATTTACTATATGATACCTTTAAATAGTTATTAATAATATTTCAACTTCTTCGAAATTTCCATACACCTAAATACATAAACCACTTGGTTGCTACACTGTTTCTATAGCGTTCTTCGATTAAAAAGCACGTTTTCTTTATACTACAAACTGGGCCTAAAGTAATCCAGCCGATGTTAGCTTGAGAGTAGCTTACACGTGTTGGTCAGCCAACAGACAACAGTAAAGGAACATCCTTAGGTCTTTCACTAAAATGTTTCGAAGGGATTGCTGGTTAATGCCCATTTGCGTTTCTTCGACATCATCCAGCGATGTTCTCAGCAGGACGGACTCTCCGGGTTTGTTGGCGCTTGGTTCCCCCTGTGGGTGCGGGGGTGTAAGAATAGGCCCACGGTCAGGTTACCGGAAGTAAGAGCCTTCCAATACCTAGTCTAGTTAAGCGATCACCACTTTTTCCGTAAGGATAAGAGGCTGTAACCATGCTTCTAGGCGGGCATTCAGGGAGTGTCCTAGTCTTCACCTTGGTTGACTGGATTATGAACTGTTTGTCTTACTGGATGGTGGGCTAGCGACTTCATGGAGTCGAACCACAAGTGCGTCTCATGAGAGACGGGTGAGCCTCACCTAGGGTCTAAAAGTAGGCACCGTGGGTTAACAGGAGCCCCGGCTGATTACGTGAGCTTGTCTCGGTAGCAGTCGCCTGTTAAAATTGAGGTAGGCCCCCTTGTGGGAGCTTCACGGGGGCTGTGGTTACTCCAAATGCGGAAGCGAAAAGGTATCTTTGGTTTCTGGGAGGATGGCACGGCTTCGAAAGAAGCGTGTGTTCATTGTCTTATTTAACCTTGATACTAGGGGTGCATGATAGGCCCTGCTTTTTAGCAAGGAGGATGGATTTTCCATGAGAAATTCATCATTTGCGACTAGAGTGGTTTGGCAGCCCACTCTAGTTGATAGTGTGGTCTGGCAAACCACTCTAGGGTTCTTGTCCGCCCCAAGGGAACTCCATAAGTGGGTAGGCCCACCGTGGAATTAAGCCTTAATAGGCAGGTGTCTACGTAAAGCCTCTTCACGGTCTTTTGGCGCTTGGCGGAACAAATTCATGCTGTGCCAACTTATTGTATAATACCGCGTTCGTACAGCACGGACGGCTTAGTAATCGATTAGGGCAAAACCATATATGTATCTATATGCTCGTCATCAAGGCAAAACACCCAAAATCGACTTAACTTTGGGGTAGTTAAGGAGATGTCTACCTCGGCCCCCCTATAAATTCTGAAAAAATACCATCGCTGAGATCAAACGAAGAAAACCTCTTTCTATTCGCTGCTCCTTCGCAAGAACTTGTTGCTTGAGACCCAGGTCCTCTTCAGACTGTAACGCCACCTATAGTATAAAATATGAATTTCGATGAGCGAAAACGCGCAAGCATAGATGCATGGATGCACAGATGTTCAGATTTTCCAACAGATTTCTGGAAGGTATGACGACCTAAATTTCTTCGTGATAGTTATGCGTTTTTGATTAAATCCAAGTTTTAGAAACTTTACCAGCATTAGGTACTAATAACCCCTTTCGCTTACGATTATTTTTGGCTATCAAACTTTTCTTAATTTGTGTGCTGTTACTCAGCTGATATTCTTAAAATATATACAAAATTCGATTATTCTATCTAATACAACCACGCGAAATAGAATTTTTTACATAAACTTTCCTTACAGCTTTTGTCCAATAATATCTCTTAGCAGACAAAACATCAAAACGTCCCTGCTTGTCCATTTTTTTGTGCGGTATATTACCAATCCCCCGTCCTAGTTATCAGATTCATCGCTCACTGCGCAAAAAATCATTAATTCAACAAAACAGCTTGACCTGGCCCTCATAATGTTTATTTGAAGACACGAGAAATTGAGTGGTCTTCGTTGGTTCGCTGGCAAAATGCTCCCTTTCTGCCGTTTCAGGCTGAATGCACAAAACCAACCAGAAAGTATACATTATACTACATCTACTTTTAAATAATTACATAAGGTCGTTTGTGCTATTGTTTTGAAATTCGTTCTTAGAAGATGAATAGACCCCGCTAATAGAGTCCTTTTATGCAGCACATTTCTTTTCTGCATTTTCTCTGTTAAAGAATTTCTCTTTGATGGTTTTGTACTTGTGAATAGCAAACAAAAGCTCCCCCGCTTATTCCGTCTACCCATTCTTGCATACATACACACACAAAGAGGTTATTATATAGCAATAAAAAAAAAAAAAAAAAAAAAACAGAATCTACGACTGTGGAAGAAAAAAAGCCGAGTCGAGTCCAGTTCAAATGAATCGTTCACTTCATTCCGCACCAAACGACGATTATACACGAAAACTGCGACGACGACTACGACGACGAAAAGGAGGAACCACTGTTCAATAGTCAAAAGAGACGGCAAAGGCTTTTAACGGTTTTCCAAATCATTTATTTAAGAGTTGAGCGCCCCAACTCACTTGTCCTTTCAAAGGACTTCATTGTACATATGTTTTGCCTTACAGACTAGAAAAAAAATAAACAATAACACAACAACGCTATCCTTGTTTGGTCAAAGGGGTCAACCCGACCAAAAAATAATAATAATAATAAAGAACATAAAGCCGACACCGAGATGTGGATTGCCTATTGATGTCCTTGTCGATTATTAAAATGATCCTGTGGAATAATCGTGAGTAACAACTGCCCCCTCTAAAAGACAAGAAATAGGAATAAACGAAAGAAGAAAAACATTATCCGGCCAGAAAAACCAACAACAGCACGAGCCCTTTCACTCCAGCCCGGACTGGGGACCAGGCTCGGGTGAGTGCTCATTTCAATAAAAAATGTAATGTCCTTTTCATACCATTTCCACTTGAGTCGAGTCAAAAATGAAAACAACGTCATCCAACTTTGGTTGATGAAGCCAAGGCCCATCCTCTTCCTAAATTAACCATCATTGTGATCTTTTGAGGTGCCTCTTTTTATTTGGGGTTTGCAATTTTTTTTTTTTTTATTTTTTTTTCTACATTTGTGTCTTCCTGGTCATAAAAAATGTGTTTTAACTATAAATAAAATATGTAATGAATAAAAATGAATTAAGTTCAATACTGAACAGAGTCCTTTTTGTCCGTTGAATAAAGTTTATGGGTTTCTAGTTTCAAACCAAAGGTTGTCACCGAGAATGCTATGGAATTGACTTCAAATATCCATCTGAATGTGACCGGAAATCAGTAACAAAAGAGCGTTCTTCCTATATTAGATATGCACATAAAGGGCGAGTTTTGATAGTCGTGTTTATTATAAGCTACACAAAAATTTTAGTCATTCGATTGAAGGCAGCATTTATTAAGGAGGCTGTTTTTTTATAATAAAATTTTTTTTTTTTTTTATTCCGATAAGGCTCAACTATTTTTAAAAATGTTTCACCATACACTGCAAAAAATATCCGTTTTCATATTGATCTGTTTTTAATATCAAAATAACACTTTTTACTAGCGATTATAGGTACTATAATGCAAGTTATGCATTCATGCAGATTAAAAATTTTGAGAAAACAATCAAACATGACATTACGATGATAGAGAAACATATTTGAGTTACTTGCAAAATTCTGTCCGTCTGTCTGTATTTTGGACTGCAGCCTAAACGGTTTTTTATTTATTTATTTATTTTTTATTTATTTATTTGACTATAACTACAGATACATTATTGATCACAGTTATTTGGATTATACAAATAATATTACATTTACATAATTAGTGACGATTTAAATTGAATAAAAGTATAATTTGTTTAAATTTCAATGAAGTAAGATTAAAATCTACGAAGGAATTATAATTATTGAACTGTTTACATAAGAGAGAGAACGGTTCATTATTTAAGTAGTTTAAAGTAGTTTCATGTGTTCGCAAAATTTTATAATTTCGACTTGGACGGAATGGCACATTTAATTTTATTAAGGAAAGCAAATAAGGAGAATTGATATCACCGTTTAAAAGTTTAAATATGAATGCAGCATTGAGTGATGACCTCCTATCCTCGAGCGTATTAAGACCAATCAGTAAAAGTCGCGAACGATATGGTGGAAGATGGTGATGATTATCCCAGTTAAGATGACGGAGAGCAAATAATAGAAACTGTTTTTGAATTGATTCAATGCGGGCAATGTGACAGGAGTAATATGGGCACCAAACTTGGCAACCATATTCCAAGATCGAACGAACCAGTCCAACAAACAGGCTCTTTGTCACATAAGGGTCGTTGAATTCTTTTGACCATCGTTTAATCATTCCTAGACGAACAGAAGCTTTTGCAGTTATAGATTCGATGTGCATTCTGAAGTCTAATTTTGAATCAAATATTACTCCCAAGTCTATAAAATAATTAACTCTTTCAAGTTTTGAATTATTTATAGAGTATTCATTAAAGAAAACATTTTTAACTCTAGCGAAGGTCATTACTTTGCATTTCTTAGAGTTCAGTGTGAGATAATTCTTATTACACCATTCCTGCAAATGATCAATATCAGATTGCAGTTGAAGGTAATCAGCATTATTTTTATATGAATATGAAATTTTCGCATCGTCCGCATAGAGATGTATATCACAGTATTTTATCACAGAGGGTAAATCATTTATAAAAATTACGAATAACAGTGGTCCCAGGTGGCTTCCTTGAGGCACGCCAGACTTGACATCTATTGCGTTGGATACATGAGACTTGAACTTAACATATTGAGTACGAGATGATAAATAACTTGCACAAGTTTTGGGGACCAGCCGAAAAGTGAAAGTTTTCTAACAAGCAGCTGATGATTAAGTTGATCGAAGGCTTTGGAGAAGTCAGTATATATTACATCCGTTTGATGACCATTCATGAATCCTTTTGATATGCATGATGTAATTTCCAACAGATTTGTAATGGTAGATTTGCCCTTGACGAATCCATGCTGTCTGTCCGATAGATGCGATTTTACACCATGTATCAACTCATGGACTATTATAGATTCCATCATCTTAGGAATAACGCTGAGTTTTGCTATACCTCGGTAGTCACGCATGTTGCATCGGCTTCCTGATTTAAAAAGTGGAATTATAAATGAAGACTTCCAAGCGTGCGGGAAAACGGAAGACGACAAAGATAGGTTAAACAAATAACACAAAGCACTAGCCAAGGAATGACAGCAGTTTATTAAAATACAGGAAGGAACATTATCAGGTCCAGTAGAAAATGAATATGTTAACTTCTTTATTGCACTTGTCACATCGTTTTCTTGAATAAATGGCAAGTCATTTGTAATGCTCATGTTAGAGGTAATTTGATGCAGCCCAGCCAACCCATTATTACATTTGTAGATGCCTTTAAACATTTCTGCAAACATATCACAGATCATTACCCCATCATTTGAAGAAATTTGATCCAAATTCATATATGACGGGAATTCAGCTATTTTTCTCTTATCTTTAACAAATTTCCAAAAAGATGAAGGATTCCATAATAGGTTAGCTTTCATAGATATTATGTAGTTTTTATATGCAGCCCTTGATTTGACTTGGAATTCTCTTCTTATTCTGCTGAACTCTTGAGCAGTGGAAACTGTAAACTTGAATTTGAGCTTGTTGTGGAGTTTGTTTTTTTTGTTTTTAAGCCTTTTAAGGAAAGGTGTGAGCCAAGAAACACAATTATCAACAATTTTGATGCGGCGACAAGGTATTGTTTTCAAAAAGCTGTTGTACAATATTTCATAGAAAGTATCAGTTGCTTTACTAGCATCCATATTAAAAAAGACACTATCCCAGTGAAATTGAGAAAGTTCCATATTGAGTTTTTCAAAATCAGTTTTCTTGAAGTCAAATTCATAGCCATGATCGTATTGACTAGCACAAACGGAGGTCGGCATTTCCATTAAAACTTCAAAGCAAGGGTGAAATCTAACATTATCCAATAAAGGGCATGATCTTTGCACCGTTAAGCCATTAACATCATCCGTAAACACGAGGTCGAGAAAATTACCTCTTTCATTTTAAACGGGTTAACTTGATTTAAGGCTAAAGAGCACATTGAGTCCACAAAAGAAATACTCGTTTCTGATGTCAACGATGTAGGTGACAAAAATTTGTCATCTTCTTGAAGAACGTCCCATTCAATGTCTGGTAAATTAAAATCACTTTCTTTAGAATCGTTGTGGTTTGAAGCTCGAAAGAACATGCGTCACGACAAAGGGATAAACACATAAATATATAGGATTGTTAGGTTTTGCAGTTTTTTAGTGTACTATCTTTCCACTTGTGTTTACTGTTTATAATATACATAATTTGCTAATAGAAAGATTTAAAGGACTTTTTTCAGTTTAATTTTCATTTTGGTATGGAAAAATTTGAACAACTGGCATAAAGATTCGTGGGAATCAGCAGTAGGGCAATAACCTTTATAGGCCCCAATAACAATAATTTACTTTTTGAAATCAAATTAATTAAAATAGCTTAATTATGTTTGATGGATCGATAAACGTATGGTGTGGGTAGGTATTAATGGAATTTATTAAGGAATATTAGGTACCTATGTATAATAAGGTTGGAAGGAAGGTAGGTACTAAAATTAAGATACACATTCCAACTACTTTTAAGCGAGTGTTATATTAAAAGTTAACACAGTGGTTTTGTTTATTTATAGCCAGGTGTAAACTTTTGTTTTCTCGATTGAAATTTTTGCTTTCAGTAGTAATCGAATAGTTTTTATTTGTTAGTTGTTCTTGTGTGTTTATCATAGGCTTCCTTATTTATGATGATGAAATGCTTTAAAATACGTACATAGGTATGTATGTAGGTTGTCACCTTTTTTTATCTGACTAATGGCTAGGGCTTAGCCGAGCAATATGAAATAAAATTTTGAGGAAAATATTAAACAAATAAATTTTGTATGAAATCAAAAAAAACACTATTCATAACGTTTTTTGGAAAAAATGTTATAAGCCATGTTATTTCTTTTGCTGTTTTCTATTTTATGAATTTTTCATTTCAAAACATTCAAAACAAAAAAATGTTTTTTTTTTCAAAAACTTTTCGAAAACATACTTTAATTTTTTTTGAGTATGTCAATTTAAAGATATCTATAGTTTATACTAGGAGAAAAATTTAAATAAAAATCTATAGATCCGTTTTCAAAATATTCAAAAAATTATTAAAAATCAAAAAAAAAAGTTTTTTAAAATGTTAATAACCAATATTTTTTAAATCATAAAACACTATATATTTTAAAAATTTCATCAAAATCCGTCAATTAGTTAACGAGAAAGTTTGATTTAAAAAAACCGGTCATATGGGAGGTACCGTTATAAAACTTTTTCTGAAAAATCCATTAAAATTAAAAGATACATTTTGCATAGAAAACACCATTCAGAAAGTTTTATCAAAATCGTAGGAGCCGTTTTCGAGAAAAATAAGTTTTTCATTAAAAGTTATATGGCAGGTACCGTTAGTTTTGGAGATAGAATGCCAATTCGAAAAACTGTCGGGTAGAGTACTCTAAAAATACTATATACCAAGTTTGAATCAAATCGGCCCAACCGATTAGGCTGTAGGAATCGATACGGACAGACAGACAGACAGACCGACAGACAGACAGACGGACGGAATTTAAGGACCCACTTTTTTTGACTTCTCTATCATCGTAATGTCATGTTTGATTCTTAGAATGTTTTATTTTTTTTTTACCAATGCATAACTTGCCTTATAGTCCATATAAATCGCAAGTAAAAAAATCAGTGCACTACTGTAAATATGCATTACATTTTGGTGAAAAAAATATTTAATATGATAGGCTAAAAACGGTACCTTCCATAGGACCGGTTTTTTTTCTTCGACTTTTTCGAAAACTGGTGATCCGATTACTATCAAAATTTACATTCAAGAAGATGTAGGTAGCCTGAATAATTTTGCATAATTTTTTTTCGGAAAACTTTTTTTTTTTGTATTTTTAATATTTTTTTTTTAATTCTTTTTGAAAAATCAATATTTTGAAAACGAGTAAGTGATTTTTTTTTGTAAATTTACGTTATTTTTGTGCTTCAGTTTGTATTCTTGACTTATTTTTTTAATTTTTTTTAAAAAAAAGTTGTTAAAAAACCGTTTTAGTTAATAACGGCTCTAACGATTTTGAAAAAAAAAATTCACACTTTCTTACATTTACTAAGGAAATAAAATGGCGTTTAAATTGTTTCACCCAATACAATTTAACGTAGTTTATTCGAACAATCAAAAGTCACAAAAATCGAATAAATGCTTTGATGTTCACTTAAATTTTCTTTAATATTATTCTACAAAGTGACCACACATATGAGCAAGTACGTGCGATCCAGTCGTGCAATTTATTTACAAGATGCATATGAAAGTATATACATTACTTATAACAAAAACGCATTTTTTAAATTTGTGTCAGTCTGTCTGTTTGTTTCGGCTGATTTCGGGAACGGCTGCACCGATTTTGACGGGAGATTGCTGATGTTATAGGGAGTAGCTTAGATAATATAAATTACCCACTAGGTAGCGCTGGGCCGTTTTTTTGTGAATTGATTTTGACGGTACTTTCACATGCAGATAGCTTATATTGTAAAGAGTAAGTAAGCCTATTTTAATTATTACCCCTAGGTGGTGCTGAAGTCTTTTTTTTTTTTTTTTTTTTTTTAATTTTTATTTATGTCCCGATCTTGACGGGACTTTCACAAAGAGATAACTGATGTTTTAAGAAGTAACTAAGGCTATTTTTACTGTAGCGAATTTATTGCTATCATCCCATACATTACGATCATAGAGAAGTTTAAGAAAGTGATCGAGAAAAACTGTCTGTCTGTCTGTCTGTCTGTCTGTATGTATAACGAGCTGCAGCCTAAACGGCTTAAGCGATTATCTTCAAACTTGGTGTGTATGATTATTTGGCATTCCCCGGAGGCGAAATTGAAATTTTTTTGAGCCCCACAAATAACGGTACCTGCCATATGACCGTTTAAGAAAATCTTTATTTTCTCGAAAACGGCTCCAACGATTTTAATGAACATTTTTGAGAATTTTTTTGTTGGTATTGGCTATTATTTGATTAGAACCACATAATTTTGATAACGGTTTTTTTTTTAATTTTTGGCTTCGGTTACTGGTCTACTATGGCTTTCTATCAAATTTTATATCTCAGAAGATCCAGATAGCCAAATTAATTCTGGATATCAAAATTTTGGATAACTTTTTTTTTCTAATTAATTTGAAAAATCAATATTTTGAAAACTAATAAAAAAAAATGATTTTAAATTTTATTATCACATGTATTTTAATAAATTCTAAAAAACTGCATACCAAAATTTAAAAAATATTTTTTTTTTTTTCAAAAAACTAAAAACAAAAAAACGGATTTTATCAAAACCGGACACCTTTGACAAATTCCTTGTTATTTGAGACGTTTGGTGGCATACTTCACTTTTACTAAAAACCGTTAAGTATTGTTGTTTTTAATAATTTTTTATAAGTTCAAACTGTGTTATTTTCAACACAAATGTTACTTGTTTCTGTCAAAGATCTTGCTTTCCAATGTAATTATGCACATAAGAGCAAGTACGTGCGAACCAGTCATGCCCATTTTTAAATAGCGAATCAAGTCGCAGTGAGGCGCGCTAAAATCGCCATTTGGTGTGGATATAGAATAAGAACCAACAACAAAATTGTACTAAATGGTAAAATATCGGTAAATGTTCTCGTCTCCACTATTTAGAGTTAGTTACGAATCAACCAGGAAGATGGCTAGACGAAAAGTGACACCGTACTCTCACTATAGAGAATGTACACAGCTGGTCGAAAAAATAGGTGTGAAGAAAGAATTTGCTCTTAGATACGCGAACTGGAATGGACCTGAAGGACTTAAAAAATGGCGTAATATCCTGTGGAGTGACGAGACTAAAATAAATTTGTTTTCTTCGGACTCCGGGCGTAATGTAAGACGCCCAAAAAGAAAAGAATACCATCCCCGCTATACACAAAAAACAATCAAACACGGAGGTGGCAATATTATGGTGTGGGGATGTGTTTTTCCTGGTACGGTGTCGGTTCTATATTTCTCATTAAAACCATATTAACAAAATATGGGTATAGGGATATCTTGGAAAATGTCATGCTTCCATTTTCTGAAGAAAACATGGCCCTCCGATGGCATTTTCAACAGGATAACGATCCAAAACACACGGCGGGTCTCGTAAAAGATTGGTTCCAAGAGAAGGAAGTATCTCTTATCCCGTGGCCAAGTCAATCCCCTGACCTCAATCCCATTGAGAACTTGTGGAATGCACTCAAGCGAAAGTTAGGCGGGCAATATTTCACAAATGGAAACCAATTGTGGGAAGCCGTTCAAACAGAATGGTATTCTATACCCAACCAGACATGCCAAAAGTTGGTGGAATCAATGCAACGCCGACTCCAAGAAGTTCAAGCTAACAATGGAGGATACTCTGGTTATTAGAGTTAGGTAATCAAAAATTTAGGTAACCAACATTAAATGTTAATAAAATCAATATTTTTAATACTTTAGGAAGACGCGCCTATTTTATTGACCAGGCTAAAATGCGTCAATCGACAGTTTCGGCCACTTATTATGAAAATGTTTTATTAAAAACATAAAAAAATTATAATGCAACTGAAAAAATGTAAAAAAAACTAACTAACAGCTGTGTATGTATGTATGGGTATACTCAATTTTTTGGCGTTTAAACGCTTTATAAATTGTAGCCAGATCAGAAGGGGAAAAAAACGGTATAATTATACACTTTCGCGGTGTCCTAGTTTTTTGGCGGTAAACAAATTAAAAACTGATTTTTTTAATTATTTTTTATTTATTGTCGATAAAACATACTTAAATTATCCCCATGTCACATTTCAAATAGTTTTTTTAACTTTGAATGCTGAAAAAAATCAATTTTTCTTAACAATCCATTATAACTTTTTTTTTGCCTCACCCAAAAAACAAATAAATTTGCAGAAAAAAAGCAAACAAATTTTTTTAATTTTTTCCAGCTTAAAATTAAGCCAGTGCTAAGCATCAGGAGAATAAGTATAAATGACATTTTTCTTTATTAACTTTTCATAGTTTTTTAATAATTCCGCCGTCAAAATGAACATTTTAAAAAAAAATATGAAAATCGGTCATGGCATGGGCCGTGGGAGGTATGTTTTGCTTTAACGACAGAAGACTGCGTTGAGTTTTCGAAGCAACTAATTAAAAAAAAGCAGAATATTATCAAAATCCGTCCTACTACTTCATTTTCTTAAATTCATTATTATACAGCCTTTAAGTGATGCCCTCCATTTTAAGTGTTTTTTGACAATTTCTTATAGGACAGGTATTGTGAAATGTCTACATAAATATTGATGGTTCTTGTCAACTATCTGGCTTTCCAATGTGATTAGGCTCATAAGAACAAGTACGTGCGACACAGTTGTGCCCATTTTTTGTTATTATAATTAGATTTGCCTCAGAGACCCGAGACTCCTTCCATTTTCGTAACCTTAGACTAGGGGTTAACCTTAACATATATGCTTGGAGATTAATAATTTAAACATCACTTATTTTTTTCTTCTTTTTTTATTTCCATCCCCACACATAGTTGACTCCATTGCCTTACTAAATGAAACATGTCTCGCGATGATATGGGACAAACACAACAAGGATTATTTGTTTCCCGACCCACTTACTTGAACCAAAAGAACCACTCATCCACCACCGGCTAAGTGGGCAGTGGACACCACTTACTCTGCACACGCATATGGTTCAAGTCATTCGGAAGGAATTACGGACAATCGAAAAGATTAGGACCTGCAAATGGTTTCCTTTTTGGGGCAACTATTGACAAATGGATTTGATTGTTTGTTGTTTGAGTTTTTTTTTTTTTTTTTTTGAACACATTTCAATGACCATATCATAAAGTACGAACACGAAGGAGTTGTGGGATGTCCTGTATTGGGAACATAGGGTTAAGAAGGTTTATATTCCTTTGTATTGTGTGATGAGTTGAAGAGGGTTTCAGTTTCATTTAACCATTGGGATTTGTTTGCTTGTGAACTTATGGATTTGAATTGACACCACATATATGTTGATACAAAGCAGAAGGATCTTTTTTTTTATTAGAGATTGCGATTTAATGTGACATCCATTGTGGGTTTAGAAAAGGAATATTAAAGACGTCCAACAGAATATCAGAAAGTGAGAATTTACTTAAATATATATTTGAATTTAAGTAAAGAATTTATTTAAATCAATTAATTTTAAATGAACCCACTAGGAATGCGATGAAGTATTCCATGATCAAAGAGGTAACGTGAAAATCTTTTTCAGCAGAAATCATTTTAAGTTATTATTACGACATCTGATTCCTAAAAACATCTGCTTTGAGGTAGATTTGTTATTATTCATTATGGTTTCTTTTCCGGACTCCGGATTCGTCCTCCTTCGCACACGTGACCAACAAATCTCCGTAAGACTTTCCTCTCGAACACGGTCAAGAGATCAGATTGCCTTTTAGTAAACAACGATGTCTCTTGAGTAGCCGTCCGAGTATTTCTTATAGGTTGAAGAGGATGCAAACCGGCTACTTTTACTTGGCTTGTAATGTTGGTCATTGTCAGCCCAATTTATATCGGATGCCGAACTCTCTCTATAAAAAATGTCTATAGATATTTACTCACTTCTAAAAAACGTATATAGTTCCTATACGAAATCTCCATAATGAACTGTAAACATTGGCTCACAATGACAAATGTTGCTGTCTTTGCGCTCTTACTCGGAAGGAATATATAGAACACATACAGTTTTCATCTTAGCCCCAAATGCCCGAAATAAAATTGCAGGCTTGCGCAAGAACTGTCAGTTTCTTGCCTTTAGTTTGTGTAACAAACAATCCAACAGAGACTACAATATCAACTATCGTTCCAGATAATTCAGTACAGATCTCCTAGAATCACTAGACATCAATTGATATTAGTGGAATCCTACCTCAAAACACTTAAAGACAAGACAAGACAACAAAAAGAACCTGTTGGAAGGACAAAAGACAACAAAAAAGTTGGGAGACAATGCAATTCTCAAATTAGATTATTAACCCGAGTTTTATTATTCGTTTCTTTTATTTGCAATGCCTCTTTGTGTTTTAACTACTCCATCAACACAATCCTGGACGATCAGCCAGCCTTTCTATTCGGACCAGCAACAGCAGCAGGTTTGTCTTCTTTCGCGTGTTAACTGACTTAGCATGCCAACATGCAATGAATGCGCTCTTATATGGACACACACCACCGTAACACACACAGGACATGAAGATGAACTATAATCTGGTCAGCATCCAGGCTGTAATGCTGGACGCTGGTATCTGGTATGCCCTGACTGGCTCCCATAGAGCCAGAAAAAGTACTCGTCGCGTCGTCTGTCGCTTCACTTTGCGCGCACGCTTTTTGCTGTACCTGCCGAGAGATTTAAGCGTAAATTAAAAGAGATAATAACAATAAAAAGAAACGTGTAGTGTAGAATACGAGTTAGGTATAGAATGTTGCCGTATGCAGTGCGGTGAAGAAGCTGGCGGATGTGGTACTCCGACATGAATGACGGATTCAGGACTAATATTGGTATTTTGTCTAATGATTTATTGATGTTGTTTATAACTTTGCGACATTCAACCTCCAAAATAATAGAGAAACCAATGAAAATCTTCCTAGTTTAGCTTCTCCATGGGTAAATTGGTAACAAGTGAGATCCCGGACGAAAAATTAAAGTATGCCAAAAGTACTTTTCTTGTGTTAACAACAAGTAATAAGTCAGTTTAACAGAAGGTATCCAGTAATATTTTTGACAGCGATCAATCTATGTCTTAAGAATATAAATCTTTTCCTTATATTTATCAACGACTTAAAATCTGGAACAAGTAATCCAATAAATTGTTTTGCTGACGACAGTACTCTCAGCTTTTCATATTCGTTTCCAGATTTACATCCATGTTCTTCGGATGTAGAACTGCAACGGCAGCGTATGATAAGTTCATTAAATTCTGATCTGGATCATTGTATATAGACTGCCTTGTTTTTATATACAATGATCTGGATAGAATTGCACAATGGGAAATAAGAAATCGCGTAGAATTTAAAAATAAATAAATTTAATGGCGCGACAGCTCTTTAAGGAGCCAAGGCCTAGTGACTTATACTCTCAACCATTCCTGTGTGTGTGTTGTTACTCTGCAAGAATGGAAGGGACCTACAGTTTACCGCCGAGTCCGAACGGCTACATGAGATGCACTTTTTCGAGACAAATTTCACTCTAGGAGGTTCTGTCAGTTCCTCGCAAGAGGCAGTACCCCTGAAAAAAAGGTGGCTATGAGCTGGATTTGAACCCAGGCTCATTTGCTTAGCAGTCCGACACACTAACCACTAAGCCAAAGCCACGGGGCACTACCGTGTAGAATTTAATACTTCTAAAATTCAATGTTGTCTTTTGTCGTTAAAGCGAAACATACCTGCAATGCCACTTTCCATGAATGGCACCTTTTGTGAAATGACCACTTATGTTTCCATCGAAGATGCAAGAAGTTCTTCATCCCGTCTGACCTTGCTACAGTATATAAAGCATATACATATTCGACCAAAACGCGAGTATATTTGGGTTGGTTCTCCTATAATACACTTGAGTTTTCTGGATCGCGTCCAAAAAAGAGCTTAAAAATTAATTATTAAGTGATAGAAAAATTACGGATGCATTTACATCTCTTGAGCACCGCCGTAATGTAATGTGTCTTTCACTATTCTATCGCTATTTTTACAAATAGTGCTCCAGTGAAATAGCCAGTTGCATTCCTTCCCTAAAACAATTGAACCGTAATACTCGCTCTGCTAGGAATGCCCATCAGTTTACCCTTGAGCCCAATTTTGGAGGAACTGTTAAGTAAGGTTAATCCATCATACATTAATTCACCAACAAGTACAGTCATGTAAGAAATAGAAAAAAAAGTTTTTATTTTGAAAAAAAGTAGTTTTTGTTTTTTTTTTTTAAAGAAAGTTGAGCGTCCGGTTTTATGCTTTTGACTAAAAACTATTGAGGGCATTAAATTTTGAACACAAAATAATACTTAATTACATAAAATTTTGAAAAAGTTTGTTTTTTTCAAAATTTTGAGTTTGAAAATTTATTTAAAAAAAATTATTTCCTCAAACAGCTTTATTTAAAAACAAAAAAAGGTTCCGTTGTAAGTGTAACCGTTGATTTTGAATTTTTTTTTCAGTTTTAAGTAATTTTTTTTTTTGAAAAATACCCCTCCTGGCCCCTCACCCATACGATTTTTTTCTTGTCGCTCTAGCTTTTTGTCAAATCTCTCGAGAATCACGCTGTATAAGACATATGATGGCATAGTCCATTTATAGTAAAAACCGATAATTGTTGTGGTTTTGACATTTTTTATAAGTTTAGACAATGTGAATTTTCACAAAATTTTCCTTATTTCTGTCAAAGATTTAGCCTTCAAATGTGATTATACACAAACAGAAGAGCTAGTTCGTGCGACCCAGTCGTTCCCATTTTTCTATCTAACGCAACGAACTTATACACAAATTTCAGGTAAGAATAGGGTATTTACATATATTTTGTTGTGAATTAAAAGAAAAATTACAAAGATATGTATATCAACCCCAAAAGGCAAAAAGGATTATATTCCACTCTCAACAATTTATTTTCCAGGCAAATTTCATTCATTCATTCATGTTACTGAATCATCGATAAGATACGTCGTTTAGTCTCGCATTTGGATATGGATTTGGTCTCGCATATCGTATCTATGAAGGCATTTCTTTCTCCTCGGCCAAGGCCAGCGAAACCAACTTCTCGGAGTGGCTGAGAGACAAGCTACATCAGTGCAAAGAAAGACCGATCTAACGTGGTAAATTGTTTCTTGTTGTTGTTCTGCGGTATAAATAGACTGTCCGCGCGCGCGATTTGCAATCTCAGACCTCAGAGATGTTAAATGCGGTGAACAACCTGTCGTTGATTCAAATCTCGTATTCCACCTCTGGCCCGTCTACACCTACACATCACCATAGCAATCGAGACATCCATCGCCGTATCGGTTGGGTTCCAATCCCAATCCCAGTTCCAACTTAGTGTTCGTCTTCTTCTCCTGGATGTCTTTTTTTTCGATTGTTTCTTCCTTTATATTTGCGTTCGTTTCGGGTTAAAACATGGAAAGATGTAGATATTCTCGAACTTAGAGATGGCAAACGATATGATGATGATAAAAAATTAATTAATTAAGTTCGCGACTCCATGAGAGAGAAGTTAATGTAAATTTATACTTCTCTTTTTGGTTTTGTTTTGGTTTTTTTTTTTTTTTTTTTTAATTTTATTTATTTTCTCCTATGTGTTCATCGTTTCCATTGATCTTCTCGTGAGTTGGCTTCTTTTCTCCCTTCCGTTTGTCTTTGGCGAAACACAATTCAAGAATTCTGTTTGAGAAGTCTTTTTTTGGTTTTTTGCATTCTTTTGCCTCAGCAGGAGCAGCGCTTGGATATGTATCTTTTTTTGTGGAGGAAACGAAAACAATTCCTTACAAAAACAAAAGAAACAAAGTAAAATTAAAGAAGTTAATACACGCGACCCAAGTGTGCACAAAAGGAAGCTCTCATAATGAATGATTATGATTATTTATTTGAAGTAAAAGCTATTTCAAAAACAAACTCTTCTAACGACCCAAAGTTATTGTTTTCAATTTAAGTTTGACACTTGAGGTTTATTCAAACCATGGAAAATTAGTGTTATGATCATTTTGCTATTTTGGTTTAAATTGTGCTTACACTACTTCAATAACTAAATTTTAGCAAATTACACATTGTTAATGTGTGATCGACTTCGTGCTTACTTGACAAAAAGCCGTTTAAAAGAAGAAGAGTAGCTATTGTGGGTTTGCTTCTTTGAATACAGGAAACCATCTTAAACGAATATTCAAGATGAAATCGTTCTGACTCGTTGTAAGATGGCACCTAGAAATCTTTAAATAATACTTACTATTACATTCGTGAGGAATAACGTATGAGACTGTTATTTTGGAATTTAGAGTATCTTTCAACTCAAAAAATGGTGGCTGATGCTCTAACTAAGCCTTCACAAGTTTTCACAATTTATTAGACTATTCTTTTTATAAATTCTGAGATTCCAAAAAAAAATGTATTTTATATTTATCTATTTAAGACTAGCAAACCCACCAAGCTTTGCTCAGGTATAATATTCATTTTCTGGATACCAACTACAGCGCTTGCTATTGCACCCAAGTATACCATGTTAATATACACAATGAATTTAAAAAAGCGACCCAACGCCACCTTGGTGTGAATAAATTAATCCTAAGAATACCAGCTATCTAAAATGTGAAAGTCCCGTCAGAATCGGTCCATAAATACGTTTTTTTTTCCGAAAAAAAACTACACGATGCGACCTTTTGGGTAATTAAAATAACCTTACGTACTCGTTATAGTATTAGATATCTGCCAGTGAAAGTCCCTTTCCAAATCGGTGCAGCCGTTCCCGAGATTACTTCAACCAAACAGAGAGGCAGACAAAAATTTAATCAAATGTGTTTTGTTATAAGTCCCGTGTATATTTTCATGTGCATCTTGTAAAAAGTTATTATTTTGATAAGCAGACTAAATTAGAATATGCCCCAACATTTTTGAATTAACAATGTTTGGGTTTCAGTCGATTTAAGCCTTTAGTGGTGTGTTAAAATTTACTCAGAGTGGCAACACTTAAACAGATGCTTTCTTCCTGTAATTGCCGTATCTTATTTATAGTTAAATGTTCATTATTTTTAATTTATCGTTCAATAAAACTTCCTTGTGTCAAGAAGGTTTCTTATTTCCAAAAACATGTTTTTTCTAGTCCCTAACGCACAAAAGAAATAATAGAAAATGTTTTATATACATATTAAAAAAATATTTGGAATTATTTTGTCCTCGATGAAAATACGTATTATTAATTTTTTTTCGACAAATGCTATCATTTGTTAACTCTTTTTAAATGAGCTGTAGTTAATATCTAAAATTTACTTATTACGACCATTCCAATGATCCCGAATAAAAACTTTTGTTGTAAGTTAATAAGAAATTAAGCGTAAGACAGGCTATGCTGTTGATCTTCTTTCATCAGTTTGAATAGAGTAAATTATCTGAAATGATCCTTTCTTCTCCTTTCCCATTCCTTTCCTTTCCTTTCCTTTTCCTTTCCTTTCCTTTCCTTTCCCTTTCCTTTCCTTTCCTTTCCTTTCCTCCTTTCCTTTCCATTTCCTTTCCTTTCCTTTCCTTTCCTTTTTCCTTTCCATTCCTTTCCTTTCCTTTCCTTTCCTTTCCTTTCCTTTCCTTTCCTTTCCTTTCCTTTCCTTTCCTTTCCTTTCCTTTCCTTTCCTTTCCTTTCCTTTCCTTTCCTTTCCTTTCCTTTCCTTTCCTTTTCCTTTCCTTCCTTTCCTTTCCTTTCCTTTCCTTTCCTTTCCTTTCCTTTCTTTTCCTTTCCTTTCCTTTCCTTTCCTTTTTCCTTTCCTTTCCTTTCCTTTCCTTTCCTTTACTTTCCTTTCCTTTCCTTTCTTTTCCTTTCCTTTCCTTTCCTTTCCTTTCCTTTCCTTTCCTTTCCTTTCCTTTCCTTTCCTTTCCTTTTCCTTTCCTTTCCTTTCCTTTCCTTTCCTTTCCTTTTCCATTACTTTCCTTTCCTTTCTTTCCTTTCCTTTTCCTTTCCTTTCCTTTCCTTTTCCTTTCCTTTCCTTTCCTTTCCTTTCCTTTTCCTTTCCTTTCCTTTCCTTTCCTTTCCTTCCTTTCCTTTCCTTTCCTTTCCTTTCCTTTCCTTTCCTTTTCTTTTCCTTTCTTTTCCTTTCCTTTCCTTCATTTCCTTTCCTTTCCTTTCCTTTCCTTCCTTTCCTTTCCTTTCCTTTCCTTTCCTTTTCTTTCCTTTCCTTTCCTTCCTGTTTTAAAAAAAAACTGACTGAGTTAGTTAATTAAAGTGAATATTTCCAATACAAACAACTCCTTCCTTCTTTCAGGAGGCAAATCTAAATCACAATGATTTCCACCTCATGGATGAATACCTCCCACAACAAAAACAAGCATTTATAATGACTTCCGTTTCCATGTAAAAAGTACACCAAAAAATCAGAAATGCCTTAAACCAATTTATCATTTCACTGCCTCAATTTTATTGAAAAGCAAAAAAAAAAGAAAACAAACAGTAAATCGGAAGAAGAATATACAAAAAAAAAAATACATAAATAGAATTGCAATTTCTTGGGCGCTTCTACTTGGCAGTTGCCACCACCATCAGTACGGCCAAAAGGGCGTTTTCTTTGATTTTCTCTCAGTTTGTTGCTTAAATGGCAACGCGATGAACGGTAAGAATTGAAAAATGAAAACCACTCATCGTTTCCTATTTCCGTTTGTTGTTCAGTTTTTAAAGAGTTGTCAGGGGTATTTTATAGACGTGTATTCACATATATCATGCTGACTTTGGGTATGGATACGCTTTTCTGCTTTTTCTAAAGCTTATCGGTCGATGTACACTTGCTTGTGTGGATTCCATTGAACATTTATTGATGTTGATAAATAAATCATTGAAATTCCGTTTCCCGACTTTATATATAAATAGTTTTGAGCAAATACCAACCGACACTTATTTTTATTTTAGAAATTGTGTGTTGCCTGAGCATCGAAATGATCCTTGATTCCCTTTTGTCTGTCAGACAAAAATTACAAAAATCATTCAAGACATCTGTTAGTGTTAACCCATGGGCAACACCCATGTCGTGAACATTCCGAGCGGCATTCACTCACAAGCCACAGACTACATCAACAAAAAGGTTTACTTCAGTTGGACCAAATTTAGCTTGCCCCTCCACCAGCTTACAAAAGTTCCAACACAAGAACTTAATATAGATGGATTGACATGACGTTGAAGATCATCATGAGAACCGAAAATCAATTTATGGGTCTTCAATCCAGGGATAAGGATCACGGCAAGAGCGGTGGCAAGTTGAGCGTGCGTCGTCGATATTTGTTATTGCTCTCGACTGTTTTGGGCTTCCTTTTTTATTTGTTTTGGTGTTGTTCTCTTCGATTAACAATCAAAGGTAATCGTTAATAGTTGATGGTTGATCGATTTCGTGATATTTTTGCGTGTTCTTTTTTGTGGGGGTGTCACTTTATTTTATTGATTAATCGATCATTCAGATTAAAATATTTAAAAATATTCAAGGGACGATCCATTGGATTATTGAGGCCAGTCGCGCAGGACACACATCTTTGATTTAGATGTTCTGGTTGCTATCCTTGATGCGAATGAGTGGTTTTATGTTATGCGAATCCTTCCTTCAAGGTGGAATTTGCCATAAAATATCATCTCGTCTTTATTCAGTATGCAACATTATTAGCTGCGTTTTTATATTTTAGGGAATACTCTAAGTATTTTCTTTTACCATTTACAAATTGATAAAGCTCTATAATGCTTCCATGTGCAAGCTAATCATATGAGACCTAACAAGGCAAGACAACATCGAAAATCTTTTCCAAATATTATAATTAAAAAAACTATAATGCATTCCTGTCCTCTGAGTTAAGGGTAAATATTTTTGTTGACAAGTCATTATTAACAACCTTTAATTCCCAATGCTAATGTGATCCTAATCTGTGACATAATCATTTATGCAGCAAGTGAAAATACCGTTCCCACTTTCACACATCACAATTTAAATTAATGTTTCACTATAACGGATGTTATTTATCTAAATAATGCTTACACAAAATTAAAGAAAAAAATGGTTTATTTTGGGAAATATTTTTTTGACATTAAACTATAAAACCCTTAAGTCACTACAAGAAACAAACACAATGTTCCGCACAACAGAGCCACTTGATCGTTATGTCAACATTTACATTGCTCCCAACATGACACTTGACGTTTCAATTTCAAGCAAATTTTCATCCACCCATTCCATTCTGATTTATGTTTAAATTTCCAACAAAAAAAAAATATATTTTTTCGTTCTCTTAAGAAACATAACGTCTATTTGTGTTATTTTTAAATCGAAAGGGGAAAACTAAAAACAATAGAATGCAAAGACATTCAAGCAATAAGTTGATTTCTTTTGACAACCCTCAAGCTGTCAAAATTAAAACGTCTAACAAATCTCTTCCAAAGTCGAAATCCCAAGATATGAGATCACAATAGATTTCAAAAAAGAAAAAAGAGATCTTTATAATTTATTGCTAATATTGTTGACAGAAAAACGATATTAAAGGCATTTTCATATTTGGTGATCGTGAATATATTTTTGTGGCGCAAGCTCTTTTAGTGGAGGAAGTGGCAATTGCAACAAAAAAAAAAAAAAAAAACAATAATTTGATTCGTGTTTTCTACATTACTTCAACACAACAATAAAAAGAATTCTTTTTATATTCCATTCCTTAAATTCTTAAATAATGCATTTTTTGAATTCTGAAAGTTAGGATTACTTTTTTATTGATGAAATATTTGTAGGTTATTATTTTTTTTTTTTTTTTGTCAAGATTAGTTTTGAAAACGTTCTATATCTATTTTCCAATGGATGCGAAATAATGGAGGTATTCGGACAATTTTAAGATTTTTTCTTCCGAATACAGATATTAAAAGATAAAAAAATGGATTCGTAGAAACTTTTAATATTAATATTTAAATGGATGTGGCAATAAACAAAATGTATGGATCGTGTAGGTATTTCATATTTTTATAATATTATTAGATGTTTAAATTGTTGCTATTTCGATAGGTAATTTGAAAATATATTGTTTGAGTCCAATTAAAGTTTTGCCAAACAAAATAAAAATGCATAGGCCATTCATACCTTATGAAAATATCTCGCAATTATTTAAAAGCAAACAAAAATTTAAAGAAACCTTAATTGCAGATAATTCTGTGGTCAAATTTTTTTTCCACTTTAGCTTCGTTCTTTGGGACATGAGACTAGGCTAATGCAAACCAACGATAAGTCCATACTGCGGAATCCACTTCTTGAGTGTTTTGTATGGTTTTTGTATGAAACCACCAATTTACATTTATGATTTAGTTTCAGTTTTTTGAATGACTCTTTTTACTTGTGATTTATAGGGACTATAAGGCAAGTTATGCATTCGTAAACAAAAAATAAAACATTCTAAGAATCAAACATGACATTACGATGATAGAGAGGTCAAAAAAAGTGGGTCTGTCTGTCTGTCTGTCTGTTCATATCGATTCCTACAGCCTAAAAGGTTGGGCCGATTTGATTCAAACTTGGTATATAGTATTTTTAGAGTACTCTACCCGACAGTTTTTCGAATTGGCATTCTATCTCCAAAACTAACGGTACCTACCATATAACTTTTAATGAAAAACTTATTTTTCTCGAAAACGGCTCCTACGATTTTGATAAAACTTTCTGAATGGTGTTTTCTATGCAAAATGTATCTTTTAATTTTAATGGATTTTTCCTAACTAATTGACGGATTTTGATGAAATTTTTAAAATATATAATGTTTTATGATTTAAAAAATATTGCTTATTAAAATTTTAAAAAACTTTTTTTTTTGATTTTTAATAATTTTTTAAAAAAATTATTTTGTTTTTTGAATATTTTGAAAACGGATCTATAGATTTTTATTTAAATTTTTCTACTAGTTTAAACTATAGATTTCTTTAAATTGACATACTCACAAAAAAAATTAAAATATGTTTTCGAAAAGTTTTTCAAAAAAAAAACATTTTGGTAGAACGATTTTGAAATGAAAAATTCATAAAATTAAAATATTTTCGAAAACTGTTTTTCTTGTTGGTATTATTAATAATTTTTTGTTCCCTGAAAAATCAATATTTTGAAAACAAATACTTGATCTTGTGAGCAAGTGAAATATTAACGGTACCTGTCATATAACCGTTTTCTGTAAAGTCGTATACGGAAGATAATTTTACGTGATAACGTCATAAGAAAACATTGATGGCACCGACACCAACATACACACCATATACAATTCCAATTATCAAGTAAAAAAAATAATCTTGTACTAAATGTTCTACTAAGTACTTGATGTAGTACCAACTCTAGAAGAAAAAAATACAATAGTACTAAATTCAAGTACCAAGTACTAAAAATGCAGTAACAAAAATACTATTGTACCAACAACGTAGTACCAATCGGCATTAGTTTTATATTTAACTACCGGTACCCGGCACGCGTTACAACGCCCTAGAAAAAAACATGTTGTATGTGAAATGCGAAAATAATGAAAATATTCACAGGAACGATTCCTGGACAAATCTATATTTACCCCATAAATTTCATTAAAATCCATTGGGCGGAGTACATACTCGACATAAATAGACACATACACACATCTGATGTTCGCCTGGCGCTCAGAATACGTTTGCGATCGATTTTGGTTGAAAAAAAAGACAGTAACGCGTTACCGGAACGCATTGTATTTCTTGTCAGCATGAGTCATGTTATGTCATCGATTTATAAGTCGATATCACGTCTTTTTCTAATTTTTTTTTTAAAAAATATGAAATTGATTATTAATTTTATTATATTTTTTAATTATTTTATGTAAAGGAAATTGAAAATTAAAATTTCTGGTATGATAAACAGTCCCCTGCTGAAGTAGGTGCGAGGTTGGGTGTATTTTCTTTTGAGTTTAAAGATTTCAAATTGAAAGTTCTTGAATAAAAAATTCCTCCTCGTATGAAATCATGAGAATCAGCAGTGAATCTTTCTCTATCAACGATAAATATTGGAGTCAAAACAACAGATTCTTGTGAAACGCCACCATTTATTTTATGAATATCAGACTCAGATTTTATGGAGCGATTCGAAAAGTTATTAATAAAATCCGATAATGAAAAGTCATCGAGTCCAAATGCACGCATTTTCGATAAAAGGACTTGATGTCAAAGTCTATCTAATAGCTTATAAATTTTTAGAAATATCAAGAGTGACAGCCACCTCAGGTAGAGCCGTAAATTGCCGCTTTTCCCCCACTTATTTTCTCTCCAAGTTTGGTTTGCTTTTGTTTGATTGCAATAATCAATCTTTTCCAGTGAACGGCCCAAAAAGGTCGAATTAGTAGCAATTAACACAGCTCTAGTATGCTTTTGAGTAAAAAAAAAATATGTTTTGATATGGTCATTTTTATACACAGCTGGTCGAAAAAATAGGTGTGAAGAAAGAATTTGCTCTTAGATACGCGAACTGGAATGGACCTGAAGGACTTAAAAAATGGCGTAATATCCTGTGGAGCGACGAGACTAAAATAAATTTGTTTTTTTCGGACTCCGGGCGTTATGTAAGACGCCCAAAAGGAAAAGAATACCAACCCCGCTATACATAAAAAACAATCAAACACGGAGGTGGTAATATTATGGTGCGGGGATGTGTTTTTCCTCGTACGGTGTCGGTCCTTAATTCCTCATTAAAACCATATTAACAAAATATGGGTATAGGGATATCTTGGAAAATGTCATGCTTCCATTTTCTGAAGAAAACATGGCTCTCCGATGGCATTTTCAACAGGATAACGATCCAAAACACACGGCGGGTCTCGTAAAAGATTGGTTCCAAGAGAAGGAAGTATCTCTTATCCCGTGGCCAAGTCCCCAATCCCCTGACCTCAATCCCATTGAAAACATGTGGAATGCACTCAAGCGAAAGTTAGGCGGGCAATATTTCACAAATGGAAACCAATTGTGGGAAGCCGTTCAAACAGAATGGTATTCTATACCCAACCAGACATGCCAAAAATTGGTGGAATCAATGCAACGCCGACTCCAAAAAGTTCAAGCTAACAATGGAGGATACTCTGGTTATTAGAGTTAGGTAATCAAAAATTTAGGTAACCAACATTAAATGTTAATAAAATCAATATTTTTAATACTTTAGGAAGACGCGCCTATTTTATTGACCAGGCTAAAATGCGTCAATCGACAGTTTCGGCCACTTATTATGAAAATGTTCTATTAATTCAAAATCCTATTAAAGTCTTTTATTTTCTTTGTTATTAAAAACATAAAAAATTATAATGCAACTGAAAAAATGCAAAAAAAAAAATAACTAATAAAAAAATAAATAGTCCCACCTATTTTTTGACCAGCTGTGTATATGGTTAGTCGACGGAATCTATGGTCACTATGGCGCAGGGACATAGGTCGCAGTTTTACGTTTTGGGACTTATGACCCACTTTGGTGGACCTAATGTCTGAATTGATTTTTTTTTTCATTTTCAGTATGAGATAGGTATGCAACCCCCCTGCTTGGGCTCACTATAGGATTTGGAGAAGGTGCATTGTTGGGTATGTGCAACGTTTAATTTTGATTTAAAGAACCTTTGCATAAACCCAATCTCGCACCTACTCCAAATCCTATAGTGAGTCCAAGCAGGTGTGGGTCATAAGTCCCAAATTAGATTTTGGCACTTATGTCCCACCAAGGTGGGTCAATAGACAATGTTGCGTCTGAAAGTTAATATCCCGGAAGAACTTCATAAAAAGCTCTTCAAAATATGCCCAATTATGCCGTTTACTTAGAAACCTGAAAAGACTGACTTCATAATTAAGATATGTTTTCGTGACTTACTTACTTAAAAGCTTAGTTTGAATTCGAGTAATATAAAAGTAGACTGATGTTTCAATAATTATATTTCAAGAAAACTAAAAATCAAAAATATTAAGAAAGGGTAAGGCATGTCGGAAACAGACATTTTTGAAAAGAAACAACTTGTAGTCAATTAATTTCTTAATAAACTAGTCTACTAATAAATTTAAATTCAAGCATGGGTAGGTTTATGCCAAATAAAACAAACGCCTACTCAATCAAAACTTTTTCATAACATTAAAAAACAGACATTTTCAAAATATGTATGGTTGATGGTCTTTCTTTATTATTTGTTCATATCATCAAGAAAATGTTTAATTTCCTAAGAGGAAATGGACGACACACGTTTTCTTCATAACCACCTTACAAGAGTTATTTGCTTATTTTTGTTCTTGAAAAAGGAAGTAAGGAAATAAAACCTGCATCCCCCACTACCTGAACCAATGTAAACATTCCTTGAATCTTACTTCCAATTAAGTTTCCTCGCCCAAATGCCAAACAGTGTGCATGTTTATGTATATAGATAGACATATTCTTCGGCAAATTCGGAAATTATTTATTTCTTCGGTTGTGTTGTAAAATACACATATTAGAGTTCTTTGAAGAATAAGAAAATGTATATACTTAGATATAAAAGTTAAATAATAAAAAAAAACATCATTTAATTAAGAAAAGATTTTGATTTTATTTTCAGCAGCATGTCATCGAAAAGAAAGTCACCACCGAATAAATTTGAAGGTGGTGGAGGGGAAAGTGGCCCCCCATCAGTTTCTTCGCCATTTGCAAATGAGTTTGCCATCCAAAAACAGCTGCACCAAAAACAAGATCACCTGAAGCACATTTTTGACACACTCAGTAATACTGATGCACAATCGAGAACAATTTTACCGTATATCAACCATTTGAATCAGCGCAATTCATTACAAGCTGCCGTTGCCGTTGCGGTAGCTGCCCAGCAACAACAACAACAAAAGGAGCAAGGCTGCTTTGAAGGTGACTATGATGATGAAGTAAATATGTCTCAAGGAACGATACCATTAAGAAGGAGAAGCTCGCCCACATACCATCAATGCGAAAATTCGAACAATACAAACACCTATCTACCAAAGATCAGCAATGCTGCCATAGGGAACGATAGCGATGGCGAAAATCCTGATTTTAAATCATCTCCAGTTAGACATAGCGAAGGAGCTTTTTCCCCGGTTTATATAAAAACCGAGCTTGAAAGGCAGCAATGTTATACTACAATTATAGGTGAGGTTGGCAAAACTTGCCTTTCCGACCCAACAAATGACTGTGATGGTATTTCGACAGAAAAGGTTGAAAATCGAAAAAGCTGTTCTAATGTCAGCGAATGGGACAAAAAAGACTGTCAGCACCAGATAGACGAAGATGATGACGAGGATTTGGTGGGTGAAGGAGAAGCCGAGTGCGCAGGTGAAGACGACGGCAAGTGTGATGGCGAAGGTGAGTGTGAGGGTGAAGACGATGGAGTTAGTGAGGGTGATGGTGAAGGTGATTGTGAAGGTGAAGGTGAAGGTCAAGATCAAAGTGAAGGTGTAAACAAACGTGATGAATGTGAAAAAAGCGAAACCGCTCTGTACTTGGATAGCGAGGCTGATAACACATTTAAAACAGAACCAGAAAACGAAGAAGAAATGTTTGAAATACAAGCTGCCATGATCAGAGAACAGTCTTTGAAAAGTGAGGTGAGTAACATAGGTTATAATCTTAGGTAAACAAATTTGGGGAAAAAAATGTCAGAAAAAAAGGTCTGAAGCTTACTTTCTTGAGATAATAGCTAACCTTGCACGACTCCTTAGTCCGCTTTTTTTTTTTTGGCTAGATGTTCAACTACTCTCAGAATCAGTTCAATTAAAACTCTGAACTGTCTTTTAGTAGGGTAAAGAAAATCTTCGGATCCATATAATATATAAGCAGCTTAAATAATATTAAATATTTTTTTCTTAAAACTTTTTTTATTTACTTATTTTTAGAGTAGTTTTCGATTCTGACCGAAGTTTTTTTTGTTTATTTATTTTTCAGTTTAAATCAGAATCTGATGACTGTTCATCATCACCGCCAAAAAAACGCTCAAAAAGCAATACAATATACGAAAATCACTTCACATCAAACGTAGATAATAATAATAGTAAAAGTAAAAACAACAATAATAACAACAACAATAGTAGTAACATTAATAAAAATAGTAGTACATTTTATTTAACAAATTATAACCAATCAATAAAACAACTAGAAAAGACCCATCGCCTTCATCAACCAATGAGTGCGTTATTCGATGAAGCAATAAATTATAATCAAGAAATGCATACATCGACAACAATAACAACAATGTCAACATCAACGCCGCCTAATAGTCAGCAACAACTTACGGAAACAAAAGTTGATGCCCTGAAGGAAACGATAGAAGACGATTTAAATTTAGAAAATCTTACTCCTAACAAAAATGAAAATAAAGCCAATATTGACTTTCAAAATGAAATTAATAGTGATTATTCCTTAAAAAGTGTTAGTAGTAGTGGTAATAGCAAACAAATTAAACAGCAAGAACTTTCTCTACTTCAACACTTTTGCAGCAGTAGTTTTATTAACACAGACAAACAGCAGCAAAGTAGTTGTGTTAGTACTGATATCGACCCAAACTGCAATAGTGTAGAAAGCAGCACATGTAATAGCAACTATTATAATATCAATTGTAGTAGTAAAAACAGCAACAACAATAACAACAATAACAATTGTGCAACTGACGCTTATAGCGATGCCATTAGCGGTAGCGGGTGTTCGAAGCGGACAATGGACGATGTTGTCAAACGACTGACACATAAAATGCAAAGTAATTCATTAGATATGCGGCAAAGTAGTAGCAGTTCGCCAACGTCAGTGAATCTCAGGTAAGCTTTAAAACTCTTGAATAATGTCGACCTTCAAAATAAAAAAAATTTATTATAAAACTATTGTTTACAATACCAATAAAAATTGATTGCATTTTTAATTTTTTTAGGAAAAAAAGCTTTATAAATTATTAACTTCTTCTTTCTGTAATATTATTATATATTATTATATTATTACTTCTACGATAAACAACCTGTTTGAAAACTTCATTCCCACAAAGACAATCCAAGTACGAAGCAATGATTTAGGATGGTTTAGTGCAAAGGTCGAACAACTCATTGCTAAGGGAAATGCGGCATTCAAGCGTTGGAAAAGATTCCGAATTCCAACTCTATTCGATTTTTATAAGACGTTACGAAATGCTGTTAACACTGGTTTTATGTCTCCAAGTTTAGAAACCTTACATCTCAACAGTTGTGGAGGAATATAAAATCTCTAGGTGTCTCAAAACAACTTGAAAGCGGTGATGTTGTCTGTGATAAAAAATGAGCTGAATAACCTTTTTGTGAATACTCCTTCTGCCTTAAGTGTTTATGATGACTCTGATAACGACATGAACTTGACTACTGAAACTGACAACCCCATCCAAACGTTTAGCTTCCATAGAGTCAGTGAATTGGATGTGTATAAGGCTCTGAGTGAGATTAAGTCTAATGCTATCGGATTAGATGCAATTCACCCCAGATTCATCAAACTGCTTCTTCCGTTTCTCTCACCCTATATTTCCTATATCTTCAATTCCATCTTAACATCCTCGTGCTATCCTAAGCTGTGGGAAGCCTCCAAAGTAATCCCGGTTCCTAAAAAGTCCCTTACTAAACAGAAAGAGTACCGCCCAATTTCAATCTTAACTTTTATTTCCAAAGCATTTGAAAAGTTAATGAGCCGGCAGATTTCTTCTTTTTTAAATACCCATGGACTACTATCACTCAACCAATCTGGATTCAGATCTCAACACAGTTGCAATACTGCATTGCTTAAAATAGTCGATGACATAAGGCAAGAACTGGATAAAAATCTTGTTACAACCCTGGTACTTCTCGATTTCTCTAAGGCGTTTGATACGGTTCCGCACTGTTTATTGTTGAAAAAGTTAAAACACAATTTCTACTTTGAAAACACTGCCATTTCCCTCGTAAAGGATTACCTTATTGGTAGAACCCAGGCTGTTCTGGTAAATAATGAACTTTCTGATTTCCTCCCTACGCATGCTAGAGTACCACAAGGATCGATTTTGGGCCCACTTCTCTTTTCACTCTTTAATAATGATCTTCCCTCGATCCTCAAATTTTGCAGGATCCATATGTATGCGGGTGATGTTCAAATTTACCTGAGCTATAAGAGTGGCATGGTTGAAGATGCAACTGCTCGAATCAATCGAAGATCTGTTGCGTGTGGTTGAATGGTCTGATCGGAATCTTTTGAAACTGAACTCCAATAAATGTCAGGCTATCATTATCAGTAATACTGCGCTCGAAACATCCTATATTCCAAGCATTGAAATAAATGGCTCTGCATTAAATTACGAACTTAGGTGGCTGGTTTAATCAAACTTTGTCGTGGGAAGTCCATATTTCTTGCGCTCTGGGTAAAACCTACGCTGCATTGAGGGTTCTTAATATTGCTTCTAGATGTCTGCCCATAAACACAAAACTTATACTGGCAAAAACCCTTGTTCTTCCTATATTATTATACGGTAGCCTTATTTTCTGCTGTCCGGATAGTAGAAGCAAACGGAAGCTAGAAGTGGCCTTCAATAACACTGCTCGTTTTGTTTACGGCTTAAATCGGTTTGATCATGTCTCTGGGTATGCCAACAGTATTCTCGGAAAGCCCCTGAGCAAATTTCTTGATTTCCAAGCTCTCATCTTCCTATTTAATTTGATTAAACATAAGACTCCTGAGTATCTGTTTGAAAAACTTTTATTTCCATCATCACAAAGGAGTAACATTTTAATCACACCCTTATTTAATTTTCGAATCTCAAAGCGACAGTTCTTCGTGCACATAGTTGGTCTCTGGAATTCCCTGCCAATCAGCCTGAGGAGACCAAACAACCAAAATTCCTTTCATAATCTCTTCAAGATTTATTTCAGAAGACAAAATCATTAAAAGTTAAAAGTTAGTTAGTCTTTAAATCAAAATTTTTACTACTCTGTTTTTCTTGCTTTCAATGTACCTTTTCTTTTTTTAGTTTTATGAATAACTTTTATTTCTTTCATTTTCATTACTTTTATTTATTTTATTTTTATAAATGTTATTTACTTTAACCAAAATGTTAAAGTATAGTAAAAGACATAATGTTTTAATATACTATGATATGAATTCAATACATACAAAAAATACAAAATTATTACATTGTAAATATAAAATTATTGGAAACTTTGGGCCAAAAATTTTGTATGCCCATTCAATGTCATGAAGTGATGCAGTTAGGTAGAATGTCCATGGGTTTTAAGCGAGAAAATAGTCACCTAATTCTCGACCTACTTTCTTTTTCTTCTAATTCTAACGAGTAACGTGCAACATCCTATTGCATTCAAAAAGCCAATGTGTTTTCCAGACACATAGTTAAATGAAAATTTTAAATAAAATACAAAAAAGAATGTAAAATAATTAATTATTTTGGAAATCTAAAAAAAAAAATACTATATTTTGCCGGGCAACAAAACTTTTTTGTTTCTTATATGTATTTAATATATATGACATCTATTGAAAAAGCAGATGTCTCTTAAAATCAATTCCCTTCAAATTATAGAATTTCCATCAAACCTAAACAAACCATTTAAATTAGTTGAAGCAACAGTAAGTCCAGGCTAAAGAAATGAAAAATAAAGCGCACTGGATCGCACGTACTTGCTCATAATGTGCGGTCAAATCGTCGGATAAAATTTTAAATAATAAAATATTTATTCGATTTTTGTGACTTTTGATTGTTCGAACAAAGTACGTATAATTTTATTGAACGAAATAATTTAAATGACGTTTTATTACATTAAAAAAAGGTTTTTTTTTAAATCTTAAATTAAAAAATTAAATTTGTTTGAAATTTTTATTTTTTTTTTTTAAATAAAAATTAATTTTTCATAAACAGTTCCTATATTTATTTAAAAACAAAAAAACAGCTTTAGAAAAAGGTATAGGTATCACGGCATTGTGAGTCTAACCGTTGTTTTTTTAATATTTTCTTTCTGTTTAAGTATTTTTTTCCAAAAATTGCCCCTGCTGGCTAAACGGGGGGAATAGACCCCCCTCTTATACAATTGTTTTATTATCTTGACCCAACCTACACAATGTAGCTGCTTTTTGTCCGCTTTTCGTGAATTACCTCCGCTGTTTGAAATTAATACACTCGGGCGTATGAGTACTTTTTTATTTGACGGAAATTATGCACATTTACATAATAGAAGAAATATTCGGTGCCATGAAATAAAGTCTTATACAAAAAGGTCCAAGACATTATTTTGGACTTTGTTGCACTTTTGAAATTGCAATAAAGTCCGAAATGAATTTTGGACTTAATTTAATTTTTTAAAGTCCAATAGAGTCCAAATCGAAGTGGAAATAAAAAAAAAAAATATGGATTAAAAAGTAAAATGAGCAGAATAACTATTAAAAAAATAAGGGAGATTCAAGTAAAAAAAAAAAAAAAAACCAAAAATATTTCTAGAAAGATACCTATACAAACAAATAGAAAATACACGAACATACGACGACAACAACTAAATCGATTTGTCTCAATCATTCTTGATCAGTTGGTCAATCAGTCATCCATGCTATAGGATTGACACTGCTGCTGCCTGTCAGTAAAGCCAAGGTTGTTAAACTCTTGGTTTGTTAGTGGTTCGAGTTAATGTTTGTTCGACCCTTACTCTTTTGGCTAGATCCCGTCGAATCACAAATATTTGCAGCCAAAGCAATGAAATATGGACTTCAATTTCTCGAAAACTAGTTAACCGATTGCATATTTTAAAGAAACAGTCCCGTAGAAAACATCCCTGTTTTCATTTTCCTTTCGTTATCATCGCATTTCATCATGGAAGGCGGTTATATCCATCTTAAGGCAGGAGGACCTTATATTCTATATTTTGTTCGCAGGGTTCGTCATGTTAGGTTTTCCTTACATAGTTGAAAATTTATAAAATTTTAAGGACGAGTATTCAGTTAGACCGGTTCTTATAGATTTGAGCTCCTAGAGAATTTTTTCGCTGCAGCCTGGATGCACACAAGTGCCTTAGTGGTCGCATTCCGTACACCCTTTCTCATTTACCTTAGGTGCCAGAACACAATCTCCGTTTAAGGTACTAAACACAATGTTAAACACCTGAAAGTAAAGCGAGTGTTGGAAAGCAGAAGTGAGTTTAACAAAAGAAGAAACAAAAACAATGTTTTTACCTTTTGAACAGCTTGATAGTTAGCTCGCAATATTTTTGCTGTTCTTTGCAAATTGGGAGTTCCGAGTAGACATTCAGGATCTTAATTGAAAATATGAATTCCTAACATCTGTTTCTGGGTATTAATATTTTTTAAATTCTGGGACTAATTAATTAGCACTCGTGTATTTGTATGTGTAACAAAACTAATTTCTAAAACTAATGTGAAACTGTATCCGTAGAGTCCACATCTACAGGTCTTAAATATTTTAATAAAAACCACCCGTTTTCAAAAACCCATTTCCAAAATAATTCAGTCATTATTATCCTTATCTTTCTATCTACCGTCATCATCGCACAGAGAATAAATAGGATAGGAGGAGGAGCACCACCATTATAATGGTTCGACTCTATGTGCACGGTATAGTAGGATTGACGTTGCTATAACTTTGGTGAATGCAATGGCTTTGGCCTGAACAACCAAGGCAACAATTTAAGAGACCACAGGAAAGTTAGTTGTATAGTACAGCTACACAGTTTCATTAAAATTTACAATATTGTAAAATCATTAAACCTTCCTCGGTGGCATTACTATTTAATTTGAGGGATGGATCGACATCGAATCGATGATTTTCATTTGCTCTGGCTTATGTGGGTTGCGGTGGTGACATAAAACCTAGCCTCCACTGAGTCAGGAGGAACCCTGTAGCTTAAACCATTTGGCACTTCGTTATGATGATTTTAGGGCAGAAGATGCGGGTCGATTTTAGGTCGGATGGACTGAGTGTCCTGTGTGTCTGGTTTTATTTTTGTCATTCTCTGCAGGTTTAGGTAGTCACGGATTAATCATAGTTTGGATGTGTGCGGGAGGTTGTATCCTATAAAATAAAATCATTGGTGGTTAAGCTTTGTAAATTAGGCAACTTCCGGATGGGAATAGGGATCGGTAAAACTGCCAGGATATATTCATGTCATTATTCTTTCATCGATAATTCATTTAAATTGCTTTCATTTCCTTGATATTGGCTAACATTATTCGTGTGGATAAATTTTGATTTATTTGTGTGGTTATTAAATAAATAGAAGGGGCTCAAGTAGACCTGAGTATTTGATTGTTCAAAACTAAGGATGATTAATTATTGCTGATTCTCAGCCAATGGTGGATTTTCCTGGTCTATAGCTGCACTGAAACGAAACGATTAGGTTATTAACGAATGACTTTGGCCACACACCAGAATAACCAAAAAGATCTTGAGGGCGATGTTGAGCTGACATTTCGTTCGCAAAATTATGTTGGAGTGAATTTGCCTAACACTATACATAGTATCTTCCTTCTGGCAAATAAGTTTTGTCATTTTCCCTCAGTGAGAGAAAGATGATTCATTTTGTAGTATCTAGATCTAGTTATTAATTTAAAAGTTATTACATTTAGTTTTTCATTACATATCTCTTACTAAGTCGTTTAGTGTGAATGGAAATATGGACGCCATCGTTTATTTTATCAAGTTCTAGTTCTAGTTGACTTTGTAAAATTGTTTCCATTGTTTTTACTATTTTCCAGCGTAAAGTCAATTTTTATTAGGAAATTAGTGCTCCCCTCTTAACCGGTATCAATGCCTTGATATAACACACCTTATGCGAATCACACTCTTATTTAAAGATGGCTCGGGCCATCATTTGAAGAAGGAATAAACTGCGATGATCTAATAAACAATATAATTTTATATTTTTTTCCAAAGAGTGCGCTATTGAGAATGCTCGCAATAATTGGTGGCAAATAAACTTAGCCACTTGACGGTTAGGGGTAACCATACCTTGTTCATTAAAATTTAACAAATTAAACAAAGATGTTTGTCTAGGAACCACTAGTTAGAAAAAAAACGTAACTAGCTTTCAAACCCAAAATATATCAAAAATCAAAGTTTATTATATAAAACTACTATTGACTTATATATTCATCCTATAATTAAAATGTCATGTGCTTTAGATAATAATGCTTTTTTTTAAGACAAACTCAAATTTCATTAAACTGCTAAATATTTTTTTTGTTTTCGTTTCTAATAGTGAAAATATGTCACCATCACCAAATTCACTATTAACAAACCTGGACTACAACGTCGGACTTAGTGGAACCGGAACTATTCACGACAAGGAACGCAAACTTACGGAAATGATACGTCAGTTGCAGATAATACGTGAAAGATTACTTACGCAGGTGAGCCATGTAAAATAATTGTTAGTTAAAGGAATCAAATTTTTGTTCGCACAAATATGCTATAGGGTTATATGTGTATGTTCATAATATTATTAATACTTTAAAGAACATTTTGTGTAATTAATTTTTAAATCTTCGAAACTAGCTATTATGAACCCTATTTTTGAAAAGTAAGTAAATAAAATAGATTATAAATTCTTAATTTTCCAATGTACCTTATTATAGTTCTAAATTTTTTTATGTCTACAAGGAAGTGTCTTGTGTCCAGGGCCGCCGCGCGAATATTCGGGCCTGGGAATAATCATTTAAGCCTGTTCTTTCTAATCGTAAATAAGACTCCATCTTATAAATCAAATCAGTAAATAAAAATCTCTGTGTGACAAGGCATGAAATTTTTTCCATAAAGGTTTTTTTTTTGTATGCCAACAACAGGAATAAGGGCTATTATTGACATAAAATCCTAGAAATGTACATAGGCATGGGAATCGACTGTACTGTACCGCATTTAGATCTTAACACGGTGGCACTATCAGACTTTCCTGCAAGAGAACACTGGAAAGAAAACCATAAATGAAAATCCTGTCTTGTGACAACTGTCGAGTGACAAGAAGTCTTTGGCCAAATATCTGAAAACGAAAATACAGAATACATTCAAAAGCTAGGTAGGCCTCAACTGTCCTTTTGGTGGGCATTCTTACGGGTCAAAACTCAGAATGGGCATTAGCAGAGGGTATCAGAACGTTGATGCAGAAGAGGGCTCATATCAATTTCTTTGTGAATGCCCCAGCCTATCACAGACCAGAAAAAACAGCCCTCGGAGAATACTTCTTCGAGGAAATGGGCGACGTTTCAGAAAAGCCATTTAAAAACATTCTGAAATTCATCAACACCCCACAACTAATACTCTCCCGAATTCCCCACCTCTCACCACACCTCCTACTCCTGGATACCGCAATGGATTTTTGAGATCCGAGTGAGATAATTCGTCGGCTGCCGAATCATCAGCCCCATCCAACCTAACCTAAACTATAAATGTTTTTACGTGAATATTTTCAGTCGATAATTCTTGATCTTGAATCACGTCAACAGCATTTTTCTCATCAAAACTGGTTATGGCATTCATGATATATCACCCTTTTTCACCTCTGGAAACCTCCAGAAAAAATAAATATCTACAATATTTGTAACCACAGAAAATCTATGATTGATTCCTGATATGACTGAATCAATTATCGCGTAAAAATATCTCTCTTGAATCCGATTTCCTCTCCGGAATTGTCTTTGTCTTCAATTTCGGGTACAGCACCAAGTGTTTTTTTTTTTCTGAAGAGCCAGGTAACGTTTTCGATGTTTGATTTCCCTAAAGCTCAAATCCTCGAGAACGCTGGCGAGATGTTGTACTTCAATTTGTATGGTCGCGCCTCTGGACTGCAGTAGAAGATTTCTACCATTGATGGCGTTGAAAATTTTAAACCATATAGACGCCCTTAAGCCACATTTTAATTTGCACATGTATTTGATACATCCTTTGTACATATAAATAGTACCTAATTGACAAGACCCTTCGAAGAATTTAGGGCCCGGGGGTAATCCACCCGTTACACTTCACCCCCTTTAGTCAGCCCTGGTTGTGTCTGATGTTAACAATTGTCTTTCTAAAGTGTTTGTTTGTGATCCAGGGTCCTTCTTCTTCTTCGTCCGAATTTGTACAAAATGTGAACGTCTAACTTTTCAAAATAACGAAACCGCTATTTTATTGGAAGATAAAGATAAATGCTTCAGGCTGTCTTTTTTCACCCTTAAAAGAAACCCCTGTTTTTTACTCATTATCAATGATTTAAGTAGTGCCCCGTGGCTTAGTGGTTAGTGTGTCGGACTGCTAAGCGAAAGAACCTAGGTTCAAATCCAGCTCATAGCCACCTTTTACTTGCGATTATAGGGACTATAAGGCAAGTTATGCATTCGTAAAAAAAAAAAAAATTCGAACAATCAAACATGATATTACGATGATAGAGAAGTCAACAAAAGTGGGTCCGGAAATTCCGTCCGTCTGTCTGTCTGTCTGTCTGTCTGTCTGTCTGTCTGTCTGTCTGTCTGTCTGTCCGTATCGATATCTACAGCCTAAACGGTTGGGCCGATTTGATTCAAACTTGGTATATAGTATTTTTAGAGTGCTCTACCCGACAGTTTTTGGAATTGGCATTCTAGCTCCAAAACTAACGGTACCTGCCATATAACTTTTATTAAAAAACTTATTTTTCTCGAAAACGGCTCCTACGATTTTGATTAAACTTTCAGAATGACGTTTTCTGTGCAAAATCTATCTTTTAATTTTAATGGATTTTTCAGTAAAAGTTTTATAACGGTACCTCCCATATGACCGGTTTTTTAAAATCAGACTTTCTCGTTAACTAATTGACGGATTTTGATGAAATTTTCAAAATATGTAGTGTTTTATGATTTAAATAATATTGCTTATCAAAATTTTCAAAAACATTTTTTTATAAATTTTACTAATTTTTTTAAAAAAATATTTTGTTTTTTGAATATTTTGAAAACGGATCTATAGATTTTTATTTAAAATTTTCTCCTAGTATAAACTATAGATTTCTTAAAATTGACATACTAAACAAAATTTTAAAATATGTTTTCGAAAAGTTTTTCAAAAAACAAACTGGTCGAACGATTTTGAAATGAAAAATTCATAAAATAGAAAACAGCAAAAGAAATAAGATGGCTTACAACATTTTTTCCAAAAAACGTTATGAGTAGTGTTTTTTTGAATTCATAAATTTTTGTCCCCAACATTTTATTTCATATGGCTCGGCTAAGCCCTAGCCAAGCCATTAGTCAAATAAAAGAAAGTGACAACCTACATTACATACATACTTACGTATTTTAAAGTATTTTTCATCATCATAAAAGCACAGAATAAATAAGGAAGCCTTTGATAAACACACAAAAACAACTAACAAATAAAAAAAACTATTCGATTACTACTGAATGCAAAAATTTCAATCGAGAAAACAAAAGTTTACACCTTCCTATAAATAAACAAAACCACTGTGTTAACTTTTAATATTGTCTCTATACCTACTGGCTTAACAGTAGTTGGAACACGTATCTTAATTTTAGTACCTACCTTCCTTCCAACCTTATTATAGGTACCTAAATCCTTTATAAATTCCATTGGTCCCATATTGGGACGTATAAAGGTCCCTTTACCTAGCATTATTGCCATACTGCTGATTCCGACGAATCTTTATGCCAGTTGTTCAAATTTTTCCATACCAAAATGAAAATTTAACTGAAAAAAGTCCTTTGTATCTTTCTATTAGCAAATTATATTATAAACAGTAAGCAGCAAGTGGAAAGATAATACTACACTAAAAAACTGCAAAAGCTAACAATCCTATATATTTATGTGTTTATCCCTTTGTCGTGACGCATGTTCGTTCGAGCTTCACCCCAAAACGATTCTAAGGAAGTTGCACGTCATACAAAAAATATTAAAATAAAATCTTTGTCAAAAAGACGCCTGCACTTAAAAAGGATTAGCACATAAGAGCAAGTACGTGCGACCCAGTCGTGCCTTTTATTTCTGGGGTACTGCCTCTTGCGAGGAACTGACAAAACCTCCAAGAGTAATTAAAAAATTTGTCTAGAAAAAGTGCATCTCGTGTAGCCGTTCGGACTCAGCGGTAAACTGTAGGTCCCTTCCATTCTTGCAGATTAACAACACACACACAGGAATGGTTGAGAGTATAAGTCACTAGGCCTTGGCTCCTTAAGGAGCTGTCGCGCCAATAAATTTATTTTTAATGATTTAAGAACAGATTTAAAGCCAAATGCTAAATGTCTTGGAGTATTTGGATAAGAGATTAATTTTTAGTTCATACGTGTAGAGGAAAAGAAATTATTAAATAAATTAATTTAACCATCAAAATACTATACCCATTAAAAAATGGGTACCAACAAACCCCTGATCAACAAAGCGATTTTTCAGGCGATTAGATATATTTTATGGATCGTCTGCTTGGGTCAACTGTGCTTTTCAACAACTGAATTGCACGCTTTAGCCAACACCGTATTTTACGATTTTTTGTCTATGCCACCCTTTCTTTCGATAGTTTTTATTTTTTGATCATATTTTGTCAAAGATGCAAGAAACAATAAGTGACGAGTTAACTTACCAATAAACTCCGCACATAACACAAGTAGCTGTACATTTAACATACACCTCAAAAGGCACAATATATATGTATATAATTATGTATAGTAAGTATTTTGCATGTAGGCGATTCTGGACGTTTCCTTGCTTGGCTTGTCTCATTGCATTCACTTAAATCGCAATATTGATTTATACATACACTAAAAGAATACATATATGGCATATTGCAAAACATCACAGACCACCTCCACAGTTAGATCCAATCCTGCCATGAAAATTGGAGCCAATCGGTTTTGGTATTGGTATTTATAAGACTGTGTGTCATTGACTACCAGTATTTCTGGTTGGTTGGTTAAGTTTACTTACTCTCTATTTTCTTATCATCACATCCTTGTTTTGACGTCACCACCTTCGCCTCCTCCTTTATTCAGCTATTATATTTTTTCTTGCCGATCAAAACGGATAACAAGGAAAACCTTAAAGTTTCAGTTAGTTAGAATGTATAACCCCTGCCACTGTGGGATAAGTTTTGTAGACGTTTCCTTAAAGAGAGTAGTATAATAACTTACATGATTGAAAAAGATAAATATTCAACCAAACAAATGGACACAGAGTTAGAATCTAAACTCTTTAAGAGACGTTCTGGCTGGCCAGTTATATAGATTGTTCGAGTATTATGCTCTGTCAACCGAATGGCCGGTCAAAGCGTCGAATACAATTTGGTAAAAATATGTAGGGAACTTCAAAGTTTTTATTCGATTTTTCTGACTTTTTATTGTTTGAAAAATATACTTAAAATAGTTCCAAGCGGAAATTTTAAACGCCATTTGATTTTTTTCAAAAATGTGATTTTTTTTATCAAAATCATATTAATGGTTTGTAAATAAAACGATTTTAGAACTGTTTTTTTTTTTTTATTAAAAAAAAAAATATTCAAGAACGCAAACTTAAACACAAAAATTACCTACATTTAAAAACTGAATTTAAAAAAAGTCCACTCAACCGTTTTTAAGATATTAATTTTTCGAAAAAAAAAAAAAAATATTTTTAACTTAAAAATTACATGATTCGAAAATATTTGTATGTTAAATTGCTTTGACTACCTATCTTCTTTAACATCTAATTTGATTGTAATCGGTTAAGCAGTTCTCGAGAAATTTGAAGGGAAATAAAACGGTCCTATGAGGGGCTAAAAACCACCAACTTAATTTTTTTTTTCACCAATGTAACACACCTACAAAAGTTCACTGATTTTGTCCATACAAATTCTAAATGTATATAATGGGTGATTTTTTTGAAGTTAGGATTTTCATGCATTAGTATTTGACAGATTACGCGGGATTTCAGACATGGTGTCAAAGAGAAAGATGCTCAGTATGCTTTGACATTTCATCATGAATAGACTTACTAACGAGCAACGCTGGCATCTCATTGAATTTTATTACCAAAATCAGTGTTCGGTTCGAAATGTGTTTCGCGCTTTACGTCCGATTTATGGTCTACATAATCGACCAAGTGAGCAAACAATTAATGCGATTGTGACCAAGTTTCGCACTCAGTTTACTTTATTGGACATTAAACCAACCACACGAATGCGTACAGTGCGTACAGAAGAGAATATTGCGTCTGTTTCTGAGAGTGTTGCTGAAGACCGTGAAATGTCGATTCGTCGCCGTTCGCAGCAATTGGGTTTGTGTTATTCGACCACATGGAAGATTTTACGCAAAGATCTTGGTGTAAAACCGTATAAAATACAGCTCGTGCAAGAACTGAAGCCGAACGATCTGCCACAACGTCGAATTTTCAGTGAAAAGTTGGCAGAAAATCCGCTTTTTTATCGACAAATTTTGTTCAGCGATGAGGCTCATTTCTGGTTGAATGGCTACGTAAATAAGCAAAATTGCCGCACTTGGAGTGAAGAGCAACCAGAAGCCGTTCAAGAACTGCCCATGCATCCCGAAAAATGCATTGTTTGGTGTGGTTTGTACGCTGGTGGAATCATTGGACCGTATTTTTTCAAAGATACTGTTGGACGCAACGTTACGGTGAATGGCGATCGCTCTCGTTCGATGCTAACAAACTTTTTGTTGCCAAAAATGGAAGAACTGAACTTGGTTGGCATGTGGTTTCAACAAGATGGCGCTACATGCCACACAGCTCGCGATTCTATGGCCATTTTGAGGGAAAACTTCGGAGAACAATTCATCTCAAGAAATGGACCGGTAAGTTGGCCACCAAGATCATGCGATTTGACGGCTTTAGATTATTTTTTGTGGGGCTACGTCAAGTCTAAAGTCTACAGAAATAAGCCAGCAACTATTTCAGCTTTGGAAGACAACATTTCCGAAGAAATTCGGGCTATTCCGGCCGAAATGCTCGAAAAAGTTGCCCAAAATTGGACTTTCCGAATGGACCACCTAAGACACAGCCGCGGTCAACATTTAAATGAAATTATCTTCAAAAAGGAAATGTCATGGACCAATCTAACGTTTCAAGTAAAGAACCGATGAGATTTTGAAAATTTTATGCGTTTTTTAAAAAAAAAAACGTTCTCAAGCTCTTAAAAAATCACCCGTTACATACCTTTGTTTTGATGTATCTCATCTATAGTAAAGTCCAACCGAAAGAATCTAATATCTTTCTAGTGGAGATGTCGAGAGCTGGGACGTTTTAAAGGTATTATATGCTATTGACAATCAAAATCTTGTTAGAGCTTGTCAGAAAATCAAGCAAGCACACGTGGATCCTACAAACTTTCAAAAGATATTTAGTTTGGCTCTACCCAAGTATTTTCACACAATAAATCATCGGCAATATTGGCAATGCTGGAAGCTTCGGTTTTTTCTAAAACTGTTGAGGGTAAGGCCAAAGCAACATCATTTTTTATAAAAATTTAGATGGACACCAACCCGTTAGTATGGAATTACTAAATGAAATGATAGATTTATTTGCGCATTAAAACTTACTAAAAACATTGCTTTAAGGGAATAGTTTTAACTATAACATCTATCCTTTCTTTGGCCAATGATCTCTTTATCGATTATCCTGACTTGAGTTATTTTCAAATTTGAACCAAATTTCTGGGAAAAGTCTACTAACGGGTACCTTTCATATAACGTTTTTTTTTTTTAATTTTGGGCTTTCTCGGTAACGGCTCTTTTGATTTCTGTCAAATTTTTTATTTGAGAAGATCTAGTCAGCTTAATCAATTTTGCATGTAAAAATTTTTAATAATTTTTTTTTTTTCTAATAAAAATTAATTTTTGATATATTAATAAACTCTAAAAAACTGCATACATAAATTTCAAAGAAAAATTTCTTTCAAAAAACTAAAAATAAAAAACAGGATTTTATCAAAACCGGTCCTACAATTTTCGAAGAGAGAGCTTCATGCCAAACTCTATCAAATGCCTTGGAGATATCAAGAGCAATAATCTTACTTTCACCAAAGCGATGTAAAAATTTGTTCCACTGTTCGGTGAGATATGCCATCAGATCACCAGTGGAACGGTTCCATACTGACGGTCAATGAGAAGCTTTCAATCTTCGAGATGTTAGTGCTATGGGTCGGTAGGAAGAGGGAGAGGATGGGTCACCTTTCTTAGGGACAGGCTGGACAAATGCTGTTTTCCATCTTCTAGGAAAGATGCCAGAAGAGTAGGAGCGATATGGACTGTTAGGCAGCGTGGAGCTGGCAGCGAAATGGGCGGCGAGCAAGTTTGCCTTTGCTGAAGAGTAAGCAATTGGTTTGTTATTGTCGATGAGGGTGGGAACCGAAGATGTTGAGGAGTTTTTAATATTTTTTACAAATGACCAAACATTTTTACTGCTGTGGGACACTGCAGAATATTTTTGCCGTAAATTTTGGTCATGCAAAAATTTTGTTCTTTCAATAACGGAGTTGCATGAGTTCCTTGCTTGTTTGTGCTTTTTCCGATTTTCCTCTGTAGGGTTGGCTTTGTAAGAAGGAAACTTACTTCTTTGAGCCTGATAGCTTCTTTACACTCAGAGCTAAACCAGGATTTACTCTGTAAGGAATAAAAGCACGCATTCCTAGAAGAATCACATTTGTGATCATTTCAGCACTGGAAAAAATTTCACTATCGTGGAAGCATAGTGACCAGTTAAAGTTTCGGAAAAAAATATTCAGGCTATCCCAGTTGGCTTTCTCGTATTGCCAAACGGTCCTGGTGGGAAAGCTCTAGCAAGCAATATCATTCCTAACATAGACCACGAGACCATGATGGGAAAAGAGTAATGGCACCAAGCTATACACACGTTAATTCATAGGTTTTGTCGAGGAGCTCGTGGAAGTCATCCTTTATGGCGTCATCTTTGTCCTCCGTGGGGGCATGAGCGCATATTAGGCTAATGTAGGCGAATTTAGCCTTGATACGCTTATGACGAATCCGCACCCAAATAAACGCTGTGGTCTTCTTGCACAATCACCCCAGTACACGTCACAGTTTTTCATCGTCCTTTTCCCGGCCCATCCCATCACCCTTCCTGGATGGCTGTAATTCCTGTTCTGCAGCAGTCTAGGGCTTCCGCTAGTTGTTCGGCTGCACGTGGTCTGTTAAGAGTTCTTCCGCGTGCAGATCCGAAGGTCGTTGTCCTTAATTCGATATGATATGATATGATATGAAATAAAATGATATGAAATGACATTCGGAAGAAGACCGGAGAATCTCCACCGACTGTAAGTATCATTTTCCTTCTCAGGATAGTATGCAGAACATTGTCTCCCAATCAACTCGTAATATGCAACTATCAACGCCTTGTTAAACAGTGTTGTCTACATGTCTATTGCAGTATTTCTAAGATTTGGTTCTTACCTTCCAAACAAGGGGGCAGCTTAACCCGTTGTGCTTGGCGATGCTGGCTTTTGCAAACTTTCTTTTCTTTAATTGAACCCCTTGAATTCAAAGTTTTGCTGTTTCGAAGGTAGAAATGATCCAGCAAAGCTCTCTTTTCCAGGTACTGATTCAGAAAAATATTCTTTTTACCTTATTAAGTTGCAATTGAACTGAATTCGTCGATGAGTGATGTCTGAATCGGCTATATTAGATATAACGCGTACCTAAAAATATAATAATCTCGTATCTAGCAATAAATGCAAGTATCTCTTAATGCGTTGCGTTGCAAAGAAAGTATTTCAAAATAACTAAAGTTAAAAAAGATGTTAAAAACAAATGGTTTCAAATTACTTCTACACAATTATGGTTTTAACACGAATGCACACCTACAAAGCTAGGGAGGTTATTCTTTGTATTATATCCTTACAATCGATTCGTAGATTCTTACAAACGTTCATAGCTGCGTTCGTACATATCTTAATACTTACAAAAATACATTTCATTCTGACATCTTCAAATCTCTTTTATCCTTTCACGCTATCTTTTTATACCTACTAAAGTTTGTTCTGAAGAGGATTCCTAAAAAAAAAAAAAAAAAAACCTACACAAAAATCCAGGACAGCCCATATTAACAAGGGTATAAGGCAAAGAATAAAATAAAAGGATATGCTATGCAGACATCCGCTAGGGGGGCTTTGTTAGTTTTCTTTCCATTATTTCCATAGTCCATCTAAAAGCGTGATCTGTTATTTCGCCTCCTTTTGCTCCTACAACCAACAACTACTACTTTTCTATTCCGAACGCATACCACAGAGCGTATATCATTATCTACCACATTGTGAACGGGAATCACTGGTATAGTTCAGGTTTTATTCCTTTCTTCTTTATAGAACCCGTGTGCATTCGTTTTGCGCAAAAAGGACACAAAAAGCTTTTCTTTTATCTGCATTCCAGAGGTAAATGTTTTTTTTTTTTTATTTTCTTCTTCTGTTATATATGATTTTCTTTTCATAGTTTGTTTAGCTAACAGAAAAAAATATAAATACTAGAAGAAAGGATTCCTTGCATGTATATATATTTTATTTTAGCGCTGTTGGTTTTGTTCATACAAAAGTTCAGTTTCAGCACATTAAAAACGGGACAAACGAAGTGCGCCAGAGGGAGAAAATTATAGTATAAAGAAAGAGATGGAGTAAAGAAGTAAGAAGAAAAAGCTACATTTTGTTTCTTTTTTTTTATTATTATTTGTTCTTACTTTGTTTTATTCAATGGCTACCTTTACCTATAAGAAAAAAAAAAACAATTTATTTTTGCCACCATGATTGTTTTATAAATGTGGATTCCATACACATTCATCACAATAAATTGAACACAACACAACCATAGAAAAAGTTTCATGGTAGGGTAGTGTGGTTTATGTTGAAATTCATTGTCCTGCTTTCAGGATTGTATCGGACTTAGTAGTGGTAGGTAGTGGTTGTGGGTGGCTTAGTCGGATAGGATCCAACTGGCTTACACGTAGCGATGCAAGGATTCTCTTTTGTATAGGAACTTTTTGTTATTATATGAGTGTCCTGGTCATATACACCTATCCCATACATATATTTGTGTTTAATTTTTTAACTTATTGTCTATACAACGTTCGTGGATGGGTAGGTATTTCTAAACTATCTTTCTTGTTGGCTTAATTTATAACCAAGAAAACATATCTGTTTGCTCGTCCTTTGTACCTACTAGATTCATACATATATTGTAGCATTTTTTTTTTTGTTAAATGCTAAATGAAGAAAAACACTTAAGAAAACGAAATCGACCTATTACAATAGACAATTCCTCAACCTATCTTCTAATTAAGATTTAATCAGAGCCAAGAATAAGAATAATTCCATAGTTTACAAGTTTTTAACATAAAAAAATACTTCTTACAGTTGACACCAACTTCAAAGCTATATCGACAAATACAACATCATAGACCAAAATCAGTACGGATTTACAAAAAAAAAAAAAAACTCCTAGCAAAGTTCGCTAATCTGATTAACATGAATTTAAATAAAAGCTACAATAACATTTTAATCTTCATTTATTTCAAAAAAGCTTTCGATACGTTAAGTTTCGAATTTTTTTTAGAAATGCTAGAAAAAATAGGGATACGAGGATACAATCTGGACTGGTTTAAAAGCTACCTTACAAATAGAAAAATGAAAGTGAAGATATCCAATTCAGTTAGCAATGAAAAAACACTTCAGTATGGAGTTCCTCAAGGATCGACACTAGGTCCATTGCCTTACATAATATTTGCAAACCAAATTCTCAGGTTTTAAAAAAATAGTACCGGATTCGCTTTCGCGGATGACACAGCTGTCATCGTCAGCCATAGAGACTTATCAGAAGCAACCATAACGCAAGGAGAAATGGATTCAGTGCTTAGATGGTGCCACGATAAATACAAAAAAAAAAAAAAAATGTATGCATATTAGACCCACACATGTAGTGACAAAAAATTGCTTGCATGTAAACGCAAATGAAGAGATACTTAATTACGATGACAATTGCCAGGAATTTATTGAAAACGTTCAACATTTTAAGTACTTGGGTATCGAAGTAGACTGTTTTTTTTTTCAAATGGGATTTGCACATTACTCAACTCGGTAAAAGGCTACGAAAAGCAATATTGGCTTTTCATCATTTAAGTATTTACACTAATTATAATGGCGCAAAATTATAGACAGTTAAAGTCGACATTATCAAAAATTTAGTGTGAAACTAGGTCATATGTTCATACAAATTTCAACCTAGTTTCACACTAAATATGTTTCGCTTAGCAGTCCGTTTATTGTCTAGTTAAATGACTATAATTTTGCGCTGATGTCTTGAAGCAGGTTTACTTTTCGTTAGTGGAATCAATATTAAGTTAGCTAAAAGAATTACAAAAAATACAAAATCAAGCAGTACAAATCTTAATTAAATATATAAACGACCAATAGAACATCAATTTAATACAAGAAGAAAAGCACACAACTTCCTATAAACATCAAGGTTCAATAACTCGTACGGCAGACAACAACTTACGATTATTATACCTCAAATCTTCAATCAAGTACCCAGAGAACTACTAAATATATCATCTGAGGGCCGGAGCAAAAAACCACTGAAGAATCATTTGTTACACCGAAACTTAAAGAAAACGGGAGGGGAAAAAATAAAATAAAAATAAACTTTAAAGAATACTTTACCAACAATTTTTAATTATAAAATTTAAACAACATTCTTCAGACAAGCTTTTCTAAGCTTCGCAGATTTTTATATGTACCTAAACAAAACTTTATGCAAATTGAATAAAATTGAATTAAGGGTTCCAACCCCTTTGGAAGGTTGTTGGGGGGAGCAAACGAGAGAGGTGGGAGGAGTGTTACCACTTCTCCTTGCATCCAGGCGACAGCGGAAGAATTCTCTAGATGGAATCAACGGTGGCGTCTTCAGTTCCAGTCAGGTTGAACTACTTAGTGAACAGAACACCTTATATGGGCTACTACGACGTTTTCGGAGCTCAGGCCTATAAGGAGCGGTTTATTCGGCTCTTCGTCCTTGGAGTCACAATAAGGGTTGTGCCGTCGGGGTAACTTCCCGGCCACGCCAAAAACAACTAGTTTCGAAGCAACAACAAGCCTCGGATACGGACGGATTCACTGATGACGAACCCTGCAAACGAAATAAGGACAACGAATTTCGGATATGTACGTTAGGTCCCTTAACAGACCATGTGCAGCCGAAAAACTAGCGGAGGCCCTTGACTGCTGTAAGGCAGACATAACCCAGCGATGGGCTGGGTAAAAAAAAGATAAAAAACTGCGATATCTACTATGGCAACTGCTATACACAACAAAAACAGCGCTTTTTTGGATGTGGATTCGTCGTTGGCGGCAGGCTCCGGCAAGAGGTTTTAGCCGCGTCAAGGCTAAATTTGCCAGTATTAGCCTCATATGCCCGCATGCCCTCACAGAGGAAAAAGATGATGACACCAAAGAAATGCTTTTGAGCTCCTGGACAAAACATATAAGCAGTGCCCTAGCTATGACATTAAAATTGTCCTAGGCGTTTTTAACGCCAAGCTAGGGAGAGATAATGTTTTTGGTGATACAATCGCACGACCCCACCTCCAATAACGGATTCAGTCTAATTGACTTTGCTGCAGAGCGAAAAATTGTAATAGCAAGTACCAAGTTCCCACACCTCAACATTCACAAAGGGACATGGATATCCCCTGATCAATCCACTGTCAATCAAATTGACCACATTGCGATCGATGCAAGGCAATACTCCAGTATGATGGATGTCCGAACTTTCCGAGGGGCAAACATTGACTCGGACTACTACCTCGTTGTAGCCAAGGTACGACCCACACCAAGAAGAGGTAATACTGTGAGAAAGTTTAACGTCGGACGGCTGCAATCGCAAGAAATCTCCAGATCCTTTTTCGATCGAGTCTCAAATAACCTCCAAAGGAGTCCTTTACCGCTAGCATCAAGTATTGATAACCAGGGGCAACATTGCCAAAATGCCATCAGGGAAGCCGCGACTGAAGTGCTGGGTTTTACACAGAAACCACAACGAAACCCCTGGTTTGATGATGAGTGTCGGCACGCTCACACAGCTAAACAAGAAGCATACAAGGCGGCGCTGCAAAGAAGGACCAGAACTACCCGTGCACTCTACGAGCAGAAGAGGAAAGAGGAACACCGCCTTCTCAGAAAGAAAAAAAGGCAACATGAGAAGCGCGCGATCCAGGAAATGGAGAGCTGTTATTGCAGGAATGAAGTTCGAAAGTTTTACCAAAAGGTACAAAGAAACTGTCAAAAGTACAGAGCTCGAACTGAAGCTTACAAAGACGATCAAGGGAACATCGTAGTGGAAACGCAGTCGATGCTGAGAATATGGAAAAATCATTTCTGCAGACTGTATAACGGCAATGACGAAACGAATTCAGCTGTCAGGCAGAATGGTTCACTTTATCTGGGCGGAGTAGACCAACAATTTCGACCACCACATCTGGATGAAATGAAGCTAGCTATATCTAAACCTAAGAGCAACATAGCCGCCGGAGCCGATGGCCTAGCTGCCGAGCTCTTCAAAGCTGCAGGCGATGACTTGGCTATAAGTATATGCACCAACTCATAAGCAAGATATGGTTAGAAGAAAGCATGCCCGATGAATGGAATCTCAGCATAATTTGCCCGATCCTTTAAAAGGAGACCCTCTGAGCTGCACCAACTATAGGGCTATCAGTCTCCTCAACATCGCCTACAAGATTTTTTCTATAGAGAAGAGTTATATAGAGCAATGTGCAGTTTTAACATCTCTGCCAAACTCGTCCGCCTGTGTAAAATGACGATGGAAAACGCACGCTGTTCCGTCCAGGTCGGTGAAGACCTCACCGACACCTTTGAAGTCAAAAAAGGATTTAGACAAGGCGATGCGCTGTCATGCGACTTTTTCAACATCATACTTGAAAGAATAGTGCAGAACTCTCACATCAACACCAGAGGCACAATCTTTCAAGAGTCCATCCAATTACTCGCATACGCCGACGATATTGACATAATCGGAAGAACGCAGCGTGATGTCAGTAGCGCTTTTGTGAGAATTGAGACGGAAGCGGCAAAGATGGGTTTAGCAGTCAATGAGAGCAAAACCAAGTATATGCTGTCATCAAGAAGAGACACCCAACATCGACGTCTTGGACAAAATATCACCTTGGAGGTAGTTAGGGACTTTGTCTACCTGGGCTCCGCTATTAACTCAGACAACAACACCAGCGCTGAAATCAAACGAAGAATAACTCTTGCCAATCGCTTGTTCTTTGGGCTTGGAAGGCAATTGAGTAGCAAAGCCCTCTCTCGGGCAACTAAACTATCCCTTTATAAGACCCTCATCTTTCCAGGTCTGCTCTATGGTGCGGACGCATGGACGCTGTCTAAAGCGGATGAGGACACTTTAGGCTGTTTCGAGAGAAAGATTCTCCGGGTGATTGTTGGTCCCATATGCATTAACGGAGAGTGGAGAAGAAGATACCGGCTGTACAGCGACACAGACCTAGCCAAAAGAGTAAAAATTCAACGTCTCAGATGGCTAGGTCATATAGAGCGGAAAATCTTCAAATCCACCCCAGAGGGACGGCGCAGTAGAGGAAGACCGAGACTCAGGTGGCGCACACAAGTGGAAAAGGACCTCAACCGTCAAAAAATTCTCTGATCCTTACGTCATGAAATCTGTGCTCTCAACATTTTTACAACCCCTTCTGAAACCGCAAGTCAAGCCTGGTCACCACATTTTCTCGCACACTCCCTTCAGTAAAAATTGTCAGTAAAGGCCATTATGGGAGAGCTTTTTTCAAAACAGTGGCGCCGGTGTATATTATCACGACCCAATGTACTTCACTTCGGAATACTTTCCAGCAAAAAGTACATAACTACTGGACTATAATACCAAACATCTATTTCGGCACGCTAAATGATTCGCTTCGAATTCCATAATCAGGCCTCTGACCATCAAAGGGTTTAAAAGTTTTCAATTGCAAATTATTGTTATTATTGTAAATGGTCTATGCAATTTTAATATTTCATACAAACTATCTATGATTACCCCCAATTATCGATTATAAAGTAATTTTCATATGAAAAAAAAAACTGTTGTTTTGCAGAAAACATACAGTTCTTAGTTAACTATTACTTCAGATACTTTTGTGCAACTTGTCCATAAAGCGAAATTAAAAGTTCAAATAAGAGAGAATATCTTTTGTTATTTATTCGACCCTAAAGCCTTTTACTTTCCGATTTACTCACTTACCATAACCCACCGAATCTTGCCAAGGATAATACATAAATATAAATATTTATATAACTAATTAAGTCTATGAGATAAAAAAAAAAAAAAACAAAAAAAAAAGCATTTATAATAATACTTAAAACAAAATATGAAATTCATTTGTATTATTGGAGCATTTAATCTAAAAAAAAAAAAAGATTTAAATAAAGAGCGGCCATCAAATGCGTTCAACCCCCAGCCCCAGCGGATTCGAATCATTTTTGGCCGTGATCCATCATCACCGTTGTTGGTGAATTATTAATTTTATCATATTGAATGGGTTTTGTGTCCTTTGGAGAGATAAATCCCTCCATTCTGTCCATCCATCGATCCATAAGGGCCGGAAATAATGTGCGCTGGTTTTTTCGTTTTGTTTTCCTTGTAAAATAATAAATAATCGCAATTAATTTTTTTAATTGATTTTATCGGTTTATTCTGCACTTGTCCTGTTTTTTTTTTTTTTATTTAATTTGATTGGTTTGTGTGTCTCTATATAGGTACTCTTCGTTTGACGGAAGGGTTTAAAAAATGAAACGGTGATTTGGTAGGAAGAAATTCAATTTTAATGAGTTGTAATTGCGATACAAATCTTTGGTTGGTTGGAGGTTGAGCAGCGAGGGCTTATAAACATAGATTTATAATTTGAAATGAGGTCGCGTTATACAGAGTAAACCGAAAAAGTAAATTTTAAGCTACTGTCATGGGTTTCGATTTTTTAATAAAATATACGTATAGCCTATTTAAAGATTGGCTTCCCTATATCCTGAGATCTTAGATATAAGATTTGCAGGTGTAGAATCGATAGATATTATTTTAATATAAAAAAAAACAATTACGGACGGTAGAGCCCTCATTCGATATTTAAGTTGAAGTTTGTGAACCAAGCGTTAGGATTAAAAAGTCTACAATACGGCTTTAGAGCCTTACGTAAGCCATAGTTTGTGCTTTAAAAATAAAAGTTCAGATCGACGACGTTAGTGGTGGTAATTTAATTCACAAACAAACATACAAACAAGTAGCATCAATTTCGCATTTAATTATTTAATAAACAAATGTTAAATTTTGAATAACATGTTTTTTGTGAAGAATTTACAACTGAAGAAGCTTGATTCGCTTTTAATGCGGTGGCAAATTAAAAAGTACCGTTCGAATGAAGACACTTTAATGAAAATGTTTGAAATTGTGTTAGTTTCACTCAATGCGGTTGTTAAAGTTATCGAAACAGCACGTTTATTTATTTACTAAAATAATTTAAAAATAATTTTTTTATGAGGCTTCCGGGTAGCCAGACCATATGATGCCGTTTTATAATTTTACAAGGAAATTAGTTTAAAACTATTTTGATTTTATAAAATTTGTAAAGAAAAGAAGAGTATAGCAAATTAAATTACATTACAAATTAAAATTATGGTGGAAAATTACGTTAAGTTAAATTTCTTCAAATTTATGATGGGCAGATATGGCAGCTCTGATTCTACGGAAAGAATTTACGTCAGATGGATTAAGAATTCTCGCAAGCATCTTATTAGTATTGTCTGCGGGTACATTTATTTGGCGATGAATAGGACACTCCACGAAAATATACAGGGCGTACGTAGGAGTTTTGGTGCCGTGTCATATGACGCAATTTGAAAGTGTCATATGGCCATATTCAAACATATGGCCATCTGTCGCTTTGCCAAAGTGTCATATGTCCATTATGGCCTAATGGCACTTTCAAATGCATTTTCTTACCCAGTCTTACGATTTGAGACTTATATCCCGCCTTGTTAATCTTAGTATGAAAAAGGTATGAGGGGGCATGCTGCCCCCTGCAACCCCCCTGCTTGGGATCACTATAGGATTTGGTGAAGGTGCAAGGTTGGGTATGTGCAACGTTTCTTTTTGATTTAAAGAACTTTTGCATAAGCCCAATGCCGCACCTACTCCAAATCCTATAGTGAGCCCAAGCAGGGGAGTTGCAGTGGCGCATACATAAGCCATACTCGATCATATGGCTATTTTTTTTTTTTTTTTTTTTTTTTTTTGACAGGAGGAAATCTTCAAAAGACACTTGGCAGTATTCGACACCAAGTAGTGTGGGACTCTTAACCACTAAAACCACCTCTTTATCAGGACCAATCTTGAGAGATCGACATCAGATTTTTCTTTCTTAACTTTGTAAAATCACTTTGGGGGAAGTTTAAACTTTTAATACTTTCCCATGTTTTTTAGACCATAAGCTCATGAGGCTTGGTTCTTCTTAATCTCCGAACATGGTTTCTGGTATTCAAGACGGACACCATTTCGGAATTGGTATGACTTTGCAGTCTCTGATTATGCGATACAGCGTATTTTTTAACAACTTCTGTAACCGTTTCTATTTGTAAGTCACGATGTAAATCGCTATTTCTTATGTACCAAGGTGCATTAACTATTCCACGAAGGATTTTGTTTTGGAATTTTTGGATGATTTCGGTATTTGTTTTCTTTGTACAGCCCCATAATTGGATACCATAGGTCCAAACAGGCTTTAGTACTTGATTATACAGCATTATTTTGTTTTGGGTTGATAAATCAGAGTTGTTACCAAGTAACCAGTACATTTTCCTATATTTCAAGTTTAGTTCTTCTCTTTTCTTTTTGATGTGCTCTTTCCACTTTAGCTTTGCATCCAAAGTCATTCCAAGGTATTTGGCCGTATTGGCGTAAGGTACAGCTTGATTAGTAATGAAAATTGGAATATTGTTTATCTTTTTATTTGTAAAGTTTATATGTGAAGATTTTGTTTCATTTAGTTTGATACGCCATTTTTCGGTCCAATCTCTGACTGTGTCGACGGCATTTTGTAGTTTTACTGCTGCCTTAGAGACACATTTGTCGGGTACCAAAATTGCGGTATCATCTGCAAAAGTAGCCATTATGGTGTGATTACCAACTGGGATATCCCTTGTGTATAGTAAATACAGGGTAGGACCTAGGACACTTCCTTGTGGTACACCGGCTTCTATTTTCTTCAATTCCGAATATTCTTGATCGTACCTTACTCTAAACAATCGGTCTGAGATGTACGATTTTAATATTTCATAGTACTGTCTGGGAAGATCCCTTTGCAGTTTGTACTCAAGTCCCTCATGCCAAACCTTGTCAAAGGCTTGAGCAACATCTAAGAAAATAGCTGAACATACTTGTTTTTCTTCTAATGCTTTTTCTATTACATCCGTTATTCAATGAACTTGGTCTATCGTGGAATGTTTATTTCTAAAGCCAAACTGATGATTTGGGATTAACCTTCTTTCTTCTATAATTTTGCTAAGTCTCTTCAGAAGCAGTTTTTCAAAAACTTTTGCCATAATTGGTATAAGCGATATTGCTCTGTAAGACGTCACTTCTGTAGGTGGCTTACCTTGCTTGGGTATGACAATAACTTCAGCAATTTTCCAATGGTGTGGGACATACCGTTGCTTAAGGCATGCATTTATTATATATTGGAGTTTTATGAAGGCTTTCAAAGGCATTTCTTTCATAACCTGGGCAGTAATTAGATCGTAACCTGGTGATTTTTTATTTGATAGTTGATGTAAACACATACTTTTTATTTCTTTTAAGCTTACAATTGGTATTTCACTTTCATCTATCTTATCAACAAACTGTAAGCTATTTTCAGCCGCGTTTGTTGGATATGGCTTAAAAACATTCGCAAGATGCTCCGCTTTTTCTTTTGGGTTACCATCCATCCATTTCCCATCTTGAGATTTCAAGGGCGAGTTTAGTAACTGCGGTCTTTTCAGGCGCTTGGCTGCTTTCCATAGCGAAAAATCGGTTGAAGCATCAGTCGTTAAATTCCTTAGGAATGTACTAAGTGAATCATTTTTGAATTTATAAATTTTTTTTTTTTGTCTTCTATTAGAAAATGTTGGAGTACTTTCTTCAGCGGCCTGTTGCACATCAGCAATAAATTGTTCCACTTCATGGTCAATTTGCCTTTCTCTAAAATCACTCCAGTTTGTTTTCTTATTTACAAGCTTTGGATTACTTTTTTCTATTACTTCCGATTCACTTAGTGATAGAATCACTGGAGTATGATCTGATGACAAGTCATAATTACCTTCGACACTAATGTGATTTCGTTTGATTCCTTTAGCTACGAAAAAGTCAATAAGGTCTGGTATTTTGTTAGTATCGGAAGGCCAGTAAGTAGGCGACCTGGAGGAATAGAATTCGCAATTGTATTTACGGCCTGCTTGGAAAAGTCTTTTGCCTTTTGTTGAACCCCAATGGGTGTGTTTCGCATTGAAGTCTCCACCAACAAGAAGGTTATGCCCAAGAAGATTTAATAGATCTGTATAGTCATCTTCTGTCGGGGAGCGCCTTGGTGGGCAGTATAAAGCTGCTATCTTAAACTCTTTCATTTTCATACCAATACTAATAATTGTTACTTGCATATTTTCATTAGTAAGCTTGGTTTCTTCATAATGTTTTAAGCTTTCTTTTATAAGAATTGCCGATCCACCTCTTGCCTTGTCAGTTGGATGTGGAGCGTGGTAACATGAATAGTTTTCTATTACATTATCTAGATTTTGCCCATAGGAGAAGTGAGTTTCGGACACCAGGCAAATATCTAAATGTTCTAGATCTAAAAAGATTTTTAATTCGGATAAGTGTTGTAAAAGACCGTTTGCATTCCATGTAGCGATTTTAAGTGTTCTGTCCATCATTGTTTTTTGAGAGCGACTTTTTCGCTTAACTGTTTGATATTCAAATCCTGTTTATCAATTCTTTGGAGAATGAGGTGTAGCATTTCTCTATGGCTATTTGACGCTTCTAAAAAGTGTCATAAGACCATATGGCAAAAAGTCGCAGTTAAATATGGGCATATGACTCTTTAGCAAAGCAAAAAAATGGCCATAAAAATGACAATATGGGCATATGACACGGCACCAGCAGTTTTACAAAGAAAAAAGTCACTTATGGATCATTCAATTCTTTTACCTAGCGTTTTATGAATTCAAGCATAGAGTTTGCTTTATTTAACATTTGCTTAACATTTGGTCTTCTTATCACTCCAATATATAAATTAAGGTCGTCAATTACAGATCCATTTTAAAACTGAAAATAATACTTAAAGTTTTCGAAGAAATTATAAAGAGAACTATCCATTAAGAGGTTAGAGGTTAGGTAGGTGGATGCTCGTTCTTGTATTTAGAGAAATAAAAAAAAATCTAACCCAAATACCATATATATCTACTTTCAAAAGAATGTGGTCATCGTTAGACTTTATTGCCCTAAAAATTTGTACTTCATCAGCAAATATTTGAACGTCACTTGATTGTATTAAAAATATTACATTTTTTTTATAGCCAAAATGAATAGTGAAGGTCAAAAATGGTTTCTTTAAGGTACACACGAAAGTGTCTTAAAGCTAATTTTTAAATTTTAGCTTGGACGGTTCTATTCTCAAGCTAGGAATACGGGAAAAAACCCAAAAGCTTTTAACTGGAACAAAATCGTTTCTTATGCTTTTGAGAAATCAGTATAAATACCGTCAAATGAAATTCTTATTCAAAACGAAAGTAAGATTATTGCACTTGATATATCTAGGGCATTTGATAGAGCTTTACAACAAGCCCTTTTATTGAAAATGCCTGCATTTGGACTCGGTGAATTTCTTTTTTGATAGATTAGTTTTAATATTTTCAACTTTTTCTAGCTGCATTCCTCCCCTGAAACTATTTACCTGTAACTGCCAGTATAGCCCGCAGAGCTCAACTGTACCACGCGAATGTAGGAGGCCTTTCCGAAGTCTGTATTTCTTCCCATTTTAAAACAAATGTGCATCTCTGTCTCCTCCACAATATAAAACAGCCAAACCCCTTTTAGTGCTGGCTAATTACAAAAAAAATATTCTTAAATGCCAAACTCTAGTGACTGTTAGAATTCTCCTGTTGAGTGGAACAAAACTTGAATTTTCGTATAATTTTATGTAATAAAAATTTTAAAAAAATACCATTTAAACCAAAATTCTCAAATCTCTGTTATTTTAGATTTTGCATGTATGTATGTATGTATTTCCTTACATACATTATGCTCGATTAATGTTGCATTCGTAATCTCTCTGAACCGTGAAATCCCTTCAAAGATTACAATCGAATATTCCTTGGTTTACCTCGAACAAAGTTTCGACTATTGTGTGACCAAACAAAAGTGAAACATTGATAACCATCATCCAATCTCATAACACCATGTCTAGAATCTAGATACTTATTCCTTACTTTAATGCGGTGTTGGTTAGATTTGGATATTTGTACATCGTTCATCGTCAATATCACTTCATCAACCTTTTCTTATCAAAGCGACATAACGCAACTATTTCTGTCTTTACTCCTCTTAATGATGATCATCATCATCATTTCATCATATCGGTATGTCATTAAGGATTTGGGATTATTTATTCAAAACATCTTTATTTAATACAGTAGGTACTCACTCCACTATTTTCGCACAATAATCCTCCTTGTATAGGATACATGTAATGAATTAAAGGGATGGTTTGTTGTGTGGATGTGTGTTTTGTTTGTATCTAATAGAAGAAAGGACCTTTATCCTTTTTAAGGCAATGTCAATTTATTAATAAAAAACATGTCTGTATTGTGAACATGCTTTGCATTCGTTTGAAAAGTTTTTTTTTTTTTGGCCCTGATGAGTTGTATAAAATGAAAATTCCCTTTCTATAGTACAATTGATTGTAATCGAAAATGATACACTAGATACAATGATGAATACGTAATGAGAGTAAAAGCGATAAGATCAATGAAAATGAACAAAATCTACTAATAATGTAAAATCAAAAGAATTGTTTTGAAAAAAAAAGAAGAATGAATTCCTTGCGTGTCGTGTGGGTATGTTTTTTATTTATTATGATTGTGATTAAAATAATTTGCACGAGTGGATCGCACGTACTTGCTCATATGTGCGGTCACAGCTTCGAATAAAATTTGAACATCAAAGCATTTATTCGATTTTTGTGACTTTTGATTGTTCGAATAGAGTAAGTTAAATTGTAATGATTGAAATAATTTAACGGAATTTTATTTCTTTAACGAATGAAAAAAGTGTGATTTTTTTTCAAAATCGAAGGAAGGGTTTTTAAAAAGGTTTTTTCTTAACAACTTTTTTTTAAAGAAATAAAAAAAAATATATATTTAAGAATACAAACTTAAGCACAAACTTAAGAAAAAAAATTCACCTACCCGTTTTAAAAATATTGATTTTTCAAAAAAAAAAAAAAAATTTAAAAAAATTATTAAAAATACAAAAAAAATGTTTGGAAAAAATTAATGCGAAATAATTACTAAGGATATTTGCATTTTCTTGAATATCAATTTTGATAGTAATTGGATCACCAGTTTTCGAGAAAGTATACCCACAGGTAGGTACCGTTAATGTTTTAGTTAAAAAAAAGAGAAAACCCATCTGTAGAATGTCAAAATAACTTTAAGTTCTAAATTTGAAGACGATTGGCCCAACCGTTTAGGCTACAGTCCAAAATACATCCGTACAGAAAGACAGACGGACAGAATTTTGCCAGTAACTCAAATATGTTTCTCTAGCATCGTAATGTCATGTTTGATTGTTATCTCAATCAAATCATCAATTTCACGAAAGCAAAAACAGTAACGATGAGGAAACTCTACATAAACACAAAACAGGTGTTTTATTTATAAAATTTTTAAGATAATGTTGTTATATTATAATATTTCACATGTTATTTTATATGTTATAATACACGAAAGAAGCAACATATGCAATAAAACAAAATAAAGACATATTAGATAAAACATAACAAACATACATATATATTACACATTTATACGCATAAGTTTTATCCGATGTTCATAAGGTGGAAGGTTGTAAGGGTCAGCCCACGGTAGGCCTTTTAAAGCAAAACGGAAGAATTTATGCTGAACGGCATTAATACGAGTATGTACTACGAATTCGTATTCAAGATGAGGGCGGACATGACAATCATACAGAAAGAGACCGATGTACATATTTGCAAATGATATTTAAGGTCTATTTAAAAAATTGGGCACGACACGGTCGTACGTACTTACCCTTATGTGCGGTCACAGCGTCGAATAAAATTTGAAAAAATGAAAGGAAACTTCAAAGTTTTCGTAAGATTTGTTTGACTTTTGATTTTTGCGAAAAAAGTACGTAAAATAGTTGTCAGCAATATAATTTAAACGCTATTTTCCTTCGTAGGAACGGTTTTTTAATAAAACAGTTATATTTGATAACTTTTTTTAAAAATTAAAACAAAAATAATTAAAGAATGCAGACTTAAACACAAAAATGACATAGATACATTTAAAAAACAAAATTAAAAAAATCCACTAACCGGTTTTCAAAATATTAAATTTTCAAAAAAATAAGAAAAAAATTTTAAATACAAAAAAAAGTTATTCCAAAATATTTTTATGTTAAATTACTTTCGCTACCTACATCTTCGCAAATATCAAATTTTATTGTAATCGGTTTTTCGAAGAAAAAAAACGTTCATATGCGGATTACCGTTTTTAAACTACCAATATAATTTTTACCTGCGATTATAGGTACTATAATGAAAGTTATGCATTCGTGCAGAATAAAAATCTTTGAGATAACAATCAAACATGACAGTACGATGATAGAGAAACATTTTTGAGTTACTGGCAAAATTCTGTCCGCCTGTCTGTCTGTCTGTCTGTACGGATGTATTTTGACCTACAGCCTAACCGGCTGGGCCAATCGTCTTCAAATTTAAAACATAAGGTTTTTTTATCATTCTACATAGGAGTTTTTTCAATTTATTTTAGCTCAAATATTAACGGTACCTGCCCTATAACCGTTAAGTAAAAGATTATTTTCGTCGGAAACGGCTCCAAGAATTCTTATGAAAAAAAAACAAAAACAAAATTTTAAACTTTGGGCTAAAAATGGTACCTCCTATTGGACCGGTTTTTTTTTCTTCAACTTTCTCGAAAACGATTTATCCGATTACAATCAAAATTGATATTTAAGAAGATGTAGGTAATTTTATTTTTAAATATTTTCGAAATTTTTTTTTGTATTTTTAATAATTTTTTCAATTTATTTTTTTGAAAAATCAATATTTTAAATTTTGTTTTAAAATGTAAATTATTTTTGTGCTTAAATTTGCATTCTTGGGTTATTTTTTTTAATTCTTTGAAAAAAAGTTGTTAAAAACCGTTTTATTTAAAAATCTTCCTACAATTTAAAAAAATTACACTTTTTCAAATTTCTTAAGAAAATAAAATGGAGTTTAAAGTATTTCGCCCAATACAATTTTACGTTATTTTTTCGAAGAATCAAAAGTCACAAAAATCGAATCACTTAATATTTTTTTAAATTTTATTCGACGATGTGACCGCACATATGAGCAAGTGCGTGCGGAGCCTATTCAATGCAAATAAACTAAGAAACAATCAAAACGAAATCATAATTATCTCTCTTGATCTCTTGATCATAATTCAAATATAACAGAAGAAATGGGATACAAATCTGCATTTTTTGACATTTTTAGGGAAATTTGAAAAAAAAATACCTCTTTTGAAGCGAATAACGAATATCTAAGGAAAAGGGGGGGGGGGGGGGGTAATGTCTGGGCCATCAGATTTATGTATAATACGATCTTTGCCAACTCTTGCTCCTGTACGAGTGCGGAAGAAAATCTGTCCAATGGAATACAAAGCATTCTCCAGTACAGAATGCCTTCTCTGAAGAGTAAACAATCAATTAATTGGCTTGTTATTGGCGATGAGCATTGCAACCGAGTACTTTTTACAAATTACCAAACATTTTACCTTTGGGATATGCAAAATTTTGGTTCTATCAATTAAGAAAATGCATGAGTTCCATACTCATTTGTGCTTCTGATTTTCCTCTGTATGGGGTTGGCTTTATAGGGTCTTCTTTTTCTTTGAAGCTTATAGCTTATTTACATTAGGAGTTAAAAACTAAACTTTTCTTTAGGTATAATACTTTTTAACCTGTCAGGAATAAAAGCATGCATCCCTATAAAAATCATATTTGGCATCATTGTCACTATCGGGGAAGCATAGGCAAAGGCAAAACCTACAATTTCCGTGAATGCTGCTGGAGCTGAATGCTCTTCTCATTTGTTGGGAATTGTGAATGCAGAGAAGTAGATTTTTAAAGGTAAATCTTAACGTATGTACATAGTGTATAGTTTTGTTGAAAGCAAAACATGGAGAGTTGGCTCGCTGTAAATAATTCACAAAAGTGGCTCCCCTTAGCCACCCACTTAAAATTATGGAAGAAATTATTCAGGCCGTTCCAGTTGGCTTTCCCGTAATGCCACTTCTTTAACTGAAGTGGAGGACAAGAAAATTGCTCAAATGGAACAATGGTCCGAAGTACTAAATGAAGTAGCACCACTAATGGTATACTTGTCATGGTGAGAAGTAACAAACAATTCAAGAGTTTTGGCGGCTTGCCCAGGAACATCCGGCACATCGATCAACTAGGTAAGGTGGTGTAACACAGGAAAAATCTCGACATACCTTCCTTCGGGTGTTTTCTGACAAGAATTTTGTACATTGAAATCGCCTACGAGGAAAAAGAGAAACAATTTTCGAGATAGAATCAGACAGCCAATCAAACTCGTTAAAAGTCGAATAACTTTCGAGGTTTGGGGTCCTGTAAATAAAACAATAATAAATGATATTCTAGCGGACATTGAAAATGAGGCATACAAAGTTAAAGTCCGTATTGGAACATTTTATATATTGGGGAAGGCCTGTCATAAACTATGACACCATTTACGGCGGAACAGAGTCCGGTAACGCATTCAACATTCAACAAAGAATTTCTGTATTTTCCATTTGCAAATCCTTCAATCGCACATTATATCCGAGCTTCTTTATCCTTACAAAACCTCGACATTTTCAGCTAAAGCGTTTATGTAAATGTACAAGTGCACAGGCTTAGACCTTAATATTAACCTCCTTTTTTATTTAATGACATATTATTTTGCGACGCCAGTCTGTCTAACCTCTAACAGTTCGCATGTGTTGCCATATGCAGGGTTTGAACATAAATAATAGTAGGCAGAGGCAGTATATAGTATTTTACTACATAGCCGACAAAAATTTTTTTTTTTTCTGTTGAAAAAATTTACAACATTTTCAGTTCTCCTGTATTTCAAACTATAAATTTTGCTATCTATGCCGGAATTAAAAGTATTCTTTTTCTTCAAATTTTTTTTTCTTTATTAATTATTTTAATTCTATTAAAAAATGGCTGATCCATTCCTTTAATTTACTATCTAAATTAAAACTACTATATATATCTGCCATAATTGTAATTCTTGCGTATTTTTTTTTTTTTTTTTTTTTTTTTGAATTCGAACCAAAGCAATGAAAGCCTTTCTGAAATATTTGGCTTCCTTCAAAGTTTTTCGGCTTTTATAGAAGAATCGTATGATTCCCGACAATGTTTTGAAAAAAAGAGAAACTATTTCCCTTCTAGCGTAGGGAAATATTTTGAATTATTTGCTAAAATTATTCTATTGCTTACGATCTATTAAACTTTGTAGTATTAAAGTCTTATATTAATTCATCTATTTTTGTTTAGACAAAACAGATGAAGTACCTATCTTTAAAACTATACCTATATCATACACACATGTAAATTTGTATATATGTGTGTGTGTATGTACAGTAGGAATACCATGATGTCTTGAATATAACTTTCAAATTGTATGGCATAATTTACCCCAAAAATTAAAATGCCGTTCATCCCCACAAGCATCGAAAGTATAATGCCTGTATTTTATAGAACATCCCACTTGGACTTGTTCCATTGGCCAAAGACCCAAAACAATAGCTTGCGCATTAACAATAGAGATACTTCATGGTATCCAATCCTGGAAAATGAAAAAAAAAAAACAAAGGAAAAACCTACAATTTCCGTGAATGCTGTTGTAGCTGAATGCTCTTCTCCTTTGTTGGGAGTTGTGAGTGCAGAGCAGTAGCTTTTTAAAGGTAAACCTTAACATACATACAGACGTATGTACAGAGTGAGTGTACAGTTTTGTTGTTAGCAAAACATGGAGAGTTGGCTTGCTGTAAATAATTCACAAAAAGGCTCCCCTTTGACACCCACTCTAGCCACCCTAAACTCCCATTCCACGGGCAGACACAAAAGATGTGTTCTGTTTGGGAACCTAATGTGTATCTTGTATCTCTCTATTACATGCACTTCACATCTTTCACTATACGAATACTATAGACAAATAGATAGGGTTTGGTGACTTCAGCACGTCCTTCGTACATGTATATGTAGTTAAACACATGCAAACGTGTCTTTTCCTGTCAAGGAGCAACATCCTTGCCAAGAAAAAATGAGAGTTTAGACGCACGCCCAGCTATGCTCCCGCTCCTGGTGCTTTGTAAGCACAGGTTCTAAGAAGGATTCAACGTAATCCATTTGCTGAGGACGTACCATACCTTATCCTATATCCTTATTCGTATTCTTTGCTTTTGGATTCTCAGGAAATAGATATAAATCGTTGAAGGAAGAATATACAAAACAATGTATTGCTTTAGATAACCTCTCTGTTTGTAGGTACTTTTATGAGCAAGGTACATCAGCCAGAAGCATAATATGCAGAAGGAAGTTATCTTATTCCCTGTTTCTTAGATAAGGCCAGGAATTAGATTATGGTTGCTTCTAGCAGTGTAAGTGTAAGTGGGCGTATATGTGTGGTTCTCTCTTGTTCATTCCCTCGATTTTATCAATCTCTCTTTTTCACTTTTAAATTTATCGTCTTGCCATAACAGCCTTAGCGTTTATGATATGTATGTCCATACATAAATATAAACATATATATACTATTATACATATATTTTTGTTTATTGTTTGTCTTTTTTTTAACGTTTCCTAAATGGTTGAACCCGAATATTTCTTCCACAGGAATTCTCCCATTTTTACTTGCGATTATAGGGACTATAAGGCAAGTTATGCATTCGTAAAAAAAAAAAAAAAATTCTAACAATCAAACATGATATTACGATGATAGAGAAGTCAAAAAAAGTGGGTCCGGAAATTCCGTCCGTCTGTCTGTCTGTCTGTCTGTCTGTCTGTCTGTCTGTCTGTCTGTCTGTCTGTCTGTCTGTCTGTCCGTATCGATATCTACAGCCTAAACGGTTGGGCCGATTTGATTCAAACTTGGTATATAGTATTTTTAGAGTGCTCTACCCGACAGTTTTTGGAATTGACATTCTAGCTCCAAAACTAACGGTACCTGCCATATAACTTTTATTAAAAAACTTATTTTTCTCGAAAACGGCTCCTACGATTTTGATTAAACTTTCAGAATGATGTTTTCTGTGCAAAATCTATCTTTTAATTTTTGGATTTTTCAGAAAAAGTTTTATAACGGTACCTCCCATATGACCGGTTTTTTAAAATCAGACTTTCTCGTTAACTAATTGACGGATTTTGATGAAATTTTCAAAATATGTAGTGTTTTATGATTTAAATAATATTGCTTATCAAAATTTTCAAAAACATTTTTTTTTAAATTTTAATAATTTTTTTAAAAAAATATTTTCTTTTTTGAATATTTTGAAAACGGATCTATAGATTTTTTTTTAAATTTTTCTCCTAGTATAAACTATAGATTTCTTAAAATTGACATACTAAAAAAAAATTTAAAATATGTTTTCGAAAAGTTTTTCAAAAAAAACATTTTTTTGAAAAAACTGGTCGAACGATTTTGAAATGAAAAATTTATAAAATAGAAAACAGCAAAAGAAATAAGATGGCTTACAACATTTTTTCCAAAAAACGTTATGAGTAGTGTTTTTTTGAATTCATAAATTTTTTTCCCCAACATTTTATTTCATATTGCTCGGCTAAGCCCTAGCCAAGCCATTAGTCAAATAAAAGAAAGTGACAACCTACATTACATACATACTTACGTATTTTAAAGTATTTTTCATCATCATAAAAGCACAGAATAAATAAGGAAGCCTTTGATAAACACACAAAAACAACTAACAAATAAAAAAAACTATTCGATTACTACTGAATGCAAAAATTTCAATCGAGAAAACAAAAGTTTACACCTTCCTATAAATAAACAAAACCACTGTGTTAACTTTTAATATTGTCTCTATACCTACTGGCTTAACAGTAGTTGGAACACGTATCTTAATTTTAGTACCTACCTTCCTTCCAACCTTATTATAGGTACCTAAATCCTTTATAAATTCCATTGGTCCCATATTGGGACGTATAAAGGTCCCTTTACCTAGCATTATTGCCATACTGCTGATTCCGACGAATCTTTATGCCAGTTGTTCAAATTTTTCCATACCAAAATGAAAATTTAACTGAAAAAAGTCCTTTGTATCTTTCTATTAGCAAATTATATTATAAACAGTAAGCAGCAAGTGGAAAGATAATACTACACTAAAAAACTGCAAAAGCTAACAATCCTATATATTTATGTGTTTATCCCTTTGTCGTGACGCATGTTCGTTCGAGCTTCACCCCAAAACGATTCTAAGGAAGTTGCACGTCATACAAAAAATATTAAAATAAAATCTTTGTCAAAAAGACGCCTGCACTTAAAAAGGATTAGCACATAAGAGCAAGTACGTGCGACCCAGTCGTGCCTTTTATTTTGTTTTGTTGAAAAAAGAAAAATGAAAAACTAAAATTTGTGGGTGGGTGGAAATTTTTTTTCTTCTCAAATTTAATTGTAATAGTGACAATATATTGTGTTATTGGTTCAATTACAAACCAGTAAAATATTATTGTTTTATTTTTAGATTTGATTTTTTATTTTGATTCCAACTTGTTAAATTGAATTATTGTTATAGGCAATAATTTTGTAAACCTTTTATTTGATTCAAGTCTGATTCCCATAAAATAAATGCTGGTGTGCCCCAGGGCTCTGTTCTGTCTCCGACTCTTTTCCTCATTTTTATAAATGATCTTCTGTCTGTTACTTCTAATCCACTTAACTGTTTTGCTGACGACTCTACCCTCAGCTTTTCATATTCGTTCGATAATTCACGTCCTTCGCCTTCGGACGTACAATTGCAACGGTGCCGTATGTCAAGCTCATTAAACTCCGATTTATACAGCATTGTCAAATGGGGTAATAGAAATCGTGTGGAGTTTAATGCTTCGAAAACTCAATGCTGTCTTCTGTCGTTAAAGCTAAACATTCCCCCAATGCCATTGTCCATGAATGGCACTTACATCGAAGAAACCGAAAAGCTCTCAGTACTCGGTATGTGTGTCAACGACGATCTCCGTTGGAACGACCATATATTTGAGATCGCTAAGAATGCTGCAAAGTGCTTAGGTTTTCTGTATCGGTGTAAGAAGTATTTTTCCCCATCTGATCTGGCTACAATTTATAAAGCGTTTATACGCCCTAAACTTGAGTACAACTCCCACCTGTGGGCAGGTGCTTCACAATCATCGCTTCACCTGCTTGATAGAATACAAAATCGAGCGTTAAGATTGATAGGAAATAGAACTGCCGCTGAAACAATTGCCCCTCTCGAACACCGACGCAATGTTTCATGTCTTTCCTTATTTTATCGGTTCTTTTATAAAAAATGTTCACTCGAGGTAGCCAGCTGCATTCCTCCCCTTAAAAGTTTCGCCCGTAATACTCGTCTTGCTAGGAATGCCCATCAGTTCACCCTTGAGCCCAATTTCGGACGTACCGTGAAATATAGAGATTCTTTTTTTAGCCGTACAACACGACTTTGGAATGGTTTACCCGGCGAGATTTTCCCTTGCCATTTCAACATGCAAACATTCAAAACCAATGTTAATCGACACCTCCTATCTCTCCCCTCCCTATCTTCCTAATGCCCGCGCAGTGTGTTACATTAAAAGGGAAACAAATAGCCCTTGTGCGCGCGTTAATTATAAAAAAAAAAAAAAAAAAATTTCACGCATTTGTTAATCAAATCAACTTAAAATAAACCGAAATACTTTCAAGAAACCATCAGTTTTAAATATTGCCGAGTGTGTGTCTCAAAAAGTTTATTTATTTATTCATTTCATCAATTGATTTCAAGATCTGCTGATTACAAAAATTCGAAAAAGATAGATTTATCATAAGTTTGGGTAAGATACAAAATATACATACATAACATGATAAGCAAGTTTAAGATAAATTAATCAAGAACAAAAGAAATTAATTACATAGATTAAGTATTATTTTCTTAAAAATATCCCTCTTCATGCAAAGGTCGATATCATTGCATACTCCGTTAAAAAGTTTTAAAGAACGTGTTAGCGGCTCATTTAAACCGTAGTTAGTCCTATGAGGAGCTATATGGAATAATTCAATTCTGTTACGAAGCGTTCGTGTAGGAGCATAAAAAGGAATCAAGGAAAGCAATTCCATGAAAGATATTCGATTATCCAAAATATCTTTTACAAATAGTATACATTGCACTTGCCTACGACATTTGAGCGTTTTTAAATCTATGAGAGAGCACCTTGACTTATAGTTCGGTAGGGACCCATCCCAATTAAATTTTCTCAGGGCATAGTTAGTAAATCTTTTTTGAATCCTTTCTATTCTCATACTACTATTTTCATAGAATGGTGACCAAACTCTAAAACTGGTAAAACCAAAGACATAAACAAGGTCTTAAGCGTATACGCATCCTTGAAATCAGTTGAATTTCATTTTAAAAATCCTAACAAAGAATTCCCTCTAGACACCACAATGTGTGTGCTAAAGTCCAACTTTGAATCAATATGGACTCCCAGGTCTTTTATAGTACTGACTCTTAAAAGGAATTTGTATTCAAAATTTATAAGAGATGAAGATCTTGAAAGACTAAATATTGTTATGTCCAACTGCAGAAATAGACAATCTACAAGTGAAGACGTTGAAATAAAAATTTTCACATCATCTGCATACATCAAAATGTTACAATATCGTAATACAGCAGGTAGGTCATTGGTGAAAATAATGAATAGCAGAGCCCCCAAATGGCTTCCTTGTGGAAGACCCGATTAAACTTCCATAGTGTTTGAGGTGCAATCATCTATCTTTACAATCTGCTTCCTATTCGACAGATATGATTTTAACCATTTTGTGAAATCTTTATCAAAACCCAACCTTGTTAATTTTTGTAATAGAAGATCATGATGAAGCCGGTCAAATGCTTTAACAAAGTCGGTATAGATGACATCAACTTGCTTACCATTTTCTATTTGATTGCTACAAAAATTTGTAAAAAGGCTTAAATTTGTGCAAGTCGATCTTCCTTTCAAAAATCCATGCTGAAACGAGGATAATGATTCCTTAACAGAAAAGTAGAGCCTTTGAGTAATCATTTTTTTCAAAAAGCTTGGGTACCGTAGAAAGTTTAGAAATAGGTTTATAATTTTTTACTAGATGTTTAAGACCACTTTTGTATATGGGATCATTCGTCCAGGAAAATACCAGTAGAAAGAGATTTATTAAAAATACGTGATAGAACATAACATAACGAAGTTGAACATTTTGATAATAATATGGGAGGAATCAAATCAAAACTCGCTTTTTTTGTCGTATCAATATCAGTTAAGCTTTCCAAAACATCCTGTTCGGAGAAGCATAATAATGAAAAATCAGTTAAAGGATTTATATTTGGATATAGCTCACTAGTATCCGCGATTAGGTCTCTATTATATGAAGTTTGAAAGAATTGTGCAAAGAGATTACATGAAGATTGAATATTATCTGATTTATGACTTTCATATTCCATATTCTGGGGAAACGATGAAACTTTTCTTTTAGAGTTTAAAAACACCCAAAACGATTTGGAATTTGTTTTTATATTTGATTCAGTATTATTTATATATTGCCAGTGCAGAAATTTAATTAAAAAATCAAATTTTTTCCGTAACTGAAAAAATCTAACACGGTCTTCGAAAATATTTGTTGATTTATAACGCTCAAATGCCTTATTCTTGGCATTTTCCAAATTTTTAATCCTTGAGTTAAACCAATTTTTTGACTGAGGTAGGAACAAAACGTTCTATTCCTTCAAACACAATACTTTTAAAAAGAGTATACATATCTTCTAAAATCTAAAATAAATAAATACATATCTTCTAAGGATTTACCTTCCAAAGAATCCTTCCAATTAACAGTATTGAAGAAACTATTGAGCGCAATAAAATCTGCCCTTGCATATTTATAGTTCATTTATAAGTTCATTTACAGGTAAAACAGAAGGATAATTATAATATTCGAATGTTAAGCATACAGCTTTATGATTAATAGAATTGTTTAGAAGAGGGAAATTCGAAGCTTCTAAGTAGTATTTGAAATCATTGTTTATAAACACTAGATCTAAAATTCTTCCCAAACTATTTTTTACATTATTAATTTGAAAAAGCCCCATAGCAGAAAACGAATCAACGATTAACATCTCTATATCACTCTTCGCATTAAAAGGGATCAAAATTTGATCATCTTCCATGGAACACCAGTCGATGTCACCAACTTTAAAATCGCCAAGTATACATGGAGATTGGTTCGTCGTTAATTCATTCACTATTGCTTGAGCATTAGAAATGTGATTCGAATATAGGTCTATTTCACTTAAAGGTCGAATGTAACTAACAATAAAAAATAAATCTTTAATTTCAGCAGAATCTTTAGAACTTACACAAACACATAGTTCAATAAATTACGTTGAGAACTGTTGAAAGTTAAACGGACGGCAATCATCACTCCGCCTCCACGTGTCCATCCTGTACTTATTGAACGATCTTTACGATATACATTGAACGATAAATCAAATAGCTCAGAAGATATGAAATTTGAGTTTAGCCATGTTTCAGTTATGATGATAACATCATACTCATGCAGAGAAGTCCGCAAACCACCAGCATTATGAAAAAATACTCTTATTTCTGATAATTTTCTTTTTTGTTTTGGAATGATTACTTTATTTTGCTGTCGTCTTCCTTCTTCAGAAAATTTACAAATTTCTTAATTTGTAAATGTTTAGGCCATATCGATGCATCCAAAGCAGCATCAAAATGGCTTGCAGGTATCCCCAACTTGAAATTCACAAAGCGTAGTGAAGAAGAATCAGTTTCTTTTTTAATCAGCTTAGAACAGCGCATAGCACTCTTTGAAATATTCAATTTAATTGAAGCATAATCAATAACATTCTCCTCTGATACATTACTGTCTAAACGGGAAATATGTAGAAACCGTAGACAAGGCACAGATTTTAATGTGATTTCACCCTCTACCGCAGTGGCAGTTCCAAACAATACCTTGTTGGAGCGATGAGCACCCTTCCGTAATGTAGTATCAGCAGCAACATTGGCAACACCTTGAGTGAGAGGAACATTTTTCTCAGCTTCACCATCATCAACAACAACAACAGTTTGAGCAACGTTTTCACCACCAACAACAACAACTCCATTTCCAGCTACAGCTGCATCATTTCGGTTAATCAAATCAGTTGTTATGAGTGATAAGCTTTCGTCATCATTAGCTCTGTCAGAACCAGAACCAGCGGACTGAAAAGATGAACTGGTAGCAATTGTTTTATTATTCGTAGATGTCGAGGCTTTCGCATTATATGCAGCACTAGCAAGATCGTCACTCTGTGTTAAAGAGTTTGGCTTGCTTGTTAATTTTGCATTTTTTTATTTTTCATTAAAAGTTTCTTATCACCACTCTTAAGCACAGGAGATGAAGATGGTGCACTTTTATTCATAGGCGAGTTAAGAAAGCGAGGAGAAAAAGAATTGGTTTTGTTTTCTTTAAAGAGCTGTAATTGTTTATTGTTGTTGGTTTGTTCAACAACCGCCGGTGTCTTAGTTAGAGAGCGTGTAAGGCGCGGCGGTTTCCCAAGTTTATCGAACTCCGATTTATTATCAACAAAGAAACGATATAGGTCTTTGATTTTGGGTATACTTCGCAAAAGAGAAATGTCTTTGCATGAACTACACTTCCAAAAAATATTTTCATTTGATTGAAGCACAGCACGCATATTTTCATTTATTTCATGAAAAGTTGAAAATATTTGGGCAAAAGCGTCCCTTCCTACGGTTTCACACACTTCAGCTAATAAAGGCTTATCATTTAAAAAGCAAAAATATCATAAAACCCTTAAAAAGATTATCAATTGAACAGAAGAATGAATTTTTACAGAAAAGCCAAGTTCTTTTCGATATTTTTTCTTGTAAATGTAAGGAAATTCATCTTTGTTGCTGTGAAAGAAAAAACAAGAAACAAAAATGCGGATTGGTGGAATAAACAAGATTCAAACAACAAAATTACAAAAAAGTTAGCACGAGCCTCTTATTAAACAAAGTCTAAAATGAATCAAGATGAATTCACTACTGAAGAGCAGGTGCTGGTGTCATCTTCGAGGACTCTGAAGGTAATCTATCTTCGCCTAATAGGCCTAACTTACCTTCTACATCACATGCAATGAAAACAACGTTATCAGCTATGGTGTTAAAAACCTGCGACCGTTATGGTATTTCAGACAGAGCAGCCGCTGCAATTGTTTCTTCAGTATATCACGACATATCTTCTGATTTTAATGTGGTTGACAGATCCGAAATTCGGCGAGAAAGGATAAAAGAACGTAATGAATTATGTAAACAACAAACGCAGCTATTATATTTTGATAGACGGAAGGATAGGATGCTTAATATTGTCAGGAAAGGAGCAAAAAGGTACAGACAAACAGTGATTGAGGAACATATATCTGTTGTTAAAGAGCCAGATTCAGTTTACATCGGTTACGCTATCCCAGTTCAAGGTGTTGCCAAAAGTATTGCAGGGTCGATTTATGAGTTACTTTCGTCAAAACAAATTAAGCTAGATGATTTGATGGCTCTTGGCTGCGATGGTACGGTCACTAATACAGGAAAATTAAACGGCGTGATTAGATTCTTTGAGAAAAGGCTTCAGCGGCCTTTACAGTGGATTATTTGTATGTTACACTTGAACGAATTGCCATTGAAACATCTTTTTAACAATTTAGATGGTGTTACCACTGGTCCATCCTCACATTGGCAAATCATTAGAAAATTGCGAGAAATTACCAACAATTAGTTATGACAAAATAGAAGGTGAACTACCAGAAGTTAAATTTGAAGATCTAAGTACAGATCAGAAATACCTATACGAAATGACGAAGTCAGTTGTAAGTGGAAAATGCCCTTACGATTTGGCCAATAGGTCCCCGGTTAAGATGTCCCATGCCCGATGGTTAACAAAAGCAAATAGAATTTTGAGGTTATATGTTTCTACATCAACTCCATGAAATAATCTAAAACTTTTAGCTCCAGTTTGGTTTCAAATAAAAACAAATCCGACTTGTAAAGATGGGTCTAATAATTTGTTGAAATTATTTAAAGGCTCTATATATCTGGCAGCAGAGTTAAAACTAATATTCGTAATACCCGTAATTTAACGGAATGCCTATTTTGCTCACCCAGAGAATTTGCTTTTGTCGATGTTGTCGGATGAAAACAAAACAGTGAGGGAACGAGCTGCCAGGAGAATACTTAAAGCACGAAATTCACCTTATACAGGTAAGCAGCCTCGTATGTTAGAAGTCCCGCTTATCAATTTTGATTGACCTCATCGATTGGCAACAAAACTTTTACGATCCTCCAAGCCTTCTTAAAATTACTAACCAAGATATAGAAGATGTTATTGAGTCTAAGGGCAAGGAAAACTTAATTTTCTTAAACCTACCATGTCATACGCAGGCAGTCGAATGATCGGTAAAAATAGTGACGGAAGCATCAATGACCGTATGTGAAAAAAAATTAAGATAAGGCTTAATCCAGGCGAAACTTGCCTCCAGAAAACTTATGCCCCAATTTGAGAGTAAACGAGATTTTTTTTTTTACTATTTATGTTAATGAATTTAATGAATATTTTTTTTAATTTTAAAGATAAATAATTGTTTCTTAATAAAAATATTTGAGCTTAACTGAATGTTTTCTTTTTTTTTGAAACCTCCAAAACTTTGAACCACATGCGCGGGCTAAAGATAGACTTAATTTAAAAAAAAAAATGGTCACTTCTTATTTCTTTGGACATAAGCATAATTTTACTATTACAATATGATCAAACAAATTTTATTTTTTTTCCATACAAAAGCGACCCACCTTAATATACATATAACGGGTGATTTTTTAAGAGCTTGAGAACTTTTTTTAAAAAAAAAAACGCATAAAATTTGCCAAATCTCATCGGTTAGATGAGTCCATGACATTTACTTTTTGAAGATAATTTCATTTAAATGTTGACCGCGGCTGCGTCTTAGGTGGTCCATTCGGAAAGTCCAATTTTGGGCAACTTTTTCGAGCATTTCGGCCGGAATAGCCCGAATTTCTTCGGAAATGTTGTTTTCCAAAGCTGGAATAGTTGCTGGCTTATTTCTGTAGACTTTAGACTTGACGTAGCCCCACAAAAAATAATCTAAAGGCGTCAAATCGCATGATCTTGGTGGCCAACTTACCGGTCCATTTCTTGAGATGAATTGTTCTCCGAAGTTTTCCCTCAAAATGGCCATAGAATCGCGAGCTGTGTGGCATGTAGCGCCATCTTGTTGAAACCACATGTCAACCAAGTTCAGTTCTTCCATTTTTGGCAACAAAAAGTTTGTTAGCATCGAACGATAGCGATCGCCATTCACCGTAACGTTGCGTCCAACAGCATCTTTGAAAAAATACGGTCCAATGATTCCACCAGCGTACAAACCACACCAAACAGTGCATTTTTCGGGATGCATGGGCAGTTCTTGAACGGCTTCTGGTTGCTCTTCACTCCAAATGCGGCAATTTTGCTTATTTACGTAGCCATTCAACCAGAAATGAGCCTCATCGCTGAACAAAATTTGTCGATAAAAAAGCGGATTTTCACATTTCGAACCGAACACTGATTTTGGTAATAAAATTCAATGAGATGCAAGCGTTGCTCGTTAGTAAGTCTATTCATGATGAAATGTCAAAGCATACTGAGCATCTTTCTCTTTGACACCATGTCTGAAATCCCGCGTGATCTGTCAAATACTAATGCATGAAAATCCTAACCTCAAAAAAATCACCCGTTATTATGGTAATATAAGTCCATTGCAGTTGCTGAAAAAAAATAATTTTTGAATGAATTCAATAACGGGACGATTTTTAAAATGTCCCTTTAAAAAATATCGACTGATCAAAATGTCGATTTTGAAAATATCGACTCCTAAAAGATCGACTACTATCAATCAACAAGCTACTCTCGGATTGATCAACAGTATTATTTTAATCATAGCAACCTACAACCTTTTTTTAAATATTGGTCATTCAGTGAAAGACAATATTACGTGCAGTGTTACTTTACATATAATAAAAAGACAAAATAGTAATTGACGGGTTTGTTTATCAGTTATGAGAGATTGAAAAGATATTTGTATCGGTGGGGATGTGAAAATAAAAACAAATTGTATTGTAAAGGGCGCGATAACAATTTTCACGAATAGAAAATATTACGCTTTCTATACGGAACTTAGAGAAAAAAACTTTTTTTTATTTTATAGCATATTGAATAAATAATAATAAAATTGAATTTAAACATTAAAAGGCTCTTTTCAATATATTTTGGATAAAAGTCGACATTTTTACCAAAAATTTTTTTTTGTCGATCAAACTTCAGTTGGCATTTTAACAGTCGATGAAATTTATATTTGTCCAGTAAAATATTTTTTCAACTATAGATTCAGCAATATTTTAAACAACTTTATAGAAAGTAATACTTTTTTGGGAATCTGTTAATTATACATATGTATATGTATAATTATATTTTAACTATGCCTCTGTAAGGCATGTTGTCTCTAAGAATACAACTGGGATACTGAACGACACTAGTTATATATAGAGTTATATAGGAAAGAATTTTTTTGTCTGCGCAGATGGTCGAGAATTGGGCGATTATATCATTCAAAACCTACCGAAAAAATTGCTTCCCAAACTAAGTATCGAACTGACGATGTCTGGGTTAGCAAACAAACACCTTATTTTTACTTTTACTTTTAAACAAACTTAATGCTAGACAAAAAATCTTAAAACTGGCTTACCTATCAATCTAGCTAACTTAGTAGTTCTATGCGGGCGCATTTAATTACTCGCTGTCTTAATTAATTTCCTTTCGGCCTAATAAATAACTTAAAGGAGATTACCCAGATGGGCCCAGATCTTACTTAAACAGCTGGTCGAAAAAAATAGGTGTGAAGAAAGAATTTGCTCTTAGATACGCGAACTGGAATGGACCTGAAGGACTTAAAAAATGGCGTAATATCCTGTGGAGTGACGAGACTAAAATAAATTTGTTTTCTTCGGACTCCGGGCGTAATGTAAGACGCCCAAAAGGAAAAGAATACCATCCCCGCTATACACAAAAACAATCAAACACGGAGGTGGCAATATTATGGTGTGGGGATGTGTTTTTCCTGGTACGGTGTCGGTCCTATATTTCTCATTAAAACCATATTAACAAAATATGGGTATAGGGATATCTTGGAAAATGTCATGCTTCCATTTTCTGAAGAAAACATGGCCCTCCGATGGCATTTTCAACAGGATAACGATCCAAATCACACGGCGGGTCTCGTGAAAGATTGGTTCCAAGAGAAGGAAGTATCTCTTATCCCGTGGCCAAGTCAATCCCCTGACCTCAATCCCATTGAGAACTTGTGGAATGCACTCAAGCGAAAGTTAGGCGGGCAATATTTCACAAATGGAAACCAATTGTGGGAAGCCGTTCAAACAGAATGGTATTCTATACCCAACCAGACATGCCAAAAGTTGGTGGAATCAATGCAACGCCGACTCCAAGAAGTTCAAGCTAACAATGGAGGATACTCTGGTTATTAGAGTTAGGTAATCGAAAATTTAGGTAACCAACATTAAATGTTAATAAAATCAATATTTTTAATACTTTAGGAAGACGCGCCTATTTTATTGACCAGGCTAAAATGCGTCAATCGACAGTTTCGGCCACTTATTATGAAAATGTTCTATTAATTCAAGATCCTATTAAAGTCTTTTATTTTCTTTTGTTATTAAAAACATAAAAAATTATAATGCAACTGAAAAAATGTAAAACAAAATTAAGTAATAAAAAAATAAATAGTCACACCTATTTTTTTGACCAGCTGTGTACATAGATGTGTATCAAATGAATGCTTGAATATAAATGCCAAATATTTTCAAATCGGGTTTTGAGATTTGGAGACATTTGAGCTTGAAGTTGAGTGAAGAAAATCTTGAAAAGTCAGATTTTTTTGATAAAAACACTCATAAAAGTTTTCCCTATATCTTATGGGAAATTTGTTTCGGTACCATTTTAAGGACACAAAAATATCTTTCAGTCAATACTACACAAAAATAAATTAACATATAAATCACTTTTGTGAAGAAAGGTAGGGTCTTAAACTTTTTAAACGATAACATATGATGCGACATTTCTGATAAATTACACGACTAGATCGTACGTACTTGCTCATATGTGCGGTCGAGTAAAATTTAAAAAACAAGGCTAGGTATAGGTATACCTAGATGTAAGCTATAAGGTACATTTAGTTATGTTTGGTGGATCGATAAACTCATGTTGGGGGTAGTCATGGATTTTATTTAGGATATTATGTACCTACCTATAATAAGGTTGGAGGGAAGGTTAGGTACTAAAATTAAGATACCTATTCTAACCACTGTGAAGCGAGTGGGAATAAACAACATCAAAACTTAACACAGTGGTTGTTTGTATGCAGGTGTACAATTTTGTTTCTTGATTGAATTTTTTTTTATTTTTTAGTTTTCTTTGCGTGTTTATGTGTTTGTCATAGGCGTCCTTATTATTTATTCTGTATTCATGAAATGCTTTAAAATAAATAACGATAAATAAATATTAATAAAAATAACGAAGATTGTTTTCATTAGACTAGTGTCTAGGGCTCAACCGAGTAATATAAAACAAAATTTGGGGGGAAATATTAAACAAATAAAATTTTTATGAAATCAAAAAAAAAAACACTATTCATAACGTTTTTTTTTTGGAAAAAATGTTGTAAGCCATCTTATTTCTTTTGATGTTTTCTATTTTATGATTTTTTCATTTCAAAATCGTTCGACCAGTTTTTTTCAAAAAATTTTTTTTTTTTTCAAAAACTTTTCGAAAACATATTTTAAAATTTTTTTTGAGTATGAAAGAAATCTATAGTTTATACTAGGAGAAAAATTAAAAAAATCTATAGATTCGTTTTCAAAATATATTCAACAAACAAAATAAGTTTTTTTTTTTAAATGATTAAAAATAAAAAAAAATATTTAAATTTTAAAACAATACATATTTTGAAAATTTCATCAAAATCCGTCAATTAGTTAACGAGAAAGTCAGATTTAAAAAGTACCGTAAACTTTTTCTGAAGAATCCATTAAAACTAAAAGATAGATCTTGCATAGAAAAAACCATTCAGAAAATTTTATCAAAATCGTAGGAGCCGTTTTGGAGAACAATAAGTTTTTCATTAAAAGTTATATGGCAGGTACATACCGTTAGTTTTGGAGCTAGAATGCCAATTCGAAAAACAGTCGGGTAGAGTACTCTTAAAATACTATATACCAAGCTTGAATCAAATCGGCCCAACCGTTTAGGCTGTAGGAATGGATACGGACAGACAGATATGCAGACAGACGGACAGAATTATTTTTTTTGACGAATGCATTACTTCTTCTTGCCCTATAGTCCCTTTAAATCGCAAGTAAAAAATTAAGAAATTTAAAATAAAACAATTCACTTTTACTTCCGATTATAGGTACTTTAATGCAATCAAACATGCCATTACGATGATAAAGAAACATATTTGAGCTACTGGCAAAATTCTGTCAGTCTATTGGACTCCAAGCTAAGCGGTTGAACCAATCGTCTTCAAGTTTAGACATTCTACAGAGGACTTTTTTTAATATTTTTTTTAATATTTTTTTTACCACAAATATTATCGGTACCTGTCATATAACCGTTAAGTAAAAGCTTATTTTCTCGAAAACGGCTCCAAGAATTTTTTTGAAAAAAAATCATTGCACTTGTAGGTGTGGTATATGTTCTGGTGAAAAAAAAATGTAAATTGGTGGGCTAAAAATGGTAACCCCCTTAGAACGGTTTTTTTTCTTCGACTTTTTCGAGAACCGCTTAACCGATTATAATCAAATTTGATATTCAGGTGTAGATAGCCAAAGGAATTCGACATACAAATATTTTGGAATACCTTTTTTTTTTTTTTTTTTTTTTTGAAAAATCGATATTTTGAAAACGGATTTTTTTTTTAATTTAGTTTTTAAATGTAAATAATGTTTGTGTTTAAGTTTGCCTTCTTGAATTATTTTTTTTTAATATTTAAAAAAAAATTTGTTACACAAAAACCATTTTATTTCAAAAGCGTTTCTACGATTTTGAAAAAAAAAAACAATTTTTTTTACGAAATAAAATGGCGTTCAATTTTCTATTCTATTTATCTCAGAAAATCAAAAAAAAAAACTTTGAAGTTCCTTTTATTTATTTTCAAATTTCATTCGAAGCTGTGACTTGTTACCAGATCAATTTTCCCATATACATATACTGTAGGTCGAAAGTTATGAGCCGTCTATCGACTCTTTTGCGGGTAAGGTGGTAAATGAACGCCGATTAGTCCAGTCGGATTGTACAAAAAAATGAGCTGCCCAGGCGGAATCTTTGTACATTCCGCTGACATGGAAAATATTTTCTTTTTCAATCGTTAAAAGAATTTATGAGGAGTATAAATTTCGATTTTCGAATTCCTTTCCGACTTTCGAGTCGGTCGCCATTTTAATTTTAATTTTATTTATTTTTGTTAAATGTCTCGCTTATTTGCGACTTTTGTTGTTCAGTATTTAATTTCCTACAAGTTTGATCTTAATAATTTTTTGCCTGGTTAATATTTTTTTCCAAAAAAAGGTAGAAAATTCTTTTTTTTTGTTTCTGCATTATTTGGGAAAACATCAATCGAAAACAAAAAATTATTAAGAATAAAGTTGTAGGAAATTATATTCTGAACAACTTTTGTCGGCAAAAGTCGAAAATAAGAGAGATATTTAACCTATTGCCCCGTGGCTTAGTGGTTAGTGTGTCGGACTGCTAAGCGAAAGAACCTGGGTTCAAATCCAGCTCATAGCCACCTTTTTTTCTACGGGGTACTGCCTCTTGCGAGGAACTGACAAAACCTCCAAGAGTAAAATTTGTCTCGAAAAAGTGCATCTCATGTAGCCGTTCGGACTCGGCGGTAAACTGTAGGTCCCTTCCATTCTTGCAGAGTAACAACACACACACAGGAATGGTTGAGAGTATAAGTCACTTAAGGCTTTGGCTCCTTAAGGAGCTGTCGCGCCAATAAATTTATTTATTTATTTATTTAACAAAATAAATTAAATATAAATTCAATTGGAGACCTTTCAAAACCCCCATCTAATTTTTTCTATTTCAATTGTACATTCCGGCTGGGCTATTTTTGGTCCCGAGCTGGGTTTGAACAAGCGATTCAGCTATTGCGAAAGCCGACGCGACGTCCTACACATCGCACCATGAAAAGCCAAGGTATGTAAATACATATGTATCAGTGTTTTGAAGTTCGGTATTTAAATTTGAGTAGGAAAAAGAAATCTTACAAAATTTGAAATCTTACTTAATTTTGGGGTCAAAATATAAAATAGAAACAAAGTGACAATACAGATATAACTACATGGAAATAAACCGATTTTATTTTAATTTCTTCCTGGCGCAAAAAATGTTTGTGTTAAATAATGTCTATTATTTGAAAATACATATCTTTATTTGTTACAGACGATCAAAATAATAAAAGTCTCTTTTTGCCTCCTTACCAACTACCCTTCTGCCTGCTACTGGAAAAAACGCATGGAAAACTGCTTAAATCTTAAACACAAAGAGCATTGGATAATAGCACAAGGCTAATACAATAAGCTTACCCTATCAATGTGCTTCAATCTTCGGTTTTGGTGTATCATCAACAAAAACTTTCACCCTTGTTAACATCCAGTTGTCTTACGGGAACGACAAAAAACAAAAACTTCTATAACAAGGGAGTAAAAGGGTTAAATTTTAGGGTTGCACTAAGTGGCAACGGCTAATTTGTAATACTTTGCTCCTTTCAAGGATGCGCCTACATAATTTTCTGTTGTTAAACCTATTTTGCATATTAATAGGGGTTGTTTGTTGTTTTAACTGAATTTTACCGAGCAGGGAGATGATGTGGAGTGGTATGGCGTTGCAAAAGCGTAAAATATGTTACTTTTTGTTTTCCTTTCCGCTTATTACAACTTCGTCGTTAAAACGAAATAAATGATGCCATCCTTACTTGCGATTATAGGTACTATTAGGCCAGTTTAGGATTCATGAAAAAAAAATTGAGATAACAATCAAACATGCCATTACGATCATGGAGGGTTAGGCTCCATGTCACTCCATAGGTTAGAGAAATAAAATGTCTGTCTGTCTGTATGTATGACGATCTGCAGCCTAAAAAGCTAAAGTTATTACCTTCAAATTTCAAAGAAACTAAATTTTAATTTTAGGGATAAAAATAGTGTTGAGGAAAAGATTAATTTCCTCGAAAACGGCTCCAATGATTTAAGTGAGTTTTATTTAAATGTATTAATGTAGGCATTTGCCATCATTGAATAAAAATCAAATTTACCGGAAAAGTCTATTAACGGTTTAATAAAAAAGTGAATCTCATGTAGCCGTTCGGACTCGCCGATAAACAGATTAAAAGCACACACACAGGAATGGTTGAGGGTATAAGTCACTAGGTCTTGGCTCCTTAAGTAGCTGTCGCGCCAATAAATTTATTTTTATTTATTACTTTTATTTCAAACTGTAAAAACTGTGTACCGAAATTTAAAAAAAATTGCAATTCAATACAATTTTCCTTAATATGTTATTCTATATAAGACGTAAAGTGGTTTCGGCACTTTTTATAAGTTCCGAACATGTTAGTTTTTTAAGAAAATATTACTGGTTACTTTCAAAAACCTAGCCTTCCAATGTGATAATGCACGTATGAGCAAGTACGTGCCACACATTGGTGCCCATAGGTATATTTAATACACTACAACTTTCCTTCGACTTAGACAAAACAAATTGAAAATAAACTTCCATTTAGCCGTATTTCCATACTGGTTATTTATTTACAAAAGAAGAAACTTTAGGACTTAATAAATATATAAATCTTCTTACTTTCTTCTTGTTAAATAAATAAATAAATAAATAAATTTATTGGCGCGACAGCTCCTTAAGGAGCCAAGGCCTAGTGACTTATACTCTCAACCATTCCTGTGTGTGTGTTGTTACTCTGCAAGAATGGAAGGGACCTACAGTTTACCGCCGAGTCCGAACGGCTAGATAAGATGCACTTTTTCGAGACAAATTTTACTCTTGGAGGTTTTGTCAGTTCCTCGCAAGAGGCAGTACCCCAGAAAAAAAGGTGGCTATTAGCTGGATTTGAACCCAGGCTTATTTGCTTAGCAGTCCGACACACGGGGCACTACACTTTCTTCTTGTTACTTTTGATTATATTTAGAGATTGTTACACAGGTGCAAATTAAAATAATTGAGATAACAATCATATAATAAATTACAACAACAAACTGTATAATAACTGTTATCCGTCTGGCTCTGTGTACTCCAGCTAGAGCCTAAGCCGCTGTAGCGTTTTTTTTTAAGACTTTGGACTTTGTAGGTCTTTAGGGAATTATTACAATTACAAATTGAATGCGGTCCAGGGATAATGGTACCTGATGCAAGGGGAAATATCGCCAGGTAAACTATTCCAAATTCGTGTTGTTCGGCTAAAAAAAGAATCCCTATATTTCACGGTACGTCTGAAATCGAGCTCAAGGGTAAACTGATGGGCATTCCTTGCGAGGCAAGTATTGCGGGAGAAACTTTTAACGGGAGGAATGCAGATCAAACGTCTTCTGTAGAAGAAATTTTATAAAAATGAAAAGATTTTAGTTCACACACACATCTGAAAAGTACATAAAAATAAAGAATTTTATATATAATAATTTGAATATATTTTTGGGCAATGCGGTTGTCACAGATAATTGACGAAATTTCGTCAACATAAAGGGATTCAAATGAACTGATGATTTTTTTATTCATGTTAATATTTTTGTTTTCGTCAATATGACAATAGTTCTTCTCTTATCATTTCACTCAAGGAAACCTCATGAGCCATAACGTGATACCTAAGCTTAATTTAAAACCCTTTAAGGTTGTATTATATTATATATATAATATGTGTAGGTACTATCATCATCATCACTATCATCACTATATACATATAATAAAATTAAAACAGTTTCGGTCTGACCGCACATAACGTGACAACGACTAAACGGATTCGACCAAATCTTTTTCTTCAAAGGTCCATCATTTATTTGTTTATCAGTCAACATTCCTGGCTCAATGGGAGTTGCCACAGAATAGGCTTCATTAAATCCATAACGAGCTATAATTTTGCGAGTATACTTATGTTGCATTATCAATATCCCATTACCATAAGATGAATTTCTATTCCGAGATAGTACAATTTTCCTTCCTTTGGTCTAGTTGATTTCATTTTAAAATTGTTAGCTAGTTCTGATATAATTAAAATCATATTTTTATCGTAACTGATTACAATCCCATCGTCTACAAATATTTCGAGAATAACAGTCTTATCTTCATTGTAGAATATACAAGGATCATCATCAGTGCCTTTTCAAGGATGGCTCTTCGCCATCCAGGATCTTTCAAAGCATTTCTGACAGAAATATCTTCAACGTCACCAATTACAGCATAATCATTATATTTCGGATGTGGCTTGATGTTTTGACGATTTCGGAGATTATGAACTGGAATATCTTCACTTATTTCCGGTTCTTGATAATTTGATAAGCTCTGGAAATTCTCCTCCTGAGACTGTTCTCTTTATGGTATATGTTGGTCTTCTTCCTGTCTTTCTAGATGCTTCACATTCATCTTGTTCCTTAATATTGAAAATAGCTTCAGTGTTATCGCTAACGCAAGCGAAGCCGCGGGACCACCTACTTGTATAATATTATTGCCTATATACGCAGTCGAAACAATTCCATTGGATTCTAAGACAAAAGAAACCTTATGACAAGAAATATTAAGAAAAAATGTTTGTTCTCTCTTTTGTGGTTCAGTCAAGGGATGCCACTTTACTGCAATTGCAGTAGATCTACTACAATTTTTCCTCAAAATAGATCTACTGCCTTAAAATAAAATCACTTTATTACGAAAAAAAATTCTTTTCTAATATTACTTATTAATTATTACTTACTAATTCTAATATTACTTTTTTTTTATAATTAACGCGCGCACAAGGGATTATGTGTTTCCCTTTTAATGTAGAACACACTGCGCGGGCATTACGAACATAGGGAGGGGAGAGATAGGAGGTACCGATTAACATTGGTTTTGAATGTTAGCAGATCAAAATGGCAAGGGAAAATCCCGCCGGGTAAACTATTCCAAATTCGTGTTGTTCGGCTAAAAAAAGAATCCCTATATTTCACGGTACTTCCGAAATTGGGTTTAAGGGTGAACTGATGAGCATTCCTTGCGAGACGAGTATTACGGGAGAAACTTTTAAGGGGAGGAATGCAACTGGCTACTTCGAGTGAACATTTCTTGTAAAAGAAACGATAAAATAAGGAAAGACATGAAACATTGCGTCGGTGTTCGAGAGGGGCAATTGTTTCAGTGGCAGTTCTATTTCCTATCAATCTTAACGCTCGATTTTGTATTCTATCAAGCAGGTGAAGCGATGTTTGCGAAGCACCTGCCCAGAGGTGGGAGTTATACTCGAGTTTAGAGCGTATAAACGCTTTATAAATTGTAGCCAGATTAGATGGAGAAAAATACTTCTTACACCGATACAGAAAACCTAAGCACTTTGCAGCATTCTTAGCGATCTCAAATATATGGTCGTTCCAACGGAGGTCGTCGTTGACACACATATCGAGTACTGAGAGCTTTTCGGTTTCTTCGATGTAAGTGCCATTCATGGACAATGGCATTGGGGGAATGCTTAGCTTTAACGACAGAAGACAGCATTGAGTTTTCGAAGCATTAAACTCCACACGATTTCTATTACCCCATTTGACAATGCTGTATAAGTCGGGGTTAAATGAGCTTGACATATGGTACCATTGCAATTGTACGTCCAAAGGCGAAGGACGTGAATTATCGAACGAATATGAAAAGCTGAGGGTAGAGTCGTCAGCAAAACAGTTAAGTGAATTAGAAGTAACAGACAGAAGATCATTTGTAAAAATCAAGAAAAGAGTCGGAGACAGAACAGAGCCCTGGGGCACACCAGCATTTATTTTGTGCGAATCAGACTTGAATCCGTCCAATACAACTTGTATTGAACGGTCCAGAAGATAGCTTCTAATCCAACGAACAAGTGTATCATCGATCCCAAAAGCACGCATTTTCGATAAGAGAGCTTCATGCCAAATTCTATCAAATGCCTTGGAGATATCAAGAGCAATAATCTTACTTTCACCAAAGCGATGTAAAGATTTGTTCCACTGTCCGGTGAGATATGCCATCAGATCACCAGTGGAACGGTTGCTGCGGAAGCCGTACTGACGGTCATGGAGAAGCTTTCGATCTTCGAGATATTCCTTAAGCTGACGGTTAATCAGCTTAAGGATGATACTTAGCTGGTATCATACGTAAAAGACTGATAATATGAACCTACCTATACCTAATGTGTAATTTATAGCATTTTTGTTTGTTGTTTATATGTTTTGAAGAAAAATAAATGTTATGCTTTATTTATTTTGTTCAAATACCTAATATATTTTGTTAAAAAAAATCTACTGCGAAAATATTCCATCTACTGCATTTTTTTATTGTAAATCTGCTGCGAAAATTATTCGGAGAAGTGGCAACGCTGTTCAGTGTAGTTTTATGAGGAAAATATGACATTTATTGCGCTCTGGCTTAGTGACAGCAAGGACGCTCATTGCTTACAATACAAAACGTCGCGTCGCCCCGTTGACGATGGCATCCTTCGTACCGCGCGCCGAACGCCCCGTAGTCAAATACCATCGCGACGGACGGTTATTGTGAATGTGATCACACACTTCCTATACTACACTGTCACTTCGAAATATGAAATTTTCAATCTAAAAATATAAAATACATTATGATACTCTTAATGTACCTAAACGTTTGCAATTCGTTTTTGAACAAAAGAAAAAAAAAAAAACAAAACAAACTAAGGAAGCGGCAACAAGTGTAGAGAAGAAATGCGTTTGTTTCTATGAGTTCGGAGTGGTTGGCTTTATATAGAACGAAAACTGAAAAATTCATTCACTTTCTTGAGAGATTATCAATGGAAGAAGGATTTAATGTACACCATGCGTCAACTATACCAATTGGTGCGGTAGCTGTATTGCACAACCAAGTGCGCTGCGAGAAGACCCCGAATATGCAATAGCCGTCCGCTTGTTATGTACGAGCACCAGCTGTACTCTGGCATACGTCATTTGAGTTTTTGGTGACAACCGGATGAGCAAATTTGGAATGTGGAACGGGTAAGGTACAAAAACCTGTATCTTAAAATAACACTTCCTTTTTAATCTACGTATATGTACACAGCTGGTCAAAAAAATAGGTGTGACTATTTATTTTTTTATTAGTTAATTTTTTTTTTCATTTTTTCAGTTGCATTATAATTTTTTATGTTTTTAATAAAACTTCAGTAACAAAGAAAATAAAAGAATTGAATTAATAGAACATTTTCATAATAAGTGGCCGAAACTGTCGATTGACGCATTTTAGCCTGGTCAATAAAATAGGCGCGTCTTCCTAAAGTATTAAAAATATTGATTTTATTAACATTTAATGTTGGTTACCTAAATTTTCGATTACCTAACTCTAATAACCAGAGTATCCTCCATTGTTAGCTTGAACTTCTTGGAGTCGGCGTTGCATTGATTCCACCAACTTTTGGCATGTCTGGTTGGGTATAGAATACCATTCAATTGGTTTCCATTTGTGAAATATTGCCCGCCTAACTTTCGCTTGAGTGCATTCCACAAGTTCTCAATGGCATTGAGGTCAGGGGATTGACTTGGCCACGGGATAAGAGATACTTCCTTCTCTTGGAACCAATCTTTTACGAGACCCGCCGTGTGTTTTGGATCGTTATCCTGTTGAAAATGCCATCGGAGGGCCATGTTTTCTTCAGAAAATGGAAGCATGACATTTTCCAAGATATCCCTATACCCATATTTTGTTAATATGGTTTTAATGAGAAATATAGGACCGACACCGTACCAGGAAAAACACATCCCCACACCATAATATTGCCACCTCCGTGTTTGATTGTTTTTTGTGTATAGCGGGGATGGTATTCTTTTCCTTTTGGGCGTCTTACATTACGCCCGGAGTCCGAAGAAAACAAATTTATTTTAGTCTCGTCACTCCACAGGATATTACGCCATTTTTTAAGTCCTTCAGGTCCATTCCAGTTCGCGTATCTAAGAGCAAATTCTTTCTTCACACCTATTTTTTCGACCAGCTGTGTATATCTGTTCTGTATTGTTGTATGTATCTTCATATGATACAACAGCCCTTGAGCCCTTGAGCCCTTAATGCCGGTAGGTATCACGTATTTTTGTCTTGAGTCAAAAAATGACGAAGTCACATTTATACGCAATATCAAATTATGCAATTCTGAAATTTGATTTCAAGCGCTTAATTGTGAGTTCAGAATGGATATAAAGCCGAACATACTATATTCTTTTCCCATGGGTTATATTCTCATTGTAACCCACATTCTATGTCTAATGACCTTAAAACAAAAGGAAAATTGTGATTCCATGTCGTTTATGGTCATATTAATATGGCATGGCACGCACCCCGACAATACTAACAATCATTATTATGGATTTTTATTAAGTGTATTCGTATTACACCCCATCAATTTAACCTGACCCGAATTCAACCAGTGTAGCCCGAAGCATGACAAATCTCATAATCCCTTATAAGAGTTTTTTTATTAACTTGTTTCCAGAGTTGCGCGCCTCACCAAAAATATAAAAACAATTCCTTCGTTTTTTTTTAACTTCTATAAAAAATTTGCTAATCGAATTGCAAAACCAACTTTCTGAGCTTCCTTTTTATAAGGACGAGAATTAAAGGAAACAAATTTAAATTAAACGATATTGTACCCCACCAAATTCTCCTGGCTTTTCGTGCTTGTAATCGGGTTCCGGAACAAGGGTGGGTGTCCTGTAACACGGTGCGTCGTCTCGTCTGTAGTAATTAAGGTAAATTTCCTTTAGTTTTGAAAAAAATGGATAAAAAATGCTGAAATGACGGGGAAACAAGAAAAAAGATGAAACGGATAGGCATCGTTGTCAATCTGTCATCTCCATTACCTCTCATGGGAGGAATGATGAAAGACAGAAACAGCATTGACAGTAATTTCTGCTGAATCGATAGGATTTATTTTTGTATTCTAGATTTTTTTTTTTTTTTTGACATGCATTCACAAAGGAAAAAATATTATATTTTCGCACATCCTTTATGTGTTTGTTCTGTGAACAATGACAATGATTATATGTGAAAGTTGGAAGGGGGGGGGGGGGGGGGAACGAAAGTACGATTACATGTTCAAAAACTATTCTCTGTCACTTGATTTCCTCCGGGCTATATATTCTAGATTCTAGAAAGCATCATTTGAGGTTGAGCAAAACTCCCAACGGCATGGGAATTAGTAGAATATATCTTTACTTTTCCAAAGCCAGCAACGTAAGAATATGAATTAGGTATAAGGCTGATTATTATGCGTAAAACATAATCAGACAAATGCCATGACAATACTAATACGATAAGGGATGATTTGTGAACTTATCTTCTAAGGATGGTAAATAACAAACCTAAAGGAAAATGATTACTCTTCTGTAATTATGTTCGGTTTCTTTTGCCGTACTGAGAACGACAATTATACAGCTGCGGTCAAAATAATAATAGTGATATTAGAAATCATGAAAACATGAAAAAACTAAAGAATTTTATTTACCTTATTTATGTTTTTTGTCTTTTTAGAAAGTTAGAAACTTTGTTAACAAAAAAATTATAATTTTAATAGATTACAAACATAAATTTGTCTTGAAAACGGGGTAGATATAGCCAAAATGATGTTGAAAAAATTACTGATAACTTATTGAAATATTAATATTTTGTTACGTGTTGCGTGACATTTGTTTGTTATCAGCGGTGCGGCGGCGTTATATAAAATCAATCAGAATCAATTAGTTTTTGGCATCTTTCTAAGGATATGGATGCCCAAGCATCGCAAAGGTGTACTTTATTTGTTAGTTTGGCTCAGTCAGCTATTTTTGAACTCAATATGATTAAGATCAGATGAATGCGGAGGCCATTCTAGTAGAGAAGAAGATATAATGAAGAACTTAACCGGCTGTACAGCGACACAGACCTAGCCACAGGAGGTAGCATAAACCTAAAATGTGCTTCATCATCGTCCCTTCGACCGTCACAATTGAGTGTCTATCATCAAAATGTTGGTGGCTTACGCACAAAAATAAACGAGCTTTTCATAAACTCTTCGTTGCATGATTATGATGCGATAATCTTAACTGCAATGCAAACATTCTATCTTCTGAATTATTTGATTCATTTTATGTCGTCTATCGTGTGGATCGTCCGATTGAATCTGGAATGGAACGAGGAGGTGGAGTATTAATTACCATACGTTCTACACTATAGTCTGTTCAATTTATATTTTCAGTACAGACCTTATGGAAGAGAGCTTTCAAACACACTGGTGCCTGTAAGTGTTCGCATCGCACTCAATTTAAGAAATTGCCACTTAAATATAAAAGAGAACCCTGAAATACATTGAAATTGTTGTTGTAATACTTCATTTAACCCACGTACATACCACCAAGACCTGTCTGCTCCCCGGCTGCGAGGAGACAGGAGACTGATTATAAATTTGCCTCTCGCTTGAAGCACTACTGCATAGTTACCATTCGTCATTAATGGAAATTATAATACCTTTTTCTTTGGTTATTGTTATGAAAGTTCCAGAATTGAAGCTTTCTTAGAGCGAATGAAAGCATATTATAAGTTTAAAGAAGAAGGTGTTGTCGCTATGTTTTTTTTGCTTAATAAAAAAACGGTTAAATAAAAATACATAATGCAATATTTGATGGCAATTTTTTTTTTTACTTGCGGTTATAGGTACTTTAATGCAAGTTATGCATTCATACACAAAAATAAATTGAGATTATAATCAAACATGACATTACGATTGAGAAACGTATTTGAGTTACTGAAAAATTATGTTTGTCTGTCTGTAGGGATGTATTTTGGACTACAGTCTGAACGGCTTGGTCGATTATCTTCAAATTTATAACATAAGATTATTTTGACATTCTACAGAGGCCTTATTTCAGTTTTTAGCTCAAATATTAACGGTACCTGTCATTTAAACGTTAAGTTAAAGCTAATTTTTCTCGAAAACGGCTCCAAGGATTTGTATGACAAAAAATCTGTGTACTTTTGGAGGTGTGGTTTATATTTTGGTGAACAAAAATATAAATTGGTGGGCTAAAAACGGTACCTCGGAAACTGGCTATCCGATTACAATAAAAATTGTTATTTAGGAAGATGTAGGTAGCCTTAGTAGTTTTACTTCAAAATATTTTCGAATATTGTTAAAAAACCGTTCCTACGATTTTGAAAAAAATCCTGCTCCTTAAATTTTTTAAGGAAATAAAATGGCTTTCAAAATAGAATAAGATGAATTTAATTGAATTTGATTTTTTTAGATTTAGTTTACGACATGTTTCTGTTTTCACAAAATTTGAATAAATAGTTGGTAACCATACCTACATTTATGTGAGAATTATACCAATTTATAATGCCCAGTATGGCAACCATTCGAGAGCTTTAAAATGGAGATAGCTTATTGAAATCCATAACAGTAAGAGTGAAAGGCAAATATTCTTTCTTCCCTGTACTGAAAATATAAATTGAACAGAGTATAGTTAGCCGGCAGTGTGATTTACCGACACAATCATTATTTTTTGAACAACTTTGTGTGTACGTTACAACTAAAAGTAATGAAATATGTTTTATTGTAAGTTATATTAGACCTAACAGTAGTTTTCAATTCTATGCTCAACTTGTTTCAAATATTAATGTAATAGTGAAAAAGTTGACAATTGATCAGTCTCCTTGTGTGTTAGGTGACTTCAACATCAGTAGTTTACATTGGTGTTTTATGGTTGATGAACAATCTCTGATCCCATTTAATGTCACCACTGACATCGAAACTGAAGTTGTTGACTCTTTAGCATCGCTGGGCTTATTTCAAATTAATCATACCAAAGATGTATTGAATAGTATTGTATTTGTAATAACGATATGAAATTCGTCTTATATGAATCTGACTTTCCTTTAGTTAACAACCAAATTCATCACAAAGTTGTTTATATAATTTTTTTATTTTATGAATTTAGCCAACTTTAACTTCAAAAAGACCGATTTTACTGGATTAAATAATTTCTTTAATTCAACTGACTGTCCCGGTTTCTTAATGAAAAATCTTCTTTTAAGCTCTCGTGGTTTAATAAAAGCTTACAAAATTTAGAAAACGTAAAAACAAGGCATTTAAATGTTCAAAAACATCCAGAATAATGTGCTCGCTTTCTTCAGCTTCGGAGAGAATTTGATTTTTTGAATAAATTTTTGAATCATCAGCAAAAAAATGCTGCAAAATTATTTGAACAGTAAGTGACTCAGAGGCAATTTTTTCAGTCGACATGGAATCAATAACGTTAAAACAACATGGATTTATTACTGGCCGCTCAACCTCGACTAACTTGTGCCTTTTTCCCATTTTTGTTTAAAATCTATGAAAGACAAAAAGCAAGTCGATGTTTTATACACAGATTTTGTTTAAGCATTCGACAGAGTTCACCATGAACTATTGTTGCGTAAACTTCAACAACTGAGGCTCAATGTTAATTTTTTTAAATATATTGAGGTCCTATTTGTCAAACCGTAAGCAGGTCGTCCAGATTGATGGTTTTATCACAAAACCTTTTATGTACATCAATTTGTATAGTGGTGGAGTCGGGTGTTGCACAAGGTAGTCACTTAGGACTTTTTTTTTATAATAGGCACGCGCGAAAGGGGTTATTTTTCTACCCTTATAATGATTAAACACCGTGCGAGCATTAGGGAAGAAGGGAAGGATGTAAAAGGAGATGTCGATGGACATTAGTTTTGAAATTCTGCATATCAAAGTGGGAGGGAAAAACCGAACCAGGAAGAGCGTTCCACATACGTGTGGTTCGACTAAAGAAAGAATCTCTATACTTAACAGTACGTCCGAAGTTGGGCTCAAGGGTAAACTGATGGGTATTCCTGGCAAAGCGAGTATTACGGTTGAATTGTTTAAGGGGAGGAATGCAACTAACTATTTCACTTGAGCACTTTTTGTAAAAATAACGATAGAATAGTGAAAGACACGTTACATTACGACGGTGCTCAAGAGATGTAAATGAATCCGTAATATTTCTATCACCAATTAATTTTAAAGCTCTTTTTTGGATGCGATCCAGAAAACTCAAGTGCGTTATTGAAGCACCTGCCCAAATGTGGGAATTATACTCAAGTTTTGGGCGAATATATGCTTTATATATTGTAGCCAGATCAGGCGGGGTGAAGAACTTCTTGGATTTACGAAGGAAACCTAAACACCTCGCAGCATTCTTGGCGACGTCAAATATGTGGTCATTCCACAGAAGGTGGTCTGTAATGCACATACCGAGAACTAAGAGGTGGTCGGTTTCTTCGATGCAAGTGCCACTCATGGATAGTGGCATTGGGGGTATATTCCGCTTTAACGACAAAAGACAACATTAAGTTTTAGAAGCATTAAATTCTACGCGATTTTTTATTCCCCATTGTACAATGCTGTCAAGGTCAGAATTTAATGAACTTATCATACGCTGCCGTTGCAGTTCCACATCCGAAGAACATGGATGTAAATCTGGAAACGAATATGAAAAGCTGAAAGTACTATCGTCCGCAAAACAATTTATTGGATTAGTTGTTTGAGATAATAAGTCATTGATAAATATAAGGAAAAGAGTCGGAGACAAAACAGAGCCCTGGGGCACACCAGCATTTATTTTGTGAATATCAGATTTGAAACCGTCCAATACAACTTGAATTGAGCGGTTCGAAAGGTAGTTACTTATCCAACGAAGAAGAGATTCATCGAGTCCAAATGCACGCATTTTCGATAAAAGGGCTTGATGCCAAACTCTATCAAATGCCTTAGAAATACCAAGTGCAATAATGTTGCTTTCCCCAAAACGATGGAGAAATTGGTTCCACTTTTCGGTGAGATATACCATCAAATCACCAGTGGACCTGTTGCTACGAAAGCCGTACTGCCGGTCATTAAGAAGCTTTCGTTCTTCGAGATATTTCTTAAGCTGAAAATTAATCAGCGTTTCCCTGACCTTAGAAAGAAGGGACGTTAGTGCAATTGGTCGGTAGTTTGAGGGTGCAGAAGATTCGCCTTTTTTGGGGATAGGCTGGACAAATGCTGTTTTCCATGCACTCGGAAAGAGTCCAGAGGAATAGGACCGATGGAAAAGCTTACGCAAAGGTTTTGCCAGCGTTGAAGAACACCTCTTCAGAACAATAGCGGGGATACAATCCGGGCCAGCGGATTTATTTATGTTGAGATCTTTCAATACTCTTGCGACTGAACGAGTGCGAAAGAAGATTGGTCCCATGAAATCATTTACGCTCTCGAGTACAGGAGGAGTTCTATGTTCCTATTCATCGAACAAACTATGATTTAAATAATCCTGTAACTCGTTCGTTAACTTTGTTTAACTCTATTTGTAGAGAAATCGACCTTTCTATGAGTAGGGATGTTTTCAAAAATATTGTTCGAAATATATTTCATTAATTAAGTTGAGCCAGAAAAATTAAATTGTAATTAATGTAAATAATCGTAGACACCTTTTTGTTATCATCAGATTGTTAAATCAAATCCATTGACGAATAAATAAATAAATAAAACTAAAGGTTGGACCAAAGTGTTATTACTAACTTTTCCACAATAATAATTAACACATATAAGTCAATGTACATATTAACCAACATTTTTTTATATATAACACGAGTCATATTGGATTCCAAAGCTTCATTAGTTTTGGGTTTATCGGATTTCATTCACATATCCCCGCTCAGAAAGTAATCAAATACTGTCAAATTAAAACATCTTAGTATAGCCAATTGATTAGACCATTTCTTGAGATGATGTTTTCATCGAACATTTCCCTCAATAAACCTGCTTAGCATATAGCGCCATGATGTTGAAACCACAAGTCAGATACACCAATATTCCTTTGGTAGTAACACGTGCTCCTTTCGCATTTTTAATGAAATACGGTCCAATGCCTGCATTTTTGGGGTTGCATTGGTAGCTGTTGGATTGCATCTGGCTCTTTATCGGCCTTGTTTACTTACGTATCCGTTTAGTCAAAAGTGTGCTTCGTCGCTAAAAAACTATTTTTTAATAACTTTTCAAAATACGCCACAACGTTCCATCTCCTTGAGAACGGAGATAAATTGAGCAATTATTTTGGAAATAAGTTTTAACAATTAGTAAGCGTTGTTCAGACTTAAGTCTATTCAAGATGCAATGTCACTGTAATGAATATAAACGTGGGTGTTTGAGAAATAGTCTCTTCTTACCTGTCTTGGAGTTCAGAGAACACCAGAGCGGGAGTACAAACACTACTATCACCATACCAATGAGGTCCTATACAACGGGGCCAGTATAAATAGGATAGACAACATTATTTAAGCTCATTCGAGGTCACATTACAAGGACGATGACATTAACTAATGGACAAATCTTCGGGGCTTATTACCCCCAGATGAATACTTTAAGCACTTTCATCCCGCCCGAGGCTTTTCTTTATTTGGACAGTCGAGTGCAGGATAGATCGGCGATTACGTTGATCTACCACGACGGCCGTAAAACTGTGGATAGGCAACTCCTTTACATTCGATACATTGTCGGAATATTTTGATCAGGTGCACCATTTTTGATGGTTGAACAAAAATCGAAAATGCAATCGATCTTAATATTGCCGACCATAGTCGGTTAACATAGTAGTAAGGTAAACTTAAGCCAGGTAAGGGGTGGGCAGTTGTGGAGGCACAAAAAATACAAACAAAATGCGAAACATAAAAAAAATATGTATACATGCATTCATATGTATATCTATAGTTATTAAAAAAACCTGCTGTGGCTGTTTAGATTTAAGTATTTTTTAGTTAAATAAATTTATTGGCACGACAGTTCCTTAAGGAGCCAAGGCCTAGTGACTTAGACTCTCAACCATTCCTGTGTGTGTGTTGTTAATCTGCAAGAATGGATGGGACCTACAGCTTACCGCCGAGTTCGAACGGCTAGATGAGATGCACTTTTTCGAGACAAATTTTGGATGTTTTGCCAGTTCCTCACAAGAGGCAATACCCCGGAAAAGAAGGTGTCTATGAGCGGGATTCGAACCCAGGTTCATACACTAACCCAAGGGGGCACTACAGTATTTTTAATTATTTTTTAGTTTCTTTTTAGTTTACTAACTTATAGTAGATTAAGGTAGTCTTAAGAAACAAACATAAATGATCTAATTTTTTTTTTTTTATTTTCTGGATTAAAAATTATATATTATATTTAGTTTCTACATGTAAATTAGTTTTAAGCCGAAAAGCAATTAAATTAAGATAACAAATAATTTTAAAGCTCGGTAAGTTAATATCTAAGCCAGTTTTTATGAATTTTGATCTAGCAGTAAGTTAGTTATAGGTCAATAAAAAATTTTAAAAAAAATTAACACAAACGACCGACAATAAATTACCGTAAAAAAAGCTATTGAAATAAAGGTACATCCAATCCATTATAAGCTTCACTTAATCCTGAGTTGTAACGTGCTAAACATTTCTAATAGGCACCACTCAATCCATTTCTAATCCAGCAAAAAATAAAACCCCGTTTCACAAAATCGCGTTTATTTCCTGTTTTCAACATGGGAGTTAGGTAGTATAAGGCAAGGTTAGGATTCGGTAATACAAAAGAAATGGGCAAGACTGGGTCCCAAAAAATTGGCTTTTCATATTCGTTTACGTCCTTCGCCTTCGGACGTACAATTGCAACGGTACCGTATGTCAAGCTCATTAAACTCCGATTTATACAGCATGTTTCGAAAACTCAATGCTGTCTTTTGTCGTTAAAGCTAAACATACCCCCAATGCCATTGTCCATGAATGGCACTTACATCGAAGAAACCGAAAAGCTCTCAATACTCGGTATGTGTGTCAACGACGACCTCCGTTGGAACGACCATATATAGTATTTTTCCACATCTGATCTGGCTACAAAACTCGAGTATAACTCCCACCTCTGGCCAGTTGCTTCACAAACCTGCTTGATAGAATACAAAATCGAGCGTTAAGATTGATAGGAAATAGAACTGCCGCTGAAACAATTGAACCTCTCGAAAAACGACGCAATGTTTCATGTCATTCCTTATTTTATAAAAAATGTTCACTCGAAGTACCCAGATGCATTCCTCCCCTTAAAAGTTTCTCCCGTAATACTCGTCTCGCAAGGAATGCCCATCAGTTCAACTTTCGGACGTACCGTGAAATATAGGGATTCTTTTTTTAACCGAACAACACGAATTTGGAATAGTTTACCCGGCGGGATTCTCCCTTGCCTTTTTGATCTGCAAACATTCAAAATCAATGTTAATCGACATCTCCTATCTCTCCCCTCCCTATCTTCCTAATGCCCGCGCAGTATGTTACATTAAAAGGGAAACAAATAGTCCCTTGTGCGCGCTTTAATTTATAAAAACAAAAAAAAATTGCCTAATCAAATTGGAATGCTAGATATCTGAAAGAAAATAAGTTACATACATGTAGAAAATAACACGGTCTGAACTAAGAGTATCGAGAACCATGTCTTGTTTCAAAGTAAGCCCACAGTTTCTGCACTTCTTCTTCTCTTCCAAAACTTGTCCGACTGTTCCGCCATTTGATTTTATTCCTGAAGTATAGTATGATCTACCTACTACGTTAGGTTGTCTGCTTTAGAAGATTTTGGCACCATACTGATGTTAACTCTTCATGTTGGCTACTTCTGCCTCCGGCTGTTGCACTCCTAGATTTTTATCCACATTACAAATCGATTATTAGGTCAAAAATCTTACGACATCGTACTTTTTTACTCTCATTAATCATTACTTCCTTAATACACAGATTTAAAATCGTATTCCTGTAATCTATTCTTTGCTCGCACCATGCACCCCAATTTTAGGGTGATGACTATACACAAAACAGTTATAGTTGTTTAGAATGTAAGTATACAAATCCATCCATTAGATATCTAAGACCGAGGATGAGAAAGAATTTCCGCTCCTTACGGACAATTAGAGGCAAACAATGCGTTGACAAAAAGTGTTAACATTGTTATCGTCGGTAGGTATACTTAGTTCATATTTTTGGTCACTTCTGGTTTTAGGATTTCCTTTAGTCCTCAACGGGGACCCAACATTATGCCAACGAAAATGCAAATGAATTTCAAATGACTTTGCTAAATTTTCTTTCAGTTTCAGGATGTGATTTATGGTTTTGTCACTCGCGCTCTTCCGATAGCTACACAAGTTTTTCTTTGTTTTGTTGTTGTTATTTTTTTTTTTTTTTAACCAACAAAACTCTCAATCTAGATTCTCCAGCTGAAACGCTTATTTATAAATTCGTTTAAATGTGCGCATCAAAAACGAAGAAAAAAGGCAGCACACATCGAATTTGTGTCTTTGGTGTGTTTTTCTCAATGAAGATTCAGATTTAGAGCCAAGAGCCAACGGATTATGTGTTTATGTGTTTTGAATAGAAAAGACGGCATTTCCTTGGTAATAACGACGAAATGATGAAGAACGATGTGACATAAGGAAGCAGCAGTCGACCATCTTTACAGTTCATATCCATATCGATAAGCGTATAAGAGAAGAGCGTTACAAACAAAAATCCATTCACTTCTTTGAAAAGATTGTACTTGCCACTTGGCAACTACCGGGCCGCGAGTAGGGACTATGACACCCGAAGAATTGGAGGTGAAGATGGCGTGCGTAAGATATAATTAGCTCCGTTTGCTTGCGCAGTCATAATTTAAGTCATTATAATTCTCCCTCTCCTTTATACACTAGACACAGATACACGTATTTATAGATATAAAAATGATTGTTGTTATTATTGTATCCATTGGCATCTTGTTTATTTTAATTAGCCAACACAATACTTCTTGCAATACTTCGTGTCGTGCTTTATTCGTTGTTAGATTCCTCTTGTGCCCTGCTCACTGCACAAAAGGCATTTAAGACAGAAAACGCTAAATAATACAGATGTAGATGGATCTCACTATTGAATCTTATGATTTATCGCACTTAAACGCTCAAGCTATTTTTGAGCAGATCATTTCTTTAAAAGAAATATTAAGAATCTGCTTGGGAACACTTTAACCGATTACAACTAAATTTGATGCAAAATAGTTTCACCATTCTACAATTATTTGTAAATATTTTTGTTTTATTATTATAACCTTAGCTTTAGGTATATGATATACCATAAGATTGTTTTTAGAAAGATGGGCGGCATCGGACTTTGATAACCCAAAATTATTCTTGTTTTTAATGGAATTATAATTCGAATAGTTGTATCAACTTCCATAAGTTTAGTTTAGTTAAGCTGATATGAAAAACCACTAAGCTAGTACAATTCCATATTTGACTGTTAAAAATGCAAATGATAGTCACTGGGGGGGGGGGGGGCTGCAAAATGTTCGACCTTTCTTTGGTTTTTTGGTATATTTTGTAGACTGTAAAATTTCTACAATATTGACAATACAAAAATGTTTGTATGTCAATTCTTTACCGAGATATGGCGGTTAGAAAACAGGTAATTCTTCAAATCTCCCTAAAAATGCCAAAAACTGCAAATTTGTACGTCATTTTTTCGGTTATATTTGAATTATGAGACGCAGTTATTTTGTCCGTAAATTTTTTATGTATGGAACAGGTAGTAGACTCAAAACCTATCTAACAGTGTATAAAGAACTAACCTAGGACCTCTAAATAATGAAATACCGGCGTGTAAAGGCTTGAGTAAAAAAAAATTATTTTCTGACACGTGACCTTTCAATCTGCTCTCGGAGAAGCAGTTATTTTTTCGGGAGATTGCCGGTGCATGGATCAGTTACACAGCTGGTTTTAATACCTATCTGACAATATCAAAACCACTCACATAGGACCTCTGCATAACGAGATATAGGCATGTAAAAGCTTGAGTGAAAATATGTATTTTCTGACACGCTACGCAGTTAATTTTTCAAGAGATTTTTTGTATGTGGATCGGGTAGCTATCTGGCAATACAAAACCTACTCAGCTAAAAATTCTACATTATGAAATATATCTTGAAGGAAAAAATGTGGTTTCTGACACGCGACCCTTCAATCCGCTCCTGGAAACGCAGTTATTTTTTAAGAAATTTCTGGTACATGGTCCTAGTAGCTGGACACAATACCTAACTAAAAATGCGAAATAATTCTCATCATAATAAAAAAGAAACAAGTTTAGGTTTCGTGAATATTAAAAAAAATGTATTGGTTGACTGTAAAGTCGGTTTACGGACGATAATTTTACGTGATAACGTCATAAGAAAAAAATTGATGGCAGCAACACCAACATACGGCCCGTTAACTCACACCCACAAACCCTCTCGTTAAATCAACACTATTCCCAATATCTACATCTACTTTCTACTTTAACAAAACTCCGCCTATTTTGTATTTCTTTTTCTCTTCTTGTTCTTTTAAAATTTGAGTGGAATTATTTTGGGAATTTGCGCCTGTTCTTTTTCATGTTCGCCTGGTGAATGCGATCGATTTTGGTTGAAAGAACCACAGTATCGCGGTTAGCTTGAGTCATGAGTCTTATCAGCATGAGTCATGTTATTTCGTACGTGTAGCCTGTCATCGATTTATAAGCCGTTATCACGTCTAAAAATTGAGATAACAATCAATCATGACCATACGATCATACAGAAGTCTAAAAAAGTTAGTGACAAAAAATGTCTGTTCGTCAGTCTGTCTTTATGTACTTATAACGATTAGTGTACTTCTATAAATAAGCATTATATTTTGGTGAAAAAAAATGTAAAACGGTGCCTCCCATAGGCCCGGTTTTTTTTTCTTCGACTTTCTCCAAAACTGGTGATCCGATTACTATCAAAATTGACATTCAAGAAGATGTAGGTAGCCTAAGTAATTTTGCATTAATTTTTTTTTTTTTGAAAAATCAATATTTTAAAAACGGGTGGGTGATTTTTCTTTTTAATTTAGTTTTTAAATTTATGTTATTTTTGTGCTTAAGTTTGTATTCTTGAATAATTTTTTGATTTTTTTTTAAAGTTGTTACAAAAACCGTTTAATTTAAAAACCGTTCCTACGATTTTGAAAAAAAAAATCACACTTTTTTACATAAAGAAATAAAATGGCGTTTAAATTATTTCTCTCAATACAATTTAACGTACAAAAGTCACAAAAATCGATTAAATGCTTTGATGTTCACTTTAATTTTTTTAATCTTTATTCTACAATGTGACCGGACATATGAGCAAGTACGTGCGATCCAGTCGTGCAATTTATTTTATCTTACATCTCGAAGATAAACAGGCAACTTCTTTTTACAAAGGATTATTTCAGCGCGCTAGAGCTCTTCTACTGACAAGAGCCCAGTTCTCCTGCTTTCTCATTTTTTTTATGGTTTTCGAGTTGAAAGCAAAAGAAATTGAAGAATTCGGGAAATGTTTGAAATTGCTCTGCTTAAAATAAATGTCAATCTTCACAACCGTAAAAAGTCCAACAAATTGTGCTTTTAATTATTTAACCGTGTTCAACTTTATTGGTCTTTCTGTTCCCGAGAATTCCGGAGTTGACATCAGAAAAGCAGGTATTTTAAAACAATGGTTCGATGTTTTCAAGTTAGGAACTTTCAGCCTTTTGGTCGCCCCAAATTTTCATATAGTATTCTATCATATACATAACTCTTTGCTGTATACTTCATGAAATCGTAGAACACTTGTTGAGATAGACTTTTCTTAAGTTAGAAGCCCTTCTTTCGCAATGTAGTTCAAAACTATTTGTGTTTTTTTGTTTTATAGTCCGCTATTTTAATTTTAGACCAAAGCAAAAGAAAGTACGTATTATCTCAATATATAGCCATATTCTTTTTCCGTTTAAAAATAATAATGCATCCACTCTTAAAATCATATTTTTCATCTTTGAAGCTCATAAATATATGAGAGTATGCAAACAACAATTATATTGCCAAACAAAACATGACTGACTGACTACTAGTTGGCTTTAAGATGAAAAGAAGGCACAAACTAAAACGAAAACACCCTGAGTTCAAACATCAGACAAAACGCATCTATTTTCGAACAGATTCATTTTTTTTTTTTTGTTCGACAAAACGAAGGAACCCACTCTCGAAATTGAAGATGTTCAACGTCTTATTCTGCTAGACTGTTGCCAACATGCAGTTTTATCAATAATTTTCAAAAGATCTTGAGCGTGGCAAGATTGTTTTGGTAAGGTTAAAATGTCATAAGCCGGCCATTAGGCAAATGGGCCGCACGTAGTTGCTCTTAAGAACAGTTAAATCAGTAAGTTTGATTTAGAATATTAATTTTTATGAGGTTTGAAAAAATTTCGTTAAATAGTTTTAAATGACATTTTAATTCTTTGAAAAATGTGGGTAATTATGTCTTTTAAGTAACAACTTGAGACTTTGGCATATGTCATTTTTAGGGTCATTCTGAATATGTTTATGTAATTTTTAGGGCGCGCTTGCACCTTCTTCATTTTTACTTGTGATTATGGGGACTTATAAGGCAATTTTAAGCTTTGTGAATATTAAAAAAATGAGTTAACAATCAATCATGACATTACGATCATAGAGAAGTCTAATAATGTTAGTAACAAAAAATGTCTGTCTGTCAGTTTGTCAGTATTTATAACCATCTGCAGCCTAAACGGCTTCAGTTTTTGACATTTCACGCTAAAAATAACGGTACATGTCATATAACCGTTAAGGAAAAACTTATTTTTGTCGAAAACGGCTACTACGATTTTGATGAAATTTGTTGGGAATATTTTGATAGGCATGGGCTTTTAGTTCATCATAACCAAATTAATGAGAAAAGTCTATTAACCGTACCTTTCATGGAACGGTTTTTTTTTAATTTTCGACTTTCTCGGTAACGGCTCATTGCATTTTCATTAAATTTTATAGTTAAAAAGACCTAAACAGCAAAATTAATTCTGCATACCACTATTTTCAATAACTTTTTTTTTCTATTTATAATTAATTTTTGACTTTTTTTTGAAAATTAAATATTTTTAAGACTAATCAAGTGGTTAGTGTGTTAGACTGCTAAGCGAATGAGCCTGGGTTCGAATCCCGCTCATAGCCAACTTCTTTTCCGTGGTACTGCCTCTTGCGAGGAACTGACAAAACCTCCAAGAGTAAAATTTGTCTCGAAAAAGTACATCTCATGTAACCGTTCGGACTCGGCGTTAAACTGTAGGTCCCTTCCATTCTTGCAGAATAACAACACACACACAGGAATGGTTGGGAGTATAAGTCACTAGGCTTTGGCTCCTCAAGGAGCTGTCACGCCAATAAATTTTAATCAAGAAATTTTATTTAAATTTTTATAATCACGTGTATAAACTCTAAAAAACTGCATACCAAAATTTAAAAAAGATTTTTTTTTTTTCAAAAAACTAAAAATAAACAACAGGATTTTATCAAAATCTGTTCTACAATTTTTGATAATATATAAGACGTGTGATGGCGTACTCCATTTGAACTAAAAACCGTTAAGTGTTGTGGTTTTGAGAGTTTTTTCTAAGTTCAAAATGTATTATTTTTCTATATTTCTTTCAAAGTTAAGCCTTCCAAACTGATTAGGCACAAAGGAGCAAGTACGTGCGACCCAGTCGTGCTCATTTTTTGTTTTATCGTTGAAAATTGACAATTTTTACTTTTCACGTTAACAAATCATTCTCATTAAAAGACACAATTTCCAAAATATCTCCAAAATTAAAATTTCTAGCCGTAAAGTAAGATATGTATGGGGGCATGCTGCCCCACTGCGACCCCCCTGCTTAGGGTTTGGTGAAGATGACGGAAAAAAATGAAGAAGGTGCAAGTATGCCTTAAAAATTCCATAGACAAGTTCAGTAAGTACTTGGGTGCGTCACCTATGTAAGTCTGGTTCTTCCTCTACCGTCGAGACTTAGGTGACGCACCTAAAGTTGGGTAGTCATAATTGGTTATTGGTCTCCAATATAAAAAATATTTAATTCCATACGCGTTTCGGAAATATATTTCCATCATCAGGAGGCGGGTGCGTTTTTTATTGTATTATTGCCACTTGTTATGTTTACTTTGTTTTTTGTTAACGTTAGGTAGGTAGGTGAACACAATGACGACGGAACTGGTAAACGCATACGGAAAGGTTGGTTAACTTTTAACTTTTACGTAGAGTAACTTTGACATTTTATCTGATGCAGAGAGAAATTATGAAAGAGAGAACAATCTTTCGTACGTCTGTCCCTCCCAAACCCTTTTATTTAGTATACCTGAAATAACACCAGATGATTCCATTCTTCTTAATGATATTTCAATTCGTTGTATAAGCGTTTCTTCTCTTTTTTATCATTTGTTTTTGGTATTCCATCCATTTTTGAATTTAAATGTCAAAGTTACTGTACGTGCATTGTGTTCCGATTGAAATTGGTACGTACGACAAATTTGGCAGCTGTTCCGTACTCTGTCTCCGTAATGCAGTTCCGTTTTTGCATTGTGTTCAGCCAGTAAAGAAGAAATCTCAATACTTGACGGCATGTACCGCATGACCGCCCGCAGGAGCATTGATGCCAATCTGCTCTATTTGACTCAGCCATCTGAGACGTTGTACTGTCACTCTTTTGGCTAGTTCTGTGTCGCTGTGCCGTTAATGCGTACTAGACCAAAAACACCCTGTATTCTTTCCCATTATAATATCCAGCTATTTGAGTCAATTGTACATCGTTATCTTCTATTCAATATTGTCTCCCTTGTTCCTAGACATTCACCTTACCTTAAATTAAAATATGTAAGGAGTAGACTAACCCTCGAGTGCGTGTCAATTAAAAAAAAAAAGAAAAACAACAAGATTCAGGTTTTTTTGGCTCTGAGTAAAAAATTAAAATAAGGACTAGGGAATATTTCCCGCTACAAGGACAGGTTTGTACATAAAGTGGAACCTATTTTTAAAAACCTAATATAAGTAAATTTGTTCGAACTTCTTTATCCCACTGGTAATGGTAAACCAACCACGGCAACTCTACATGAACTGCAATACCCCATATTTCTCCTCCTGTGGGGCAGGTATAATAAGGACAATTATTTTAATAATTTAGAACGATATTCGCATTTACCGTTGCTCGTTTTCCACCCGATCCCTTCTAATAACGAACGGTGAATTCATTCATACGTTATTTTATGTACAACACGATCACTTAGTGTTTACGAAACCCATCAGAAGGTTAGATGTATAGTGACAAAGACGACGCGACGACGACGACGACACCTAGGTAGCGAAGCAGAATTACACTATTTGGTGTGGTGGGGGCTGTGTTTGGTGGCAGTGGTAGCTGGTAGCATAATCAAAGCATTCATATTGAATTGAATGACAGCATTTATGAAAACGAAAATATTCGGAGCGTTTGTTTTGGGATCTTCCGTGGGGCGAGACATAGCTTGTGTCTAAGGCAAACAGTGGTCTTCGTTTTCTGAATCCTCTTTAATCTTAATCGAAGTAAACAGAGTATAGGGGTACTTCTTTTGCGGATAGTGCATCAAAAAAATGTTAGTTTTGTTTCATTATGGTCACGAAAATAATAAATAATTTTTATGACTGGATTGCTTAAGCTTTTGTGATGTTTCGCATAATAGTATAAAATTTAGAGTGTATTTGGAGAATTTCCGCGAATAAAAAACTGGACTGGATCGCACGTACTTGCTCACATGTGCGGTCACATTGAAGAACAAAATTTAAGAAAATTAAAGTGAACATCAAAGCATTTATTCGATTTTGTAGACTTTTGATTGTTCGAACAAAATACGTTTAATTGTATTGAGTGAAATAAATTAAACGCCATTTTATTTCTTTAAGAAATGCTAAAAAGTGTGATTTTTTTCAAAATTGTATTGATTTAAAAAAAAAAAATTAAAAAAATTATTAAAAAAAAAGTTTTCGAAAAAAATAAACGCGAAATTTCTAAATATCAATTTTGATATAAATCGGATCACCAGTTTTCGGTCCTATGAAAGGTACCGTTTTTAGCCCACCATATTTAATTCAGCAGCTACAGCTTCAATTGAATTTAAAGATTAATTTTGTTGGTACCATCATTTTTCGGAGCCAAAATTGCAAAATCTTGAAGTAAATCCACACGCATATTTCTCGGTAATGTAAGTTTCTCTAGATATCTCCAAGCATATGACGCTTTAAAACATGCGCTTAATTCATCGGCTGATGTTGACCTTGGAAACAATGTTAAAGATTGTTGACAAGACAATAAAAATTGTTGGTCATTTGTATAAAATATTGAAAACTCCTCAACATCTTCGGTTCCAACGCTCATCGGCAATGACAAATTGACAAACCAATTGTTTAATTTTCCGAGAAGGCAAACTTGCTTGCAGCCCATTTCGCTGCTAGCTCTACGTTGCCTCAAAACAACGTTGCTGTCTCCAGTTTCGCACGTGGAGTCGGTTGAGGTGCTCTTCCACTTGTGTGCGCCACCTGAGTCTCAGTCTTCCTCTACTGCGCCGTCCCTCTGGGGTGGATTCTGGGATGTCTATCCGCCCTATATGACCCAGCCACCTGAGACGTTGAATTTTTCCTCTTTTGGCTAGGTCTGTGTCGCTGTACAGCCGGTAAAGTTCTTCATTGTATCTTCTTCTCCACTCTCCGTTTATGCATATGGGACCAAATATCACCCGGAGAATCTTTCTCCCGAAACAACCTGAAGTGTCCTCATCCGCTTTTGACAGCATCCATGCGTCTGCACCATAGAGCAGGACTGGGATGATGAGGGTCTTATAAAGGGACAGTTTAGTTGCCCGAGAGAGGGTTTTGCTACTCAATTGCCTTCTAAGCCCAAAGAACTAGCGATTGGCAAGATTCATTCTTCGTTTGATTTCAGCGCTGGTGTTGTTGTCTGAGTTAATAGCGGAGCCCAGGTAGACAAAGTCCCTAACTACCTCCAAGTTATAGCTGTCTATGGTGATGTTTTGTCCAAGGCGTCAATGTTGGGTGTCTCTTCTTGATGACAGCATGTACTTGGTTTTGCCCTCATTGACTGCTAAACCCATCTTTTCCGCTTCCGTCTCAATACTCACAAAAGCGCTACTGACATCACGCTGCGTTCTTCCGATTATGTCAATATCGTCGGCGTATGCGAGTAATTGGACGGACTTTTGAAATATCTTGCCTCTGGTGTTGGTGTGAGAGTTCTGCACTATTCTTTCAAGTATGATGTTGAAAAAGTCGCATGTCGCCTTGTCTAAATCCTTCTTTGACTTCAAAGGTGTCGGTGAGGTCCTTAAGAAAATTAAAGTGAACATCAATGCATTTATTCGATTTTTGTGACTTGGTTGTTCTAATAAAGTACGTAGTAATCGGATCGCCAGTTTTGGAGAAAGTCCAAGAAAAAAAACCGTTCCTATTTGAGGTACCGTTTTTTTTCACTAAAGTATAATGCTTACCTACAGGAGCCGTTTTCGAGAAAAATTTTTTTTACATAACGGTTATATGACAGGTACCGTTAATTTTTTGAGCTTACAAAAAAATTGAAAAAACCCTCTGTAGAATGAATGAAGAATAACCTTAAGTTCTAAATTTGAAGACGATTGGCCCAACCGTTTAAGCTTCAGTTCAAAATACATCCGTACAGACAAACAGACGGGTAGAATTTTGCCAGTAACTCAAAACTATTCCAAGGACTTTGTTGTGGAATTTTTGGATGGGTTCTGCATATATTTCCTTGGAATAGCTGCATAGTTGAATATTATTATTATATAACAGATACCGCAGTTGGTCCAATAGCTTCTATTTTCTTTAGTTCTGAGTAATCTTGGTTACTGCGTCCCACACACTTATAAGAATTGGTTCGTAACGGAGGATTTTATCATTTAGTGGTACTGCCTGAGTAGGTCTATATGAAGTTTGTGGTCAAAGTGACAAATTCTTGAACAACAGCATTCATATTTTTCTTCAGTACGTCTTCCAAAGCATCTGTTTTTCATGTATGTACTTCGTCTATCGAGGAGCGTTTTTTTTTTTGTAAAACCAAACTAATGGCTAAGTCTTTTCACGAGCAGTTTTTTGAAAACTTTTGAAATCTTTCGTATAAGCGATATCGGTTGTAAGATGTAACTTCTGTTATATTATTCGCTTACCATTTGTTTGATATTATGATATGATATGATGTGGCATGCCTTTATTATAAATTTGAGTTTTTTTTAAGGCTATTGAAGGCATTCCTTTCGAATCCAGAATACTTATTTGATCTACCCTACTGATTTTTTTGTTGAAATATTGTATTGATGTTGAGACAATCGTTAAATTCTTTAAGCGAGATACAAAAACTTTCACAATCGTCATTTCTATCAACAAATCAAAATGCGCATAGAGCTGAAAATTGGCTGAGACGTTAAATACATCATTATAAATGAAATGTCAAAAATCCCTTTCGATCCTACATCTGCAAAATAATGTATTCCAGGTCAAACATACGAAATTAAGGTTTTTTCCATTTTTCTCGAAAACGGTAAGTTTTATCGAGAAAATAGGTCAGACAAAAGTTGTAGATCATACAATTCTCTACAAAAATAGCTCAGTCACTTTTTCTCTTACGACTTACCATTCGTGAGATATCGCGGTTTTAATCATTAAAAAATTCATATTTTACATAATATGCACACATTTCCGCACCACCTATGAGGAAATGTACTTGGCGCATTTTTTTTCACGGTTTCCCCATTAGGTATAATCCACGATCTATTGTAATTGTAATAGCGAGAGTTTGATGAGATCGTATCCTATTGATTAAAAGAATGGTAATATTGCTAATGATGAAAGTGGAATAGGTTGTGTTCTTCTAAATGTTATTCTATTAAATAATTGTCTAATTCTACTTCGACAATTATTTCTTCGTCTTCATTTTCTTCTTCTTGCAGAATTTATGCTCGATGTTCTAAGAAAAGGGATGCATCAATTGTCTCTTCATTAATATCATAAATACTTTCATCTGTTGCATTTGTTTCAATATTGGAGCAAGTCTGACCCTGACAATTGATGCATACTGGTGAACAAAATAATCCCAATTTTTGACAGCCACAATTCTTACTACAATCCGTCTTGCATTTACAAAAAATAGTATTAAGCAGGCGAGAGTAGAGTTTGAATTGGCTCCAAATAATTATCTGTTAATTTTTTTTGGAGCACCATACATTGCAAGAAGAAAACGAATTCCATTTTTAACGATGTCGTGTGAAGAAGAGTCAATATTTGTAAATACTTCTGCAAAATCAATTAAATCATTACGTTTTTCGAACAATTTAAATACTGCTATTTTACCTCTTTTACAAATTGCTGATGTAGTATCGCAGCCAGTTATTGCATGTAAAAATAAAATATGAGCTTGACATTTCGGATATGCAGTCAGACTTTGTGGTGAATATATTGTTGATTGTACTTGAGCTTTCCCAGGAATCTTTAAATTCAAGTGTAGATACATTATATATTTTACGACGAACATTCTGAGCTTTCTTCTTTTCAGCTTCTTCATTTGCTTCATCGCCGCAAAATAAACAATATCTTTTCAAGTTGAAATCTGGCTCACTTACTCGTGCTCTAGTGTGAGGTGAACTTTGTTCTGTCTCACGCTGTCTTTTAGTTGCAACAATACTATTCTTTCGAGTGTACATTTTACGACCTGCACGTGGACTGTCACAGATTGCTTATCTTTCAAGTATTCAAAAAAATTATCATTTCTTTCAACACTTGCATCAATCAAAGTCTTCATTCCCCGATCAACAACCACAACTTCACTTTCTTTCAAAGGTTTATCACAAATGAAACAAACTTCCGACAATTTGTTAAAATTATTTAACAGCACCAATAAGCACGTCTGCTCAATGCAATGGAATTTTCAAAACTAACAGTATATACTGATTCTGCCTTTTCTCTCAAAGGTTTTTGAAAAACTTATGAGCAAACAAGTACATTCATACCTCAATGAGTTTAACCTTTTATCACCATGGCAATCTGGTTTCAGACCAAAGCACAGTTGTACTACGGCGCTCTTAAACTTGGTAGATGACATTCGAAAGGAAATTAATGAAAATCATGTAACATCACTTGTGTTGCTTGATTTCACAAAAGCCTTCGATACAGTACCTCATGAAATTCTCATTCTTAAGCTGAAAAACTACTTCGGTTTTGACTCTACAGCAATAAAACTAATGGAAAGTTACTTTACTGCAACCAAAAAATGTCTAATTTCCTTGAAACTAAAGCCGGTGTGCCACAAGGATCAATTTTGGGCCCGCTATTATTTACCCTCTTCAATAATGACATTCCCTCAGTCTTAAAATGCTGTAAGGTCCAAATGTATGCTGATGACGTACAGATGCACTTTAGCTTTCCGATAGATCAAGTCGAAGATGCCACGGAGCAAATTAATGAAGACCTTACCTTGATAGCCTCTTGGTCAAAAAAGAATAAGCTCATGTTAAACTCCAATAAAAGTCAAGCCATATTAATTGGTCGCTCGAACATTGATGCTCAAAACTTACCACAGCTTTTCTTAGAAGGATTAGTGCTACCCTACGTCACTAGTGTACAAAATCTCGGTATTACATTTAACCAAAATCTTACCTGGGGAAATCATATTGTCAAAACAGTTTCCAAGATCTACGGATCCCTTCGAGCTTTGTATCAAATTGGAAACTGTCTTCCTTTTAAGACTAAGGTAATGCTGGTTAAGTTACTTTTATTGCCAATTATTTTTTATGCCTACCCTGTTTTTTGTGACTTAGATAGTTACTCCTTACGTAAGCTGAAAGTTGCTATCAATAGCACAGTAAGGTTCGCATATAATCTTGGTAGAAGAGAACACATTTCTGGCTATATTAAAGCCTTCCTTGGAATGGAATTACAAAAATATCTCGAATTTTAAACATTAACTTATCTATTCACTCTAAAAGACAATGAAGTACCTGAATACCTTTTTCAAAGAATTCAATTTTCATCTTCTAATAGAAGCAGAAGTTTTGTTACGCCGACTTCAAACTACACTGTTACTCAAAAACAGTTCTTTGTATACGCCATAAGACTTTGGAATTCCCTTCCAGTCTATATCAGAAGATCTTCAAGCATTAGAGAGTTTCAGGATAAGCTCAAACTATATTATTGCACATAAGCGCTGTTAAGCACAACTAAATAATTGAATTTTAAAATTAATAAAATAGTACTTAAGATCATAATTATGTTTCAAGTAAATAATAAGTAAATAAATAATTAAAATAAGTAAATGTCTACTAATATTTAAACCTGAATTTAATTTAAATTTAACCTTGTTTATATTGTTTCACAACTAAAAGATATTATTTTATCTACGTGTAAACAAGATTCATATAAAATAAATACAAATACTGAGTTATTTCGTTTAGCTCCTTCAAAAAATAGGCAGGTATGCGACCCTCCACACTCGAACAATGACGTAGCAACAGATGTTACTCAAGATTACCGACGAAGGGAATTAGGGACTGACAGTATAGTCTTTTAGTTTAAAATACTCATTCAATTTATGCAAGTTTCATTGTGTAAGTAACACAAACCAATAGTTTCTTATTTTCATTTATATTGAACGTCCGATGACGTGTACAGGCAGCATTTGAGTGCATATTATGTAAAATATGAGTTTTTTAATGACTAAAACCGCCATATCTCACGAATGGTAAGTCGTAAGAGAAAAGTGACTGAGCGATTTTTGTAGAGAATTGTATGATCTACAACTTTTGTGTGACCTATTTTCACGATAAAACTTACCGTTTTTGAGAAAAATTGAAAAAACCTTAGGATCGAAGGGGATTTTTGAAATTTCATTTATAATGATGTATTTAAGGCTGGCTGTACCTCAGACCAGAACTCAAAACTCAAGTAAACGTACTTGCATGTATTGGTGCACAAATAAATTTCTCTTTTTTCCATGCTCTAAGCTCAAAGGTTCATTCAGAGTAGCATGGACGTTTTAAAACGTAAATATTCCTTCTCTTCATATCGCACAGAATATGAATGTGCACTTCCTCAGGAACGATGACGACGTGTCGACCACGAAGAAAGGATATGCATGGGCATGGGCACTAACAACAAACCTACCTGCCTCTGGCCTGACTCTCGAAATAATTAGAAATGAAATGACCTTTTTTTTTGTTTTTTGTGATGTTCGTCCTTTTTGTGGCTCTCCTAGTCCATAATGGTGTGCCTAGGAATTTGTTGTATTTTTTTATTTTCAATTAGCTACATAAAAAAAACTAGACCTGGAGAGCAAAATTAGTTCAAGTTGATATGATAATTGCATCGTTGGCCGGCCTATATTTTTTTTTTATTTTGTCTGTCTATAAGACCGGCCTAGATCAATTTTAACGTTTGCCAAAGTGTTTTTGACGTTAAACGAAAATCTTTTGTAAATTTTCATAAAATATCTAGACAATTTTTTTAAATTTATTTGGGGCCAAATTGTATAATGGAAAATGAATCCATATTCTTAGACTTACAAGAAATCACCCAAAAACAATTTTAAAAATGGAAATATAACCCTAAACTAAATTGCTGAATAAGACACTATCAATGCAAAAAAATGGGCACGACTGGGTCGCACGTACTTGCTCCTATGTGCTTAATCATATTGGAAGGCATACGTAACGGGTGATTTTTTTGAGGTTAGTATTTGACAGATCACGCGGGATTTCAGACATGGTGTCAAAGAGAAAGATGCTCAGTATGCTTTGACATTTCATCATGAATAGACTTACTAACGAGCAACGCTTGCAAATCATTGAATTTTATTACCAAAATCAGTGTTCGGTTCGAAATGTGACAAATTGACGAAAATGACAAATTTTGTTCAGCGATGAGGCTCATTTCTGGTTGAATGGCTACGTAAATAAGCAAAATTGCCGCATTTGGAGTGAAGAGCAACCAGAAGCCGTTCAAGAATTGCCCATGCATCCCGAAAAATGCACTGTTTGGTGTGGTTTGTACGCTGGTGGAATCATTGGACCGTATTTTTTCAAAGATGCTGTTGGACGCAACGTTACGGTGAATGGCGATCGCTATCGTTCGATGCTAACAAACTTTTTGTTGCCAAAAATGGAAGAACTGAACTTGGTTGACATGTGGTTTCAACAAGATGGCGCTACATGCCACACAGCTCGCGATTCTATGGCCATTTTGAGGGAAAACTTCGGAGAACAATTCATCTCAAGAAATGGACCGGTAAGTTGGCCACCAAGATCATGCGATTTGACGCCTTTAGATTATTTTTTGTGGGGCTGCGTCAAGTCTAAAGTCTACAGAAATAAGCCAGCAACTATTCCAGCTTTGGAAGACAACATTTCCGAAGAAATTCGGGCTATTCCGGCCGAAATACTCGAAAAAGTTGCCCAAAATTGGACTTTCCGAATGGACCACCTAAGACGCAGCCGCGGTCAACATTTAAATGAAATTATTTTCAAAAAGTAAATGTCATAGACCAATCTAACGTTTTAAATAAAGAACCGATAAGATTTTGCAAATTTTATGCGTTTTTTTTTTTAAAGTTCTCAAGCTCTTAAAAAATCACCCGTTATATGTTGTATACTACTTCTACCTGTATACCTACATATGTATATCGCTCATACTAAACACCAGAAAAAATTATTTTATTTCATAACTCCAAACCAAAATAATTTTAATGCATAAAAAACAAAATGAACCTAAAAAACTTCACAAAAGAAACAATTCAATTTGCATCATAGGTACCTTAGTTTTTTTTCCACCTTTCCTTTTTTGCGAAAAAAAATACAACTCATCGCATGAGTGTGGCACTAAACGCCTTCCTTTTCTGCATAAACCAAAAAAAAACTGTCACACCAAAAAAACAGAGCCACAAAAAATACTTCCCACCGCAATCACCTTACCAATAATATGTATCCCTTCACCCATCCCATCCATTAGTCTCAGTAGAATTGGAAATGACAAATGAGGCAACTAAAATCAGAGACTGAAACACAAAAAAATTATCAGAACCAGCCAGTGTAGAAACTAAAGAGTAGAAAGCAAAGAGAAAAAAGTAAAAGAGCAGAACAGCACCAAATTCTGCTGCGGCGATCGTTCGAACTACAAATTTATTTGTGTGCAAATTAGACCATTTTTAAAAAATTAATATAAAAAAAACTATTATCGTTACATACATTTTCTAAGTTGACTTAAAAAGATAAAGTGTTGAAAAAAAATAAAAAAATAAAACCAAAATTATGAGAACGTTACTTTTTCTATAAAGTCAATCGATATTTTGGCTTTTTTAAACAGCGATTAGAGTATTAAAAAACAATATTTAAAAAAAAAAAAACTAGAGTTTTACTCCCGAGCTTGAAAACTCAGCTTTCAAATAAAATTAAGAACAAAATTGAAATTTGAAAACCAAAGAAAACATTCACAAAGATTTAAAAAATAACAAAAAAAAATCAATTTTTTAAGTTTTTTTTTTTTTTGTTTAAAACCGAGAAAATTAAAAATATTTTTTTGTATAATATTTTTTATTGTAAATATTTGAGTTGGTCTTTTTATTTGTTTTCATTTTAATGAATTATATTGAAAATTGAAGAAGTGACACCTGTTCAAAAAAAAAAAAAATGCGTCTGATTCGAATCATGAATTTTTTTTCATAAAAAAATAAGTTTAATTTAAAAAAAAAATAGTTTTACTCCCGGTATTGACTCAATTTAATTCTAAAACAAAAATAAAAAAAATAAAAAAAATTAAATTACTAAGAAAAAAAAACCCAAGATTTAAGATAAGATAAAAAGAGCTATAAATTTATACATTTTTATGATCTCTAACTTACAATTTAAAAAAAATAAGAAGTTATTATAATGAACATTTTAAGTTTGTATGTGAGCTAAATATTAAAATTTATTCGGTTAAAATATCTTTTAAAATAAAAAAGTTATCCGCCAATTTGTTAACAAACATCCATTTTTTTCGAGGTACACCCAGCCAATTTACAGCTCTATGCGAATTTTCGCTAAGTCAAATGTCTATTTTGACTGGACTAAAATGATTATTCGGTCTGAAGCGTCCTTAGTCAGACTTTTCAGGAATCTACTAATTGAATCGTTTTTGTTCAATTGTTTCCGTAGGAGATCTCGGGCCTTAAAAATGTTCAAGTTTGTTTCTAAATTCGTTACAATTTATTCTCTTGCTCACGAGCTTAGGACTACTAAGGACACTTGCCTCGGATCATAGGACTCACTACCACAGAAATTTTGGTAGTGAAAAAAAAACAATAACAAGTCTATCAGTGTAACATTCCAACCAAAGTTATGAGTTGATATGCTTGTGCTAATTAGACTTAATGTTTGCATGCTATCAGTCAGAATATTAGGTTTCAAAATGTTGCTATTAAGTCTGCTCCACATATAACAGAGTTTTTCTAAATATGAAAATAGGGATGAAAAGACTATGTGCTAGATTGTCCCTAAAAAAACCATTTGTTAATTGAAATACGTTAAATGCTTACATTTATATGAGAGTTTTTACTTCAATCTAAATTTATAACTTGGGATTGAAATATGAGATTGTCATTTGTAGAGCCAATAAAATCGGAGATCGTATTAAAATTATTGATCAAGAAACCAAAGGACTTTTAGTGTCGTAGTCTTAACTGGTAAAAATATCCGACAGGTACGACATAATATTGAAGGTAATTTGACAGGAAATCGATTAATATCAAAAGGATTCCTTAAAGTATAAATTAAGTTAAAAAGCTTAAATTTTTTGTTTTTTTTTTTTCTTTTACTTAAATATTTGATCTCATTTCGTCCATCTTATTTAAAAAAAATCTATTATACGCACAATACAACACATCATAATATAAAATCATATTATTATCTGCTCAATCTGAATCCACTCTCTTAAGTGGATATAATCATTCGAATTTTTTTTCCTGTTTAAATACTATAAGAAAAAATACTTAACACACATTTTGTGTAGAAATTTATATCTAATTTTGTATTTTCACTACAAATCGATTGATTTAGTAATTTCACTTGCGATAGCTATAGATATCTGAGATATATATATTAGGGTCATGTTATGGATTAGTGAATAAAAATAATAAAAAAAACTTTAGATAACAATCAAACATAAAAAAAATAACATTGTTTTATGAAAAGACTATATCGGTCTCTCATTTGGCAATCGTCACTGTTTCTTAATCTTAAAATGTAAGTAGGTACCTGACAAATAACCATTAGCAAAAACCTTATTTTATCGAAAACGGATCCACCGGTTTTGATGAACATTTTTAGCCAATAATTTTACTAAATATGTCAATTAAGGGCTTCTTTCATATAACGGCTTTTAATGATTCTTAAAATGATTTATTAAGATTTCCTTATAATTTTATGAATTTATTATAAAAAAAAAAAATATTTCTCCAAAGCTAAACAAAAATCACTACATAAAATAATTGTTATTTAAATATATGTGAATAATTAAAACCACTTGAAACTGTGGCAAGTGGTGGTTTCGACTTTTATTGCCACTATCAAGAATTATCATCAAAAATGTATTAGACAAATGGGAGCATGTACATGCGACCATGTCGTGTCCATTCTTTAAGTTTTGTTAACCTCAACCACCAGAAAAACATGTCCACTGCCTCTGTGCTGTGACAGAAGCTTTAAGGAATGGGCGGGCGCACTCAAATATAAAAATGTGTGCTGGGCCTTCTAAAGTAGGGAGGGAAAACTTAAAACGTTCCTCTTTATATATTCCAATAATTTTCATCTCATTCTAAATTATGGTTTATTGTGGCAGGTGGGTGTTTACAATTAGATACTTAATATAAAATTATGATTAATGGTTGCTATTAAATTCCTTAGAAAAAAAAACATGTCTGTTTTTCTAAATATAATGTCTTGAATTCGTTTAAACTAAACAATTCAATGAAATAGAAAAAAAGAAACATTAATAAATACATATACACTTTTTTTTATTATGCTGTGAAAATATGGTTTCTCTCACTTGATTTAATTAATTTGGAATACGAAATGTCGGTTGGCGAAAACAGCTTAACAATTTTATTTTGTTTTTCTAAAAAAAAAAAACAGCAACAAAATTATTCCTAGATATATTGCAGTTTTTTTAAACTATAAATAAGCTAAATAATAATGAGATAAAAACAATATTCATAAGGTCAATAAATTTGTAATATTGAAGCTCATGTCCTATGGTTTGAAAAACCAGAACATATGAAATAATGAAGAAGGTATTAACAATTGATTTTGATTGATTCATTCATTGATTTAATTATAAATCCAATTTAAATCCAAAAAAACACTTACTTCAAATCATATAGCGACTCCAAGCAGGACGATTGAAGGGGGATGGCAGATTCATGTGGTAGGGCTCAAAGATAAATGTATGGGTATTCCTAGTAGTATTACAATTGAAGCGTTTCAGGGGAGGAATGCAGCTGGCTATTTCGCTAGAGCATTGTTTGTATAAATAGCGATAAAATAACGACGTAGCACATAGATGAGAGTCTGGAAAATGAGGGTAGAGTCGTCAGAAAAACAGTTAAGTGCATTAGAAGTGACAGACAGAAGATCATTTATAAAGATGAGGAAAAGAGTCGGAGACAGAACAGAGCCCTGGGGCACACCAGCATTTATTTTGTGGGAATCAAGCTTGAATCAGTCCAATGCAACTTGTATTGAACGGCCCAGAAGACAGCTTCTAATCCAACGAACAAAAGTATCATCGATCCCAAAAGCACGCATTTTCGATAAAAGAGCTTCATGCCAAACTCTATCAAATGCCTTGGAGATATCAAGAGCAATAAACTTATTTTCACCAAAGCGATGTAAAGATTTGTTCCACTGTTCAGATCACCAGTGGAACGTTTGCTGCGGAAGCCATACTGACGGTCATAGAGAAGCTTACGATCCTCGAGATATTCCTTAAGCTGACGGTTAATCAGTGTTTCCATGACCTTAGAAAGAAGGGACGTCAGTGCTATGGGTCGGTAGGAGGAGGGGGAGGATGGGTCACCTTTCTTAGGGACAGGCTGGACAAATGCTGTTTTCCATCTTCTAGGAAAGATTCCAGAAGAGTAGGAGCGATGGAAAAGCTTACGCAGTGGCTTTGCCAGTGTGGAAGAACACCTCCTCAGAAGAATCGGGGGTATACCATCCGGGCCAGCGGATTTGTGTATATCGAGATCTTTAAGAACTCTTGCTACTGTACGAGTGCGGAAAAAATCTGTCCCATGGAAAAATTTACATTCTCAAGTACTGCCTTTGGGACACTGCAGAATTTTTTGCCGTAATTGCGGAAACTTACTTCTTTGAGCCTGATAGCTTCTTTACACTCAGAATTAAACCAAGACTTTTCTTTAGGCTTGATGCTTTTTACTCTGTTAGGAATAAAAGCACGCATCCCTAGAAGAATCACATTTGTGATCATTTCAGCACTGGCATCAATGTCACTATCGAGGAAGCATAGTGACCAGTTAAAGTTTCGGAAAAAGATATTCAGCCCGTCCCAGTTGGTTTTCTCGTATTGCCAAACGGTCCTGGTGGGAAGTTTTTCTTTAACTGGATTTGTGGAGGATGAGAAATTAGCTGAAATGACACAATGGTCTGAAGTGCCAAATAGAGAAGTTACACTAATGGTATATTTATCAGGGTGAGAAGCAAGAAACAAGTCAAGAGTATGGGCGGCTTGCCCAGCAACATCCGGTATTCGCGTTGGCACATCGATCAGTTGGGTAAGGTGATGTAACCCGGCAAAGAGCTCGACATACCTTCCTTCGGGTGTTGTCTGACCAGAATAGCGGAGCCAATTGGAGTTGTGTACATTGAAATCGCCCGCAAAAACGATTTCAGTGCGAGGACAAAGGGAAACAATTTTCGAATATTTTCTTAAATTCTAAAAGGACTTGGCAATTTTCGTAAGTAGTTGCACGAATTGTTATATGATTGCATTCCTCAGAATTTGTTCTAGGCAAGGATATAACGTAAAGCAGAATTGATTCCTTCGAAATTATTGTTGGTTCAGCAAATTGTAGGGCTTCCACTTCGTTCTCATAGGGTAGGCTTTCATCTTCAGCAATAATTTGACTGATTTTGACTCTGTCTAAAAAGTTAGCATTGATGATTCCACTCTTTGCAAATTCTGTAGCAAGTACAATTTCGTTGACTTCGTTTTTAAGGATGATAATGCTCGAATTTATCCATGCTTGCTGGTATCAATTCTTCTGTAGTATTCTAAAAGCATATTTATCATAATTGTATCATGTGTCATTGAGTGTCGAAAAGGTTGTCTTTTTTATGTAATTTTTTTCTCATTTTTATCTGATAGAATCCTGCCGTCAAATCTAAGGTGGTACAAAATTTAAAGTTACCGAGACATGCATGAATCATAGCAATGTCTGGGATTGGATAACTGTCTGCGATGGTAACTTCGTTAAGTCGCTTAAAATCTATTAGGAAAATAACGGTATTTTTGTTCTTCTGATGCGTCAGTTTTTTTTTTTTTGGCATGATCCAAATTGGCGCGTTATAAGGACTTCTCGAGGGTTGGATAATTCCATGGGATTGTCGACTTTGTCACGCATATCAATTGGATAAGGGTAAGTCCTTTCTTAGATTGGTTGCTCTGTTGTAGTTTTTATTTTGCATTTAACATTTGCTTCAATTGTCTCCCTCTAGTTTATGGAGATGGTCCGGAAATTTCTTCGTTCTTTTTTAATATATTGATGATAAGTGTTTAATTTTATTTCTTAATTCCATGTTGTTGACTTGGAAGGATCTTTTTGCCTTAAGAGGGATAATAATTTTGCGATTTGGACTTATGCGCAATGTATTACTTTATCTGTCTATAATAGCTTCAAGATCACGGAGGGTGTCGTCGCCTATAATACCATCAAAGCTTTTGAAATTAGGTAGGACGTAAAATTCTTTAGTTCGAATATTTCCTAAAAAAATGTGTCCACTTATTTTTTTATTTATTTCCAACTCTCCCGCTACGGGTGAATGTACTTTGAATGCTTTTTCTATATATTTGAAGTGTTGTGCTAATTGTGGCTTAGAAAAAATTGTATTAGAGCCAATGTCAATCAAAATTTTTAGGGTATTCGATTCGCGTCTCTAACAGGCATTTGTCATAAAATTTACTTCAGTTACTTCATCATCTTCAGGATTGAAAATGTCTTTGTATTTTTCGATGTTTCTTCCTCTGTTTGTCTATCTTCAATATTGAAGAGTCTTTGCTGTTTGTATGGAATATTTGAGGATCCGTTTGGCCTTAGTATTTTATTAAAGTTTTGTGGTCGATTCATATACAGGTGGCTTTGGTTGACTAGGCCTTGGCGGTGGATGCTCAAGACGATAGGATTGATAATTATTTTGTTTATGTTGCATATTATATGACTGATTGCGTTGTTGGACTGGCAATGTCCTAGGGATAGGTTTAGGCGGGACAGTTATTTCTAAAGATCTTTGGTCCGACATTTGGTTAAATGGAGTAGTTACGAAATTATGAGGTTCCTTTTTATGGAATTTGGTTATTCCTAACATTTAAATTTTGGTATTCCAAGCAAAGCGTGTAAGCTTCTGAAAGCTTTTGGGTCTCTATATGAGTAATATTTTGCTCCGTTCACCAGTAATGCCTCTGATGAACACATCAAGTGCCCTATATTTCTATTTTTTGTCTAATGCTTCTCAAAATTGCGCTATACATTGGTTTATCTCGAATAAATTCATAGTTTTTAAGGAAACTTTCTTCACTATGAATCCAGCATAGGTATTGTACTGGATTGCCATTAAATACTCGAATTTCTTTGATGCAATCGGGAAGTTTGCTAACCTCCTGAAGATCCTTTTCGGTCTTTGGAGTCGCAAGTGAGTTTGAATAAGTAATCACAGTTTGATTAGTTTCAAAATTCAAAAAAATTCTTTGCTCTAATAAGTTTATGTGAGCATTAGTTGCTCCATTAGCATTCGAATCCAAATTGGCGAGTCTTTGTTTGATCTAGGAATTGCATCCCTTCAATTTGAGCATTAACTGATCCAGTCAATTTTAGAACACATTTTGTTAATTCTTCCATTTCGGATATAATTCATTTTAAATAGGTTTAATGTTTTTTTATCAGGGATGTTTGAATCAATTTTAAGTTTTTATATTGCAGGTAGTTAAGTGTTTTTATAACAATGTATGTTTGTAGTTGAATATAAGTAAATTTTTGTTCAAAGGAATAACTAAGTAGTACTCACAGATTTTTATTTTGAATCCATTGTTGAAACAAAACTTGATGATGGAAGGTCCGCAAATCCTTTTTGAAAAAATTTCTCCTACTAGGTCACGGTTGTCTTCACACCTTTGCTTTTTGTTTAAGTCTTTTTTACGGTTTCTATTTTGCACACACTTTTTTAAAAAGTCACTTATTTTTAGTTTTTATATTGTTTTTTTTTCTCGCACTGTCCTTTCTTAAAAAGTCTTTTCTTAAACAGTTACTTAATTTTCCTTTTCTTCATGTACTGTCTTTTTTTTTAATTGCGTACTGTCTTTTCTTAAAATGTCACTTGGTTTATAGGTTTATGACTTGTGTGTGTGACACTCTTGCCCGTTTTTACTTGCGATTTTAGGGACTATAAGGCAAGTTTAGGATTCGTGAATATAAAAAAAATTGATATAACGATCAAACGTGGCATTACGTTCATAGAAAAGCCTAAAAAAGTCATTGGCAAAAGTGTCGATCTGTCTGTCTGTCTGTCCGGGTGTATATCGACCTGCAGGCTAAACGGGTTAAGCGATTGCCTTCAATTTTGGTATGTGTGATTCTTTTGGAATTCCTCAGAGGGGAAATTGAAATTTTATTTTTAGGGCTAAAAATAACGGTACTTGCCATACGAAGGTTTAGGATAAGCTTATTTTTCTCGAAAACGGCTACAACGATTTTGATGAAAATATTTGAGAATTTTTTTTTTCCTTCGTATTGGCTATCGTTTGATCAGAACCACATATACGGGAAAAGTCTATTAACGGGAACTTTCATATAACGTTTTTTTTTTTAATTTTTGGCTTTCTCGGTAACGGCTGTATGGATTTCTGTCAAATTTTATATGTGAAAAGATCTAGATAGTCAAATTAATTTTGCATATCAACATTTTGAATAACTTTTTTTTCTAATTAAAATTAATTTTTGAATTTTTTTTTTGCAAAATCAATATTTTTAAAACTAATCAAAAAAAATATTTTAATTTTTACAATTCCATGTCTGATATAAACTCTAAAAAACTGCATACCAAAATTTATAAAAAAATAAAAAGAATAAAAAAATAAAAAATAAAAACAAGATTTTATCAAAATCCGTCCTACAATTTTCGAAATACTTTTTTCATAAATTCTTTGTTATATAATACCAAAACCGTTAAATATTCTGGTTTTAATACTTTTTATAAGTTCAAACTGTGTTATTTTCAACGTAAATGTTACTTGTTTCTGTCAAAGATCTTGCTCTCCAATGTAATTAGGCACATAAGAGCAAGTACGTGCGACCCAGTAGTGCCCATTTTTTCTTTTTGAAATAAAAAATGTATCTTTCAGGACCGAATATTACAATTTCCGACGGAAGACGAAATCTTGTTAGATGTTTTTCTTTATTCAACGAAACTAAATTCTAAAATACAATTTCTAATGAACGTAGCGAAGTGCTGGCTACTAAGGTCATCGGCTCACACAAGACAGTAGACATGCAGAATAGAAGAACCAAGAACACGCAGTTGGTGATTTCGAAATAGTTGGCTTATTTTCTTCTGCAGCCAGCAGTAAATTGTTCTACTTCATGATCAATTCGTTCGATTGTTTCCATATGGGATCTTAGGTTTATAAATCTTTGAAGTGTATTTTAAAATTCTTTCCAATTCAATTTCGATTCAATTCAATTTTTATTTGTAGTTCAAAGCTCACATTCATTTACAACTTTATTCTTTACAACTATAATATTTTACATGTAATTTAAGGGAAAATACTATAAGACAAAAACCAATTTATTTTGTGATTAACGAGCATAGGAAAACTGCTTGCTTCTTTTCCTTTAATAAATTTTACTACAAACAAATCAATAAAGATTAAGAATGCTGTTTTGTTAGGATGTTGGCGAACTAGTATCTACGCCATTTTTTTTATAGAATATGAGGCTAGTTCCCGAGTGGGTGTGCTGAGCACCACGAACAAAGAGGTCATGACCTTGACAATTAAGGCGTCTCTTTCAGTTGGAGAGCATTGCTTAGGGCAGTATATCTGGTAATAAATCTAGTTCCGACTGTACAGAAAAATGAGCTGAAATGGAAAAAAATAGATAGGACTTTTTTCTTTTTTAATTGTAAGTGAATTTTCGAATTCCTAGGTCTTTAGCGTTCGCCACCATCTTAATTTAAGGTCAATTGATTTTCGTTTAATTAGTCGCTTATTTTCAACATTTAACGAAAAATGCACATAACAAAAGTTGTTCAGAATTTAACAACTTTGGTCTTAATAAAATTTTGTCTACGATAGGTAAATATTTTTTGAGTTAATTTGGAAAATAGCATTATAGTTACTACCGGATATTGCCCAGTGGAATATACAAACAAATCTGTTGAAATGAAAAAAATGTACTTGAAATACATGTTTTATAATTGGCGCTATGTCTCGAATGCCTTTAACAGCATATAGAGCCGATGCACATCACTGCTCCGACCCGGAAAATATTCGATTTCACCCCAGAGCCCAGAGGGACGGCTCCGGCGCATTTGATGAAGACCGAGACTTAGGTGGGGCACGCATGTGGTAATTGGAGGTGGCCGAGTTGGCTGGAGAAATTAATTGGTTGGAATGCAGTACAACTTAAGGTAAGCTAAATAAGCTTACAGCAAGAAGTCCTAAATTTTTCTTATATTTCATTTTACATAGATGGAGTTTGTATTGTTTTTGTTTTTTTACTTATTATTCTACTAACCGCTCCTAAACTGTTCACAGATGTTTCCACTTTCCAATACTTCGAAGCATTAGCATGTGTTCATGTTCACTATTCTTGTGAAAATCTTAGCTAAAAATTATGCCGCATTTGTTTTTAAATGTATAATGCTTATATAACCTTTGTTAAAAGACAACGTAACAGAAAAGCATACAAATCCTGATGATGAAGGCAGCCATTTATTCAATTTTATCTTAAGCTAACTACCTAGGTACCTAGAAATTTCAATTTCAATTCAATTCACGAATCGAATATAGTAGAGTAAAGGTTTTTATTGCAACAACATAAAGACACAAAAATACATTACATTATATAATTCATCATGAAAGGATAAAATTGCCATGTAAGGTAGGAGGAGTAGGACCACATTTTAGGAAAGGAACTTAATAACAAATAAGAAAACGGACGAAATATTAGGAAATCTTCTGAAGAATTTACATGCGTACACCTTCTTTCATGTTAAGATGTACATCAAATCAAAGTCTTACACCCCGGACTCAAGTTCCTAAAAAAAGTTTGCCAAAGTTCTTTCTTCAAATAACAGGAGCAGCTTCCTGAACATCATAACCAGCTACGACACTACGAGCTTTCCTTTACTACATTTCAAAGAAAAACAACTAAAAGGGACATATCCTACTTATTAAAATGAGTCTAAGCTTGGGTGTGTATGTGTTTGGTTAGGTGTACGTTTATTTCGTCTTAAATCAAACACTACTAATGTTGATAGTTGATGCATCTATGTATGTAACTCATATCAACTATTAAGCATCTTCAAAGGAAAACATAGGTGTGTTGGTTTTACAAATATTACCGAAAATAAGCTATTTCCATACGATACAGAATATGTGAATAAAATACTAAGACCCCAGACAAAAGATACAAAAACAAGAAAGGACTTTAAGATGAAGATGATGTGTGGTTTATTTGTTTTTGTTCGCGAAGATACTCCTTCAAAGATAGGAAAATATGTTCGTATTTGTTAAAATAATACATTCTTAGATATTCTTTGATTGTACAATGAAGAGCATATGAGGAAATATATACAAAATTGACGAAAACCAAACCATGAAAAGGAAGACGAGGTACGGTATATAGCTTTGCTATTAAAAATATCTCTAAAATGTTCAATAGTCGACCATTTTGGGATTAATTAATGGGTGAAATTTGTCGAGGAGATTCGATTCCCTGTTTAGGAATAAAAGGTTTTCAACGAAATGAATATTCTTTAATGACAAAAACAGCTTTCACTCGTCTTTTATATCAAGCTAAAGGTGTTACTTATAGTAACATGCAACACGTTTTTTAACAGTAACTCTTGATATTTATTTAAATGTTTAAGATTATAAAAGAAATTATGAGTAATTATGAGTAACTAAAATATTAGTGTTCTTTCCACACTAAAAACCAACAAACTCCGTTAAGTTTAGTTAAACGTTTTAAAAACTCTGTATCTCCAAGTGAGAACAGGCAAGCATGATAATACAAAAGAAAGAGATAATATTCATTGTCTTGTAGGTAAGGGTGCATTTTCACATCAGCAACAAAAGGGCTTATAAAAATAACTTCCTTGCAAAACGAAAATTGTAAGATCTAACTAAATTCTTGCGATAACCAGATACACTCCTCGCCACATGAATAGGACACCCCTTAGGTTTTTTTTCTATAGTCCATAGTTCCCAAACCAAAAATGCTAGAGACCTATTTTTTTTTTTTAATCTTAAGTTCAGTTAATTGTTTTTATTTCACCTGAAAAAAGATTTAATGCTAAGGATTTAAGTATTAATGAAAAATTATTGATCAAAAACAGGCAAACTGCGAGGTCCAAATTTCGCACCACTTGAATAGGACACTTTAATAAAAAACCATTTTAGAGTATTACTATTCTTTTTATTACGAACGTTACTTTAATTGGAGGTAACTGGAGTATTTTATTTAACAAACAAAAATGTGTTAATAGTGTGTTGAGCCACCTTTCTGCTCCAAAACTTCACACATCCTGTTTGGAAGGGATGCATACAAACTGCCCAAATAATTTAGCGAAATCGAGCTCCAAGCCAATTCGATGGCTTGGGTTAGTTCGGATATAGTTGAATATTGTTTTCCTGATCCCCAAACATTTTCTATGATATTCAAGTCCGGTGAGTAGGGCGGCCAGCTTAATAGCTCCACATTTTGGATCTGTATATACGATTTAATTACCCGGGCTGTGTGTATTGGCGCATTATCATGTTGATAAATCCAGGGCAGAGGTCCGAAAAGAGTTTGAAAGTATGGAAAGGCCTCTTTCAATATACCATTGTAAGACAACGCATTTATTGTTGTTGACACAAAATGTAGTTTGCAAGTGCCATAATAGGAAATAGCTCCCCAAACCATTACACCTCCAACTCTGCTATGCAGCCGGTCCAGATAATGAGTTTCTTTGCGGAGGTCATGGAAATAGTAGCTATATCCATCGGGACCTTCCAAATTAAATTTTTTTTCGTCGGAGAAGACCACTCGATGCCACTCAGAAGTCCAGGTAACATGTGCGCGGCAAAAACTGAGGCGTTGCTCTTTTCGAACTGGGTTAAGGGGTGGCTTCTTCTTGATTTTAAGTCTTTTTATGTGTTTAGCTTTCGAAATAACACGACGCATGGTTTTAAGACTTGCTTTAACACCACATTTTTCCCTGATTTTTGCCAAAGAGTCGTGATAATTTGACGCTTTTCTTAATATAAGTCGCCTTTCCGCATTAGTAAGCACACTGTGTGTGCGGCCTTTCATGTTTTTCCCATATTTAAGCTCATTACCTACAAATTTGGATATCACGTGTCGGCTTCTCTCGACTTTTTTAGCTATTTTGGCAATAGATAAGCCAGCGTCCTTATATGCTTTGATTTGTCCTTTTTCCGCCTCAATCAACACTTTTCCTCGGCCCATTTTAAGTTTTTTTTTTTTAAATTAAATAATCGAAACTTACAAAATAGTTCGATCAACGAAAAATACAATTCCGCGTGACAAAGATAACGATTAAACTAAATGCATGGCCTATTCAAGTGGCGCAAAAATATTGCTTTAATTTAGACCAAAGTTAACATAAAGTAGAAAAAAAATATAACGGCTTTTTTCCAGAACTTGCAATTTGTCATAGAGAAAGAAGAAAAGAGTTGCAAAAAGATAACGGGCAAAGTACCATGATTTTATCATTCCGCTTTTGAGTTATAAGCAAAGTAAAAAGAGTGTACAGGGTGTCCTATTCAAGTGGCGATGAGTGTATTTTTCAACAAAATCAATCTAAAAACTTCAATTTAGTTATCAAAATAAATGTTCTAGTAAGAAAGGAAAACAAAATTGATTTCCATGTGTATTTATTATCCATCAAAGTCAAAATTAATAAATTAATTAAAAATGGTTTAATGAATCCAATTAACAAAAGACATATTCACTTCAGAAAAATAAGACTGTTTTAAACTATAATTTAGTTTTTTCTTTTTTCTACTTAACAGCATACATTAATCATAAATTTATATCCCCACCCACCTGCCGTAGTTCTATGTTGCTTTTAACATATACAAAAAAAATCGAATCCGCTTAAGACGATGATAGGAGAATAAAATTATATTTTAGTACGCCCGCCCATTATAATCACAGCCCAGTATCTAAATCTATATAAATATAATCAGTTTGATGGTTTTTAATTTTTAAAATAATAGAGAGAGAATACCCTAATTTATTAATCAATTTGTAAACGATAAGAATGTATCTGTCCACTTAAAGCTTTCGAAATAGGTTCTTTAAGGGTAAGCTATGAATTCGGATGAAATCGAAATCGAGTTAGTAATCAAAAATGACATTACTATTAAAGGAATGCTGAAAAAAAAGAGTCTGCATGTTTTGAATGCATCTCTGTAGGTATGTATTTACGAATACAGTTCAATATCTGTTAGATATTTAGGGGACTGTGCAATTCATCTGCAAGTTTCACATATAATATTTTCTTAGCATTCTACATAGTAATATTCCTATATTTACGGTTTATGTCAAACACTCAACTTGGCCGGAAGATCAAAAATATTCAAAGACACTAAGAGGCCCTTACATTTGGAAGGGTAATATTCTTATCTTTGATCAACTTAAATGGCGCTACAGTTCTGACAGGACATGTGCCTCAACCATCAAACTTCTCCAGCCAGCTATGTCCCGAGCTAGCTGCTTACAGTTTTGCACGTGAAGCGACAACGACAGCGATAAACGATCTGCTCTGGTCGGCAGCTGATTAGATTGGATACCCCTTGAACATAGGTGGGTTGCCGTTGACATCTCGGCCTCTCCAGACGCTTCATATTCGATCATAAACTCGTACTCGAGTGGGGCACATGTTAAATCGTCACCAAAATCAATGTCCGAACTGAGACTTCACCAGGATTTCATAAGGTTACTTGATATGATGTTGCTATAACGTCTTCGACTTAGTGGGTTATGTGGGAGGTCTTCCACGACATATCGGTCAGATTTCAAAACCTTCGTGACGACATAAGGACCTTTATATTCCGGATCTAACTTGTGCGACTCCCCAGTTACTTGAGGTCATAGTCGATCACAACTAGATCGCCTTTGGTATATTGGCGTTGAGGAAGATGCTCATTGTCATATGAAATCTTCCATTTCGATCGCTCTTTCAAAATATTGTCAGCGGCCCTGAAATCTTCTTAAATTGACGACATCAGTTTCAGTTCCGGTTTGCTGGTCATGCATCACCTGTACTAAACGATTCTGACGGACAGACCTAGGATTAAAATTCAAAAATTATATTGCTAGGGGAAAACCTGTTTGTCAAATTCCGTTACGTGTTGAGACTCCATTGAAGGTTTGGCAGAGCTAGGTACCATTCTCTGTTGGACACAACCGAACATTTAAGCATACTTAGGAGCATCCTGACCGTTGGTTCGTGGCGTCCATTCGTCATTCTTCACGTGCTTGATACCATACGCCGTAACAAAGTCCCGGTCGGAAGTAATTCGTAACAGTTGTCCAAACAGAAAGAATACTTCTCGCAACATGATTATGACTGACGTCGTCTTTGTACTTCTCACAGCTTCCAGAGCTGTGTATGGATATTACCTTTCTTACTTCTTGGAAATGGTCCTAGGTGGTCTATATTAAGACATCGAAACAGAATCGGCAACACCTCCATTACATACAGCTGGCTTTCGGAATTACTACCATTAACTTTATTGGCGGCATTATTGACACGCTGCAATGTAGGACTTGATGTAACGTCTCATGAGCGAAAACCAAAAATCTCTTTTTATCCTGTCGATGTTGTCCTGAATATTTTGTCCGACGTTTCTTCCTTTTTATTTTTTTTACGTTTTGCGACTTGTCAAGTAAAACGAAAGACTACGAGTGGTTTTCACGATAAGACTACATTTATTACTGACGCGACAACGCAGCGATAAACGATCTGCTCTGGTCGGCAGCTATGTGGGTAAGATACCCGTTGAATATGATGTCAAGGCTTCTTATATACGATGATGTTTAGATCGTAACTAGCGTTGCCGTTGACACTTAGTAGGTATAGGTACTTCATGAGCCCGTTGAAATATTATGTAAATACACCGATTTTTCTTGAGAATCATCCTACTTACTTTTAAATTAGAAGGCATGTACGTACATATATATACATATGTTTGACATCTATTCAAATAAATAAATTCAGGCCAGCTGTTTTGGCATTAAGTGAAACCCAGGTTAGAGTAAATACTGATTTATCAGAATTTGCTCTACATGGGTATAGCTTGGTGCCATTACTCTTTTCCCATCATGGTCTCGTGGTCTATGTTAGGAATGATATTGCTTGCCAGAGCCTTCCCCAATATGGGCAATGTTCCAACACGGACTTTAACTTCTTGTGGCTGATTCCATCTCGAAAAATTGTTTCCCTTTGTCCTCGCACTGAAATCGTTATTGCGGGCGATTTCAATGTACACAATTCCAATTGGCTCCGCTATTCTGGTCAGACAACACCCGAAGGAAGGTATGTCGAGCTCTTTGCCGGGTTACATCACCTTACCCAACTGATCGATGTGCCAACGCGTATACCGGATGTTGCTGGGCAAGCCGCCCATACTCTTAACTTGTTTCTTACTTCTCACCCTGATAAATATACTATTAGTGTAACTTCTCCATTTGGCACTTCAGACCATTGTATCATTTCAGCTAATTTCTCATCCTCCACCTATCCAGTTAAAGAAAAACTTCCCACCAGGACCGTTTCGCAATACGAGAAGCCAACTGGGACGGCCTGAATATTTTTTTTTTCGGAAACTTTAACTGGTCACTATGCTTCCACGATAGTGCCATTTATTCCAGTGCTGAAATGATCACAAATGTGATTCTTCTAGGAATGCGTGCTTTTATTCCTTACAGAGTAAAAAGCATCAAGCCTAAAAAAATCCTGGTTTAGCTCTGAGTGTAAAGAAGCTATCAGGCTCAAAGAAGTTAGTTTTTTTCGATTTTACAAAGCCAACCCTACAGAGGAAAATCGAAAAAAGCACAAACAAGCAAGGAACTCATGCAGTTCCCATATTGAAAGAACCAAATTTTTGCATGACCAACAATTATGGCAAAAAATTCTGCAGTGTTCCAAAGGCAGTAAAAATTGTTGGTCATTTGTAAAAAAATATTGAAAACTCCTCAACAAATTCGGTTCCAATGCTCATTGATAATAAGAAACCAATTGTTTACTCTTCAGAGAAGGCAAACTGGCTCGCCGCCCATTTCGCTGCCAGCTCCACGCTGCCGCATAGCAACGTTGCCCCTCCTGTACTTGAGAATGTAAATTTTTCCATGGGACAGATTTTTTTCCGCACTCGTACAGTAGCAAGTTCTCAAAGATCTCAATATACACAAATCCGCTGGCCCGGATGGTATACCCCCGATTCTTCTGAAGAGGCGTTTTTCCAAACTGGCAAAGCCACTGTGTAAACTTTTTCATCGCTCCTACTCTTCTGTAATCTTTCCTAGAAGATGGAAATCAGCATTTGTCCAGCCTGTCCCTAAGAAAGGTGACCCATCCTCCCCCTCCTCCTACCGACCCATAGCACTGACATCCCTTCTTCCTTCTCTTGTTCGTTGGATTAGAAGCTATCTTCTGGACCGTTCAATACAAGTTGTATTGCTGGTGTGCCCCAGGGCTCTGTTCTGTCTCCGACTCTTTTCCTCATTTTTATAAATGATCTTCTGTATGTTACTTCTAATCCAATTAACTGTTTTGCTGACGACTCTACCCTCAGCTTTTCATGCTGCTAAGTGCTTAGGTTTTCTGTATCGGTGTAAGAAGTATTTTTCCCCATCTGATCTGGCTACAATTTATAAAGCGTTTATACGCCCTAAACTCGAGTATAACTCCCACCTCTGGGCAGGTGCTTCGCAAACATCGCTTCACCTGCTTGATAGAATACAAAATCGAGCGTTAAGATTGATAGGTAATAGAACTGCTGCTGAAACAATTGCCCCACTCGAACACCGACGCAATGTTTCATGTCTTTCCTTATTTTATCGTTTCTTTTACAAAAAATGTTCACTCGAAGTAGCCAGTTGCATTCCTCCCCTTAAAAGTTTCTCCCGTAATACTCGTCTCGCAAGGAATGCTCATCAGTTCACCCTGGAGCCCAATTTCGGACGTACCGTGAAATATAGGGATTCTTTTTTTAGCCGAACAACACGAATTTGGAATAGTTTACCCGGCGAGATTTTCCATTGCCATTTTAATTTGCAAGCATTCAAAACCAATGTTAATCGACACCTCCTATCTCTCCCGTCCCTATCAGTGTGTTAAACTAAAAGGGAAACAAATAGTCCCTTGTGCGCGCGTTAATTATAAAAAAAGTGTATGTTTTTTAATATCAAAATATCAATTTTTTACACGATGCATATGAAAGTATATATACCTCATAACAAAAACAATTTTTAAATTTTTTGTCTGTCTGTCTTTCTGTCTGTTTGTTCCGGGTATTCTCGGGAACAGCTGCGCCGATTTTGAAGGGACTTTCACTGGCAGATAGCTGATGTTGTAAGGTGTAACTAAGGCTGTTTTAATCGCCCATTGGTGTCGTGTGACAAGCAGAAAGCTTATTTGTAAGAAGTAACTAAGACTGTATTAATTACTAGGTGGTGCCAGGCCGGGTTCGTTTTTTTCGAAAAAGTATTGTATACTCGAGAAACGCCGGGTGGGTAAGCTAGTAAAAAATAAAAATAAATTAAAAAAAAATTGACGCTCAAGCATCGACCGTCGACGCCTACTCTGCTTTAAGAAGAAAAATTGTATCCTTTAAGGACACAGGTAGCGTTGAAGTTCTCCCTTGTTACTCATTAAAAACAAAACAAAAATATAAAAGGATATATAATTCCATTGAATATTCATTCTCATGGAACCACTAACAAGGGGATTCGTCACAATTCATAAAACCACCCATAAATCCCTCGGTCTCTATAAGAATAACAACCTTGTTTCAATCTAACACCACACAAAACAACTCCCCAAAGGACGAAGTAAATAAACGTGACACATTCATACAAAATGCTGTTGTTCTTAAGCATTATCCTTTAGCTCATTCCTTCCTTCCTTCCTTCCTACTTTCTCTCTGTTAGCCACATTTTGTTGCCAATATCAACAAGACGCAATAATAAGGAATAATCTGCCAACTTTTACCTTTCGCAAGAGGTATTCCCTTATTTGGATACCCTTTTTGTTCTTTTGTCTTTTGCCACAATATACAATAATCCTCAGCCGCAATGCAACGTTGTGGTCGCTTAAATCTGCTTTTCGCGCCCGCCTTTACCGCGCGCTGCGTGTCGCTTGCGTTCTTCTTATACAATATTATTGTGCGGTCGATCCCTTGAAAGATAAAGGGAGGTGGCGCTTTCTTCTTTTCATTTTGGTTCATAAGCTCACCAACCATAATACGACAGGAGAATGTATGTGGGCAGGGTGTTTCTTTGTATTTTCGGCAACAAAGAATCACGATAGAGTTGAAATCCGAGAGTATCAACTTGACTTGATGTTGCAATTTTCTGTTCGCCACCACGTCACCACGCGCGGAGCTGTAGTTATCGTCACTCATGTTTGAAGACTCAACATGTTTTTTTTTTTTTTTTTTAAATTGCGAAAAAATATATAAAAAAAACCTTTTTGCATCATCTCAGTGTTCACACATCACAAAGGACTCATCGCAGGCGTCGCGTCGTCGTCCCCGTCATCCTCCGTCATCATCATAAGGAAAGGACACAAGAGGAAATAAGAAACAAAATAATGTGACACACGAATCATTCATTTCTTATTCATGTAGGCATAACAAATGAAGGGTGACCTTTGTACTTTCCACATCGAGATGTGGTTTGATATATGTTTCGCCGTGGCTGTCGTCCTTTCGATATAATACAAGAATTGCCTTGGCGGTCTATCTCTCAAAATCATTTTCATAAATTTCCCATCGAAAGCACATTTGATGCCAGAAACAACAACACCACCACCCTTCAATTTGAACATGTATATATCAAAAAGAAATTAATCTGAAAAGGGGTTGAAATCGACAAAATAAAATTGGAAATGAATTGTTGATGCTGGTTATGGTTGTTGAAGTATATTTGTCAATTCATATGCGTTGTTTGCGTAAACTTCTTTGGCTATGAGCTTTTCCAAACCCTTGGCAATAATAACTTTTTTTTGCTGACTTAATCCCCTTCTATATTTTTGTTGTACAGGAAGTAATTCATAAAGTAAGTGTATTAAAAAAAAAACTTTTCATTTAGCGATTCAAAAACATAAGTTTGATTGGAAATTAAAGGCAAACCACCTGTGTTGTCTTTTAAAGGCTTCATCTGTCCGTATAATTCTCTCAACATTTGCCTTAGAGGTACTCTTCATTTTTAACTTCGAAATACATACATTTATTGGCGCGACAGCTCCTTAATTAAGGAGCCAAGGCCTAGTGACTTATACTCTCAACCATTCCTGTGTGTGTGTTGTTACTCTGCAAGAATGGAAGGGACCTACAGTTTACCGCCGAATCCGAACGGCTACATGAGATGCACTTTTTCGAGACAAATTTTACTCTTGGAGGTTTTGTCAGTTCCTCGCAAGAGGCAGTACCCCCGTAGAAAAAAAGGTGGCTATGAGCTCGATTTGAACCCAGGTTCTTTCGCTTAGCAGTCCGACACACTAACCACTAAGCCACAGGGCACTACTTCGAAACTTCGAAATAAAGATATTTTTATACCCTTACCTAAAAAACTGACAACCCCGCACTCATGTTTTTTCAAACATTGCATGAACTAAGCTTATAAATTCCAAACAATCTCCTAATTCTAAATCTAATAATTATTACCTATCAAAGTTGGTGATGGAAAAAAGTCTGGAACATATCATCTTTTTATAGATTTTAAAGCAACCTACGATATTGTAGCCAGGGTAGAATTTTATAATGCCATGAGAGAATTCCGTTTCCTAAATACCAAGTCAAAGTAACCCGTTTGCTGTCCATACTAATCAATATATTCAATTTAAGTCGTCAAGTGTATGGTCCTGGCTGGCAACCTCTTCAACCTGGCGTTGGAGAAAGCAATCTATAACTCTGGCACGTCAACAAGAGGGCTATTCAGCAAGTCCAGCCAGATATGGGCTAACGCAGACGATGGGGATCAAACTTTAAACGATTCATTATATAAAGAAAGTTGTTAAAGAACTTTAACCTTTGTTCCACTTTTCGAAAAAAAAAAAATAGCTAACTGTTATGCAAGTTCTCGAAGGCAGGTAGTGGTTAGGCTATAGTATAGATCGGAGCAGTGATCAATCACAGATCACATTAAAGTAGCCTGGCAAGACAAAAACTGCACCCTATCGTCCACAAATGCCAAAATGTTTTAATATCTGAAATAATAGTTCAATATATCCGAGGATCAATGTGTCAACCAGATTGACAAAATCAGGATCGACGCAAGGCACTGTTCCAGTATCATGGATGGCCAAAATGTTCCAGTGCAAACATAGATTCGGACCACTACCTCGTTGTAGCTAAACTTCGTCTGCGGATATCCCAAACAACACTAAAAAATAAATTGCACGACTGGATCGCACGTACTTGCTGAATGAATGAAAAATATTAAGAAAACTTCAAAGTTTTTATTCGATTTTTCAGACTTTTGATTGTTTGAAAAAAGTACGTAAAATAGTCTCCAGCGGAAAAATTTAAACACCATTTTATGTCCTTAAAAAATGAGAAAAAGTTTGAATTTTTTTTTATCGTAGGAACGGTTTTTTATTTAACAACTTAAAAAAAAAACAAAAAAAAATAATCGAAGAATGCAAAATTAAGCACAAAAATAACTTTCATGAAACAAAATTAAAACAAAAATCAATTTACCCATTTTTAAAATATTGATTTTTCAAAAAAAAAAAAAAAAGTTTTAATTATTTATGTTTACCTTTAGCTTCCGTCATCATCTTCTTGGATATCAATTTTTATTGTAATCGGGTATCCAGTTCTCGAAAAACTCAAAAAAACGGTCCTACTGTTTTTAGCCCACCAACTTAAATTCGTACCACCAAAATATAAACGACACCTACAAAAGTACACAGATTTATTTTTATAAAAAAAACACTTAGGCTGTAGTCTAAAATACATACAAACACACAGACAGACAGAATTTCGCCAGTAACTCAAATATGTTTCTCTATCATCGTAATGCCATGTTTTGATTGTTATCTCAAATTATTTAATCTGCACGAATGCATAATGGTGAAAAGAGATCTGCAGATAATTTCATGCAGGAAAAAAATTACACAGGCTCTTATGGGACATGTCAACATGTTGCGGAATCTGCACGATGTCTCTATTTCTAAATGTCATGCCTAGTTTAATTGCTGCCAAAACAACAAACGAAAAATATGTAAATAAAAGGTATCTGGCATTACTGATATATACCACACTTGTTAATCAGCATTACCGCTGTGACACTTTTGCCACCACTTTTAATACTTCATCGTAGTTTTTATGATTAGCTATAATATGTTTTTCGTTCACCAACATTGATACGATACTTAAAAAAATTGGATTGGATTGGAATTTGTAGTCTCTAAATTCAGTATTCACACAAATTTGATTTTATTTACATTATTTTTTAAGTGACATATTTTTTTCTTCCGTATTACAATTTTTTATAACTTTTTGATAAAGTCCAGTGGTAACGCTGTATTTTGGCATTAATACAGCAATGCATAAATGTCAAAAAATATGCATATCTGTGCGTTGTGGTTCTGCGCGCAGTTATGCGTGAGAACAACTAACTGCACATCTGTTTTCGGCTTAACTTGCATTATAGTACCTATAATCGCAGGTAAAAATGGGCACGACTGGGTCGCACGTACTTGCTCTTATGTGCCTCATCACATTGGAAGGTAAGATCTTTGATAGAAACAAGTAACATTAACGTACAAAAATGACAAGTTCTGAACTTATAAAAAGTGTCAAAACCTGAGTACTTAACGGTTCTTAGTAAAAATGAAGAAAATCATAAATAACCAAGAATTTATGAAAAAAGTATTTAGAAAATTGTAATACTCGTATTTTGATAAAATCCAGTTTTTTTATTTTTAGTTTTTTGATTTTTTTTGTATGCAGTATTTTAGGGTTTATTTTTATACAACTAAATATAAAATTTGAAATAATTTCTTATGATTACTTTTTAAATATTTAATTTTGAAAAAAGTTTCAAAAATAATTATAAATAGGAAAAACCCAAATACTCAAAATGTTGGTATGCAGAAATAATTTGGCTGCTTAGATCTTTTCAAATATGAAATTTGATAGAAATTTAATAAGCCGTTACTGAGAAAATTGAAAATTAAAAAAATCGTTATATGAAAGGTACCGTTCCGGATGATTGATAGCTTATACCTACAAAAAAAATTTGCAAAATTTTCATCAAAATCTTTGAAGCCGTTTTCAAGAAAATTAAGCTTTTCCTTCAGGCTTATAAGGCAGGTACCGTTATTTTTAGTCCTAAATTTCCCTTCTGAGGAATGCCATAAGATACACACACATACCAAATTTGATGATAATCGCTTAAGCCGTTTAGGCTGCAGGTCGTTATACATACACACGGACAGACAGGCATTTTTTTATCACTAACTTTTTTAGACTTTTCTATGATCGTAATGTCATGTTTGATTGTTATATCAATTTTTTTAATATTCACGAATCCTATAGTCCCTATAATCGCAAGTAAAAATAATAATGTGAGGAAACTGACTTCAGACGGCTGTATTTGCCAGAAATCGCCAGGTCCAATGTGCAAATGAAGTGCTAGGTTTTTAGACAGCACATCAACGAAACCCCTGGTTTGACATTGAGTGTCGGCGAGCACATGCAGTTAAACAGGAAGAATACAAAGTGGCGCTAACCTGTTCCCAGGCCCAACGAGCAGAAGAAGAAGAAAGAAAAAGAATCATTAAAATCGGTCCAATTTTGAATTTGTTACAGTCAAAAAACCAGGCGACCCCGAAAGTGTATAATTACCGAAAGCATGCCCGATGTATTGAATATCAATATAGTTTGCCCGAGTTGAATGAGAAATGAGAAATGAGTTCTTCTAAACTGTTCCTGCTATTATTTTGGAAAAAATCCAGGAACTTTAAATCCGTTCCCACCTTTACATCGAGTTCAAAGCCGCGTATGACAGAAATGTGCAAATTTTACATCCCTGCCAAACTCGTCCGTCTATGCAGAGTACGATATAAAATGTCCGCTGTTCCGTCAAGGTCGGTAAGAACTTTCGAAATCAGGAAAGGATCTTACGACTTCTTCAACATTCCTTAAAGAACAGTGCAGAACTCTCACGGCAGCAACAGAGTAACGATCTTTCAAAAGTACACCCAATAACGCATAAATCTGAAGAACACAGATGGTGTAAGTAGCGCTTTTGCCAGGGTTGAGACGAAAACAGCAAAGATATCAGAAGAGATATTCAAGACTCAACATCATTGAAATCGAACGAATCTTGCCAATAGCTGCTCTTTCGGGCTAAAGAAGCAATCGAGTGGCAAACCTTTTTCTCGGGCAACTTAAGTGTCCCTTTATTATCCCAGTCCTGTGTTACGCTGCGCATTGGGCATTGTAAAAAGATTAGGACGCTTAAGGCTGCTTCGAGAGAAAAATTCTCACGTGTGAAACAGAACTTACCACAGAAACTGAACGCCCTTCTTCATGTGCGAAACTGGAATCAGCTAGCTAGGAACTGAGCTGGCTAAAACAGTTTTTTTGGCTGAGGCCAAAGTCCAACCCCAACTGTAAGTGCCAAAAATTATACCATAAATCATTTTACTATGAAACAGTAATAAGCCGCCGAAAAATTATGTTTATCATAAAAGACAGCAAGTCCCGCTATTCACGTCTTATTATCTAAATTCTAAACTCAAATCAAATGCTGTAATTAAAAAACTCTTAATCACACATTTTTTTGTGTCAATACGAGTACCTGTTTTCTTTAATAATTAGAAGTCGCACCCCTATATGCAAAATGAAAATAAGCGTGTATACAGCGGCGCGATAACTAAAGGATAATAATAGAATAATAAACATGCCAACAATTAACAAGGTGGAACATAAAAGCCGCATCCACATCAGTACTCTGGTTTTTTATAAATCCCGAATTCTCAAGTGCAGCCTTTGAACGTAACGTACCAAATTCTTGGTTATTTTTCGCCCCCTATCAAGAAGGACAATTAACTTTCGACCTTTCTGTGATTCATATTCGAATTCATAAAGTGTAATAATGACAGCATCAGTCAGTGTCTCAGTGGTTGGGTTTAGATGTTGGCTTCGCTGGGAAGAGTGTGGTTTGATGATGGACCCGGCTTACGCAGGCAAGCAAATGCGGACTTATTATTCTATTATTGCTTGTAAAACGAACAGGTTTTGAATTGTGTAAATTAAAAAGGGGTTGGTTTTCGCTACAACCCCTGTTAGCTTTATTCCGGAATCCGGACAGAAGGGTGAACAAAATAGATGGAGAGTCGAGTAGAGAGAACCGTCAGAGTTATGTTGGGCAGACGTTTGTTATTTGTAACAAATTAATTGTTTTATAGGGCGTGAACTGAGCGCAGCAGGTGGGCACAATTGATTTCCAAGTGACACAGCAGTAGCAGAAATCATTGTTGTGTTGGCGCTGACAATAGTTCATGGAAGAATGCGCCGCACTCGAAACAGGGGTGATTTTTGTACTAGGGCTGGTGGTGGTATAAATATTTCTGTGCCTATAACTTGTCAAAATATGTGTGGATATGACTGCTATTTATTCAATGCAAAAAGGAATTTAATAATTAGGATCATATTTTGAATTTCTTAATTAATGAGGAACTAGGTTCCTAGTATCAACATTAAATGTCACAACTCAGAAGTTTTTTTTTTTTATAACGCGCGCACAAGGGATTATGTGTTTCCCTTTTAATGTAGAACACACTGCGCGGGCATTAGGAAGATAGGGAGTGGGGAGATAGGAGGTTCCGATTAACATTGGTTTTGAATGTTAGCAGATCAAAATGACAAAGGAAAATCTCGCCGGGTAAACCATTCCAAATTCGTGTTGTTCGGCTAAAAAAAGAATCCCTATATTTCACGGTACTTCCGAAATTGGGTTTAAGGGTGAACTGATGAGCATTCCTTGCGAGACGAGTATTACGGGAGAAACTTTTAAGGGGAGGAATGCAACTGGCCACTTCGAGTGAACATTTTTTTGTAAAAGAAACGATAAAATAAGGAAAGACATGAAACATTGCCTAGGTGTTCGAGTGGGGCAATTGTTTCAGCGGCAGTTCTATTTCCTATCAATCTTAACGCTTGATTTTGTATTCTATCAAGAAGGTGAAGCGATATTTGCGAAGCACCTGCCCAGAGGTGGGAGTTATACTCGAGTTTAGGGCGTATAAACGCTTTATAAATTGTAGCCAGATCAGATGGGGAAAAGTACTTCTTACACCGATACAGAAAACCTAAGCACTTTGCAGCATTCTTAGCGATTTCAAATATATGGTCGTTCCAACGGAGGTCGTCGTTGACACACATTCCGAGTACTGAAAGCTTTTCGGTTTCTTCGATGTAAGTGCCATTCATGGACAATGGCATTGGGGGTATTATAGTATTAAGTATTTATATGTGTATAATTTGTTTAACATTTTGATGGCTTGAAACCTGAATTAAGTTGGAATTCAGTTGATGCAATGAATAAAAGTGTTTTTATCATACATTTATACCGATATTCCAACATGCAATCGGCAAAAAAAAAAAACATGGATTGAAGATAAAAACAATCAAGTTGTTAGTTCCCCGTAGGCTATACCTAATACATATAAGTTAACAACACTTAAGTTCGTATAACGGGGTCATGAGCCATTTGGATGACCAGCAATGCACGCGCTCATTCCTAGACGCCAAGTCAGCAATAACCTATTGGAATGTCAACCTGTGGGAACATGCACATGGTGTAAATAAAATATTTGTTTTAAGTTTCTTTAATTGGCGCCCAACGTGGGGCTTGAATACGGTTATAAGAAAGTTGAGTTCAAGCACCTTGCCGCGTATTAAAGCCCATTTTTCTCGGAAACGGCTCGAAGATTTTTTTATGAAAAAAAATCAGTGTACTTTTGTAGGTGTGGTTTATAATTTGGTGGTGCGGGCGGCATTGGTGCAGTAGATAAGATGTTTGCATAGGGCCAGTAAGTTAATTAAGTTGATAGTTTTAGGTAGTTTAACAATTTCTGTCTAGCCTGTAAGTATAGTTATAAGTTAAAAGTAAATTAAAAATCAATTAAAAGTAAAAAAAGTAAGAAGTTTGCTTCTGACCCGGAGGTCGTCAGTTCGATACTCAGGTTGAGAAGAAATTTTATTAACTCCTAGTGCAAGCTAGAGCCGTCCGTGGGTTTTAAGTGAGAAAATAGTCACCTAATTCTTTATCTACTGCGCCGAAGAAAATCTTTCCTATATTTCTAATTCTTTTAACTAGCGTCGTGACACGTCATGTTGTAAGGCGAATGTGCCTTACAGACACTTAGTTTAAAATATTATTATAATTATTATTATTATTAAGTTGGGAAGCTAAAAACGGTACGCCCATAAGCGCGGTTTTATTGTCTCCGAGTTTCTCGTCAACAACTGGGTACCGGAGTACAATAAAATTTGATATCCAAGAAGATGACGGAAGCTAAAGTAATTTAACATAAAAAAGAGTTGGTTGTTTGAAAAGTCGGTTTACGGGCGATAATTTTACGTGATAACGTCATAAGAAACCATTGATGGCAGCAACTCCAATATACAGCCCGGTAACTCACACCCACAAACCCTCTCGTTAAATCCACACACACACCCCAATATCTACATCTACTTTCTACCTTAACAAAACCCAGCCCATTTTGTATTTCTTTTTCTCTTTTTGTACTTAATGAATTTAAGTGGAACTATTTTGGGAATTTGCGCCTGTTCTTTTTCATGCTTGCCTGGTGCTAAGAATACGTTTGCGATGGAGCTCGAATCCCAATGTGTTGTTGTATAGGTAGACTGCTAGAAGTTTATATACAATGATTTCTCCTTTATTTTTTTCGCAGCCGACCACAACCTACAAATGACGAATAGACATAAAACAGATTGACACAAAATCAGGATAGCACAAAGGAGAATGGGTGATAAAATAGCGATTTTTGTGTATCCCCGCCACCACATACGTTTCTCACCATGTATCAGAAAATCGCAAGGTTTAACAGTCGGTTCACGTCTAGGTTGCGTGCTGCTGCTACCGCTTTCTTTGTTCTACTCCGACGCATCGGCCGATGGTCGAATATTATAAAGAGATAAATCTTCCGCCTTCTTTTGATGATGCCTACAACTACAAGCTTAAAGTGTCATCTCATTCTAGAATAACAAAACCCTGCCTATTTTGTATTTTTTTTCTCTTCTAGTTCTTTTTGATTTTTAGTGGAATTACTTTGGAAATTTGAGCCTGTTCTTTTTCATGTTCACCTGAGTGATCAAGTTTTTCAAAACAGTAACTCCTTTGATTGCTCTTACAGTTTTGACTTTAGAAAAGCAAATTTCCAGGTATTGTCTGAAGATTTAATTAATTCTGGAATAGACAATGTATTAGATTTTTCGAATATTGACGAAGCAGTCACAAATTTTTATGATATTCTTAACAACTGCTTAAATAACAATCTGACTTTAAAAAAAAATCGAATAATACAAACACTTTTCACCCATGGTACACGAAAGAGTTACGGACTCTTCGTAATAAAAAAAATAAACCATGGAAGGTAAACCTTAAAACTCTTTCTCCAACCGATTACACTAATTATGCACAAACTTTTGACGATTTCAATAATCTATCAAGCATTTTATATACTAGCTATGTAAATGATATGGGTATTACTTTACAAGATGACCCTGATGGTTTATGGCGTACCTTAAGGAAGCCACCTTGGTCCTTTACTATTCGTTTTGGCAATAAATTATGTTACTTAGTGCATACAATCAAGTGACATTCTTATATTCGCTGATGACATGAAGATATTTAAGACAATAAAGTCTAGCGATGACCACAGTCTTCTGCAGGCAGATATCGATAGCTTTTTTATTTGGTGCAGAAAAAGTGGTATATCGCTTAACCCTGTAAAATGCCAGACGATTACCTTTTCTAGAAAACGTATCGTAAGTGCATTCGATTATCATATATCCCAGCACAAACTTTGTCGCGTCTTTAGTTTTAAGGATTTAGGTGTCCATTTTACATCCAACTTTGAATTTACTCAATTCGTTAATTTTATTGTGAATAAAGCTAGCTCTATGCTGGGATTCATAAAACGCTGGGCAAAGGAATTTATTGGTCCATATGTGACACTTTCCTTGTACAATTGCTACATACGCCCCCACCTTGAGTATGCTTCACAGGTATGGACTCCTTATTACTTAATTCATTGAAGCAATCCAACACAATTTCATTAGTTTTGCCTTAAAAGGTCTACCTTGGAACGATCCATTCAATCTGCCACCATATGAACAGCGAATTTAGCTTCTGCAGATGCAAACTCTTCACCAAAGGCGTGTTAATAATGATTAAATATTTTTTCATCAACTTATTAAGGGCGAAAGTGTATTTATTAACCTGTATTGGGTTAAATTACCGTGGAGGATCTTATAACGGGTTTTTCAACATGGGCCAGCAAACGACGCCATATTTCTTGCCGTTCTTTTGATATTTCTCTTCAGTAAGGTTTGTCATTTTATGATGGAAAGATATACGAGCCAACAACGAGTCGAAATTATTAAAATTTACTACCGAAATTCGGAGTCAGTGGCCTCAACGTTAAGAGCGCTACGTCCAATATATGGTCGTCATAATCGTCCTAGCAGATCAACAATTGAGCGTCTAGTGGTAAAATTTGAATTCACAGGCACAGTACAAAATGTTCCCGTGCCAGTGAGACAAAGAAGTGGCGAGAATATTGCTGCCGCTGAGGTTTCAGTTGCAGAAAGCCCAAATGTGTCTCTCATAAGTCGCGTTCTCTAGCGTTATGCATCTCTGTGACGTCGTTGAGGCGAATTTTGCGAAAAGATCTGGGCCTACATCCTTACAAGATTAAATTGACGCAAGAACTGAAGCCGCTTGACCACCAGAAAGCGTCGTATGTTCGTGAATTGGGCTGAGCAACAACTTGAAAATGATTCGGATTTTCATCGAAAAATCATCTTCAGCGATGAGGCTCATTTCTGGCTGAATGGCTTCGTCAATAAACAAAATATGCGGTATTGGTCAGGCAGCCGAAAAAAATACGGTTTGGTAAAGTTTATGGGCCGGCGGCGTCATTGGGCCGTACTTCTTCCGTGATAATCAAGACCGGCACGTTACAGTCGCTTGGCCGCCTCGGTCGTGCGATTTGACACCGTTAGACTATTTCCTGTGAGGCTACGTCAAGTCTATGGTCTATGCCAACAAGTCAGCGACGATTGATGAACTTCGTACGAATATCGAACGTAAAATTGCAGCAGTATCGGCCGATTTATGCTTGAAAACCGTCGAAAAGTGGGTTCAGCGTCTGGACCCTTTACCTGTGTGGATCGGAACTTCTGCATATTGACTTTCATAGAACAAACTATGGCATACATGAAGCTCTAAACCGTATGACCAGACTTTTTAATCTAAACGCTTCTTTTATAGACTTTAACTTAAGTAAAATCAATGGTATTAAAATCTTTAATCTTTATTTCGAACCAGTGCTCCACTGTCAGGCAGTAAAAAAGCCTGCTCTAAGCTTACTAAAAAAAATACAATCGAGCTATGATTGCAATGAAAAATAAATGAAAACAAATCTCAATAATTAGCTTATTTATTTCGTAAAATGAGATTTGACAAGCAAATCTCTTTTATTCATTCTTTATATTTAGTTGTTTTATCAAAATTCTTAGAGGTTTCTTTTTGGGGCAAAAACATAAACCATTACTGGACTTCTTAGGGCGGGCTTTATGTTTTTAGTTATTTAGCGAAATTAATTTATAATTGAAAAAAAAAAAACTCACCACTCAACGAAACCCTAATTTTGTATGCATATACAAAAAAGAGAAAACTTTTAAAGTTTTGTTCCATTAAACTTTGTAACAGTACTTTTCTTTGGATTGATGCATCTTTTGTTTTGTAGGGTCTTTGGTATGTGTATTGCTATTGCTAGTCAGCATCAGCATTTTGGTTTTTCATAAAGAGTCCCATACAAACTTGGCCAAAGGACACTCTGTCAATGAAAGGAGATGTTTTTTTTTTTTCTTCCATAACTTTTTCCGTACTTTCCGATGTGGTAAAAATATTTTTCTCAGTCTGAATAACAAAAAAAAAATGAGATTTTAAGTCCATTATTGTTCATTTATTATGAAGGCAATGCAGCATTTTCAGAAGCACGAGATTACTTTATTGCTGTTATGTTTTTTTTTTTTAATATATGGCAATATGTAGAGAAGTGCTAAGTATTAAACAAAGCTTTGCAGAAGTTTGGTCTTGCACTGAGTAATCAGATGCTTATTAAATAAAAAAAAAAATTGTTTGAGATTTTTTAAGGAACACCGGATTTCTTACCTAGATTATGAAAGTCATAGGCAGCTGGCGTAAAACCATGATAAAACTACTAAAGATATGCAAAATGCATATTGGGTGTTGATGGTCAAAGAGGCGTGACGTCCCTACAACCGTACGTAAGTAACGGGTGATTTTTTTGAGGTTAGGATTTTCATGCATTAGTATTTGACAGATCACGCGGGATTTCAGACATGGTGTCAAAGAGAAAGATGCTCAGTATGCTTTGACATTTCATCATGAATAGACTTACAACGTCGAATTTTCAGTGAATGGGCCCTAGAAAAGTTGGCAGAAAATCCGCTTTTTTATCGACAAATTTTGTTCAGCGATGAGGCTCATTTCTGGTTGAATGGCTACGTAAATAAGCAAAATTGCCGCATTTGGAGTGAAGAGCAACCAGAAGCCGTTCAAGAACTGCCCATGCATCCCGAAAAATGCATTGTTTGGTGTGGTTTGTGCGCTGGTGGAATCATTGGACCGTATTTTTTCAAAGATGCTGTTGGACGCAACGTTACGGTGAATGGCGATCGCTATCGTTCGATGCTAACAAACTTTTTGTTGCCAAAAATGGAAGAACTGAACTTGGTTGACATGTGGTTTCAACAAGATGGCGCTACATGCCACACAGCTCGCGATTCTATGGCCATTTTGAGGGAAAACTTCGGAGAACAATTCATCTCAAGAAATGGACCGGTAAGTTGGCCACCAAGATCATGCGATTTGACGCCTTTAGACTATTTTTTGTGGGGCTACGTCAAGTCTAAAGTCTACAGAAATAAGCCAGCAACTATTCCAGCTTTGGAAGACAACATTTCCGAAGAAATTCGGGCTATTCCGGCCGAAATGCTCGAAAAAGTTGCCCAAAATTGGACTTTCCGAATGGACCACCTAAGACGCAGCCGCGGTCAACATTTAAATGAAATTATCTTCAAAAAGTAAATGTCATGGACCAATCTAACGTTTCAAATAAAGAACCGATGAGATTTTGCAAATTTTATGCGTTTTTTTTTTTTAAAAAGTTCTAACCTCAAAAAAATCACCCGTTACAATGTCTCAACAAACTCTTTGTCAGGTTTCTACATTTCGTGACCTAGGTGTTTTATTTAGTTCTAACCTTGAATTTGATGAGCACCTTAACTCTATTATAAGTAAAGCAAATTCCATGCTTGGATTTATTAAGAGGTGGGCTAAGGAATTCAATGATCCCTACGTAACACTATCTTTATACAAATGCTATGTTCGTCCCCATCTCGAGTATGCTTCTCAAATTTGGTCACCTGTATGAAGTCCATAAATCTCGAATTGAGGCTATTCAGCATAGATTTATTCGCTTTGCTCTTAAAGGCCTTCCATGGGAAGATCCATTTAATCTGCCCCCTTATGAGAATCGAATTCGGCTTCTGAATCTCCAATCCCTTTCTCACAGACGGGTCAGTCACAATGATCTTGTGTTTTTTCATCAATTGCTTTCTGGTCAAATTGATGCTCCTGAATTACTTTCCTTGGTAGGGTTTAACTATCGGGGAGGCTCTTACCGATTACGTAATAAAGAACTCTTGTATTGCCCCTACCACAAAACTAACTATGGCATGCATGAGCCATTAACTCGCATGAAAAGGTTGTATAATACCAATCACCTTCAAATTGATTTTAATTTGAACAAAAAGCAGTTGAAACAAAACTTAATAACCAGTGTTCCACGAGCATGACTTCTATTTGTTTATGTTTTATTTATCGTATTTTATTTATTTTTAATTACTAATTATTGTAAACGTGTCTGTGAACCGTCTTTCTTTAATTTTGTAAAAAAAATTATTTTGTTTTTTGTTTAAATATTGTTTATTATTAGTATCTTCAGTCCTACGTTCTTTTTGTGTTGGTGTTGGGTAGTTACTAACTGCTAACACCTGCATTCATGATGAAGAGCGTAAATAAGTTGCGTACATATGAGTTTGCTCTAAACTTAGTACCACTTGACCTCTGAAATGCAAAAAAAAATGGCGTTAAACCGTTTGGGTGCAATTCAGAAATAGGCACTACCATGAGAAATAATTCAAATAGTTTTTAGCAGTAAAATTAAAGCTGCAAGCTCATAACAACATTTTTTGGGCCTCTTTCGTATTCAATTCGGCTGACATATTAAAAAGTGAAAACGCTTCCCAAAACACCTGGATACTTTAGGGATATTTTTTTGCTGAACCAATCCTTCAACTATATCCTTTCTGTGATTTAAATTTATTGATGATTTATTATTTATTTTATGATGATGGTGTGTTTTGTTTTTTATTTAATTGATGAAAATGTCTATATATATGTCTATCCATAAACCGAAGAAACCAACAACAACAACATTATCCATCGTTATTTTTGCTACAACCCTTAGGACAAGTGATGGATTGATATTGAAGAATAAAATTGAAATCTGATAGGAGTTTTTTTTATTGATTTATTTGTGAGAGGCAAACGAATTGTATTTTTATTTTTGCATTTTAAAATTTTAAGTTTTAAAAAATGCAATTTAAAATGATTTTTTGTGTATAAATCGGCTTTTATTTTTGATACAACGGCCGATTAAATATTTGTTGGATTCTTTTAAATTTATTTGATTAATTTTTTTGGATAGTCGTACTGAAAGGACTTTTTAGCAATTGGTTCGAGCATTTGTTTATTAAAATAAAAAGTGTGTGTGGAAATGATAAAAGAATACATCGATACTTAATGCTAAAAGAGTCTGTCGCACTTCTTTAATGCTGCAGCTTAAAAGAAAAGAAATGGCACAACGCCCAATATTTTTCTCAGATGTCATAGGCCCAAATCAAGAAATATCATAACGCCCAAAACGATAACTTTTTTTTGAATTTGGGAATTATGGTATGACATAAATTAAGAGATTAGTGACGTTTTGAATTTTAGAATTCATAGCTCTTGCTCCTAACACCTAAAAAAGAAAAGTGTCATAAGGTGTATTTTTGGGCGATATATCAATCCATTTTTTTTTTTTTTTATATAATTAACGCGCGCACAAGGGTCTACTTGTTTCCCTTTTAATGTAACACACTGCGCGGGCATTCGGAAGATAGGGAGGGGAGAGATAGGAGGTGTCGATTAACATTGGTTTTGAATGTTTGCAGATCAAAATGGCAAGGGAAAATCTCGCCGGGTAAACCATTCCAAATTCGTGTTGTTCGGCTAAAAAAAGAATCCCTATATTTCACGGTACGTCCGAAATTGGGCTCCAAGGTGAACTGATGAGCATTCCTTGCGAGACGAGTATTACGGGAGAAACTTTTAAGGGGAGGAATGCAACTGGCTACCTCAAGTGAACATTTTTTATAAAAGAAACGATAAAATAAGGAAAGACATGAAACTTGCTTCGGTGTTCGAGAGGGGCAACTGTTTCAGCGGCAGTTCTATTTCCTATCAATCTTAACGCTCGATTTTGTATTTTATCAAGCAGGAGAAGCGATATTTGCGAAGCACCTGCCCAGAGGTGGGAGTTATACTCGAGTTAAGGGCGTATAAACGCTTTATAAATTGTAGCCAGATCAGATGGGGAAAAATACTTCTTACACCGCTACAGAAAACCTAAGCACTTAGCAGCATTCTTAGCGATCTCAAATATATGGTCATTCCAACGGAGGTCGTCGTTGACACACATACCGAGTACTGAGAGCCTTTCGGTTTCTTCGATGTAAGTGCCATTCATTGACAATGGCATTGGAGGTATGTTTAGCTTTAACGACAGAAGACAGCATTGAGTTTTCGAAGCATTAAACTCCACACGATTCCTATTACCCCATTTGACAATGCTGTATAAATCGGAGTTTAATGAGCTTGACATACGGCACCGTTGCAATTGTACGTCCGAAGGCGAAGGACGTGAATTATCGAACGAATATGAAAAGCTGAGGGTAGAGTCGTCAGCAAAACAGTTAAGTGGATTAGAAGTAACAGACAGAAGATCATTTATAAAAATGAGGAAAAGAGTCGGAGACAGAACAGAGCCCTGGGGCACACCAGCATTTATTTTATGGGAATCAGACTTGAATCCGTCCAATACAACTTGTATTGAACGGTCCAGAAGATAGCTTCTAATCCAACGAACAAGAGTGTCATCGATCCCAAAAGCACGCATTTTCGATAAAAGAGCTTCATGCCAAACTCTGTCAATTACCTTGGAGATATCAAGAGCAATAACCTTACTTTCACAAAAGCGATGTAAAGATTTGTTCCACTGTTCGGTGAGATATGCCATCAGATCACCAGTGGAACGGTTGCTGCGGAAGCCGTCTGACGGTCATGGAGAAGCTTTCGATCCTCGAAATATTCCTTAAGCTGACGGTTAATCAGTGTTTCCATGACCTTAGAAAGAAGGGATGTCAGTGCTATGGGTCGGTAGGAGGGGAAGGATGGGTCACCTTTCTTAGGGACAGGCTGGACAAATGCTGATTTCCATCTTCTAGGAAAGATTCCAGAAGAGAAGGAGCGATGAAAAGCTTACGCAGTGGCTTTGCCAGTGTGGAAGAACACCTCTTCAGAAGAATCGGGGGTATACCATCCGGGCCAGAGGATTTGTGTATATCAAGATCTTTGAGAACTCTTGCTACTGTAGGGTTGGCTTTGTAAGGAGGAAACTTACTTCTTTGAGCCTGATAGCTTCTTTACACTCAGAATTAAACCAAGACTTTTCTTTAGGTTTGATGCTTTTTACTCTGTAAGGAATAAAAGCACGCATTCCTAGAAGAATCACATTTGTGATCATTTCAGCACTGGCATCAATTTCACTATCGAGGAAGCATAGTGACCAATTAAAGTTTCGGAAAAAATATTCAGGCCGTCCCAGTTGGCTTTCTCGTATTGCCAAACGGTCCTAGTGGGAAGTTTTTCTTTAACTAGATGGGTGGAGAATGAGAAATTAGCTGAAATGATACAATGGTCTGAAGTGCCAAATGGAGAAGTTACACTAATGGTATATTTATCAGGGTGAGAAGCAAGAAACAAGTCAAGAGTATGGGCGGCTTGTCCAGCAACATCCGGTATACGCGTTGGCACATCGATCAGTTGGGTAAGGTGATGTAACCTGTAAATAAAACAATAATGAATGACATGCTTGCGGACAGTGAATTTGAGCCACAAGAAGTTAAAGTCCGTGTTGGAACATTCCCCATATTGGGGAAGGCTCTGGCAAGCAATATCATTCCATTTGGGTCTTCTAACGAACTACGCCAGGATATTTGGGGTTACGTGACAGCTTTTGCTCGTTTGTATTTGTTGATTTGAGATTGATGCTGTTGGGAGACGAGACTTTATGCCGTTTACCACGTAAGTAGAGTCATAATGTCCAATATCAATGTCAATTTGCCGAAATTTCAGTAAATTTTACGACTTAGTTTTAGTCAAAAGAATAAATTTCTTACGTCTCAGATGGCTGGGTCTTGTGGGACGGATGGACATCAATGCTCCGTTCGGGAAATATTCGATTCTATATTCCGGACGGTCGGCGCAGTAGTGGAAGAATAAGACTTAGATATTGCATGCAAGTGGAAATGGATCTCGACTGACTTCACGTGCAAAACTGGCTCCCAGCTATGGACCAAAATTGCTTAGAAAGCTTGTTTGTTAAGGTCCACCCGTACAGTAGCAGCACCTGTGGAAGGAAAGGTAGGAAATCACATTATCGTATAAACATTCGCTGATTTAAAAAAAAAAAATTCGGAGTGAAAGGTACCTTATGTCACTTTCTGCACCCCTGACAGCGTGTACAAATGTTCATTATGTTGAGGAACATTTTATCCCTCAGAAACAATTCTCTTTTGGGACTTTTATTTTAATGAGTATAAAAAGAGGGCAGTCTTGGTGGAGTAGATAAAAAGATAATTGTGAATTCGATAGGTACTCAGGTTGGGAGCAATTTTTTAAAAACTGTTAGTGCAAGCTAGACGTTGCCGTGGGTTTCGAAGGGAGAAAATAGTCACCTAATTTTCCATCTACTGCGCCGAAAATTCTTTCCTATCATTCTAATTCTTTTAACTAGTGTCGTGCAGCACTCAGCTCCATTCCAAAAGGCAATTACCTTACATACATATATACATACTTAAAATACATACAAAAAATCTAAATTCGTGTAGTCAAATTAACCTGTTGTTTCGTTTATGGAAAATGACAGTTTGACATTTAAGAATTAGACTTTTTTTGGAAAATACATCGTTCGTTTTTCAATAACATATTAGGTATTATTTGAAGATTTAATTTTTGTTGATATAATATAAGAATGTCGTTGCTAACGCCATCTTCTCGTGAAACAATTCATATCACATTTGTAACAGCCCTGCAACAATAATAACAATTCATCGCCTCATGACAAAATTAGAACGTAAAAAAATTTAAAAAAAAAATGTTTAAATGGGAGGTACCATTGACTTTTCCGGTTAATTTGGTTTTTATTAAATGATAGCCACTACCTAAAAAAAAAATCTCGACAAATGTCTTCAAAATCGTTTGAGCCGTTTTCGAGATAATTAAGCTTTTCTTTACGTTAAGGTATATGGCAGGTACTGTTATTTTTAGCTCTAACAAAATTCAATTTCCCCTCTAAAGAATGCCAAAAGAATCAACCATATTAAATCTGAAGGTAATCGCTTAAGCCGTTTAGGCTGCAGCTCGTTATACAAACAGATGGACAGACATAAAATCGAAACCTAAACTCCTGACCCCGCATCACGTGTAATTTACTTGAGAAATATAAAGGACACATTTTTTACTTGCGATTATAGCTACTATAATGCAAGTTATGGATTCATGCCAAAAAAAAAAAATATCTAACAATCAAACATGACATTACGATAATAGGTAAGTTAAAAAAAAAGTGAGTCCGGAAATTCCGTCCGTCTGTCTGTCTGTCTGTTCGCGCCTCTACAGCCTATTGGCCGATTTGCTTCAAACTTGGTATTTAGTATTTATTGGGGAGAACTACCCAATAATGTTTTCCATTTTTGCTCGAGGTCGAAAAATATCGCTACCTGCCATACAATTTTTTAACAAAAAGTTTGATTTTCTCGAAAACGGCTCTAACGATTTTGATAAAACATTCAGGGTGCAATTTTTTTTACAACAATACATCTTTAAGTTAGAATGAATTTTTCAAAAAATTGTTCTATAACGTTACCTCTCATATAACCGGTTTTTTTCAAATGCAGTTTTATCTTAAACTATTATCCCGATTTCAATTAAATTTTGCACACAGGAAGTCATTTATAACTCATTTAATATTGCATTTCAAAATTTTAAAAACTTTTTTTTTCGATTTTTTAATATTTTCTAAAAAAAATTGGGTTTCGAAATATTTTGAAAACGAGTTGATTGAATTTTTTTAAATAATTTTCCCATATGAAAACTAGAGATTTCCTTACAATGACATACTAGGAAAAAAATTTAATATTTTTTCGAAAAGTTTTTCAAAAAAAAACTTTTTTTTAAAAAACTGTTCGAACGATTTTCAATATTTTTTTTTCCTCAATAGACATTTAGTTTTCAAATTTTATTGCATACTTAGTTTTTCCGAGAAAACTCTTAAACTATTATATATTAAAAAAAATGAAAGAATTTTCTAAAAAAAAAATCATTTTTTTATTTTCAATCTGACAGCTGTCACTTGATTTATGCTCAGTTTGGTTTGCCATTTCATAATGAATAGACTTACTCCTGAACAAGTTTGCAAATTGTACAAATTTATTACCAAAATAATGGTTGGTTTCGGTAGTGCAGAGTATCGAAGAAGACCCGCGTGAGTCCATCCGCCATCGCGCGGATGGCGGATGGAAGATTTTGCGGAAGGATCTTGGTTTGCATGCTTACAAAAACCAACTCGTACAAGAATTGAAGCCGAACGACCATCAAGCGCGTCACACGTTCGGTGAATGGGCCCAAAACGAGATGGCCATAGATCCCGATTTTCACAAAATTGGGCCTCGGCTGGAATTTATTCGAGCCACTTCCCCGAAATCATTTTTAAAACATATTGCAAACTCTTCTCTTTATAATAAAGCTAAATTCTTGGCCATAGCATTAAACTATATGCGTCTTATTTCTTCTTGTCTTCGTCTAGAAAAAAACCCTTTATATGCCACTAAGCAATTATCTAACATAATAACATGTTCTTTCGACCCAGTCGTGCATTTTTTTAAATTTATTCAACGATGTGACCGCACATATGAGCAAGTACGTGCGATCCAGTCGTGCAATTTATTATAAATAAATTAACTAAAACCTTGTAAATTGGCAAAAGATGCTTACCACATCACACAAAATAACAGAACATACCTATGTATGTATGTATATTTGCTTTTTTATCCAGGCCATACATGTTGCGTAATTCTACTCTAAAACAGATGGCGATTTGTTTTTACGTCTTAAAGCTACGTTAACACCATCACTACGAGCTATATTTAATAGAGAAATGCAATGAAACACAGAAATACCAGGTATGCTGGTATGATGCATACAAATCACCATCTTAGTATATCCTGACGTCACTATCATCTTTTATTATAATATTTTATTTCTTAAGTGAAGACTTTATCTTAAAATGAATGAGCCGCAGGCTCACCTATAATCGCAAGGAAAATTGTGAACAGTAATAAGGTTAAGAGATATCCAAATCTATATGCTTCAACACTGTTCTTAAAATTGACTTTATTCAGAAGAGGAGTGTTTATATGAATTTTCCATACAATTTAACCTCATATCTGTCAAAACAATGTTCCTTTATTCCTTCGTAACCCAACGAGCTATATGTACATTGTGCATGTAATTACACTCGATGCGATGGCTCAAAAAATAAAATAAGGATAAGCGAACAAACACTCACTCTAATTGCATAAAGGATTCTTATAAGTTCGTTATTTGTCTCGGAATAATGGATGAAGATTGATGAATACTCATTACAAAAGGCTACGCGCAGTGGTTCTGTTCATCAACCGATATTATCTTTAAGTTTTTCCAAGTATAAAGCATCCCAGGATCCAGCAATGGAAGGAAACAACAAAATTCAATCAGTTGTGTATTATGAATTGTATATCGTGCTCGAGCTCCAAATGACCCGGTTTCCATCGTTTTCCTCCTCCTGCTTCTTTTACTACTACGGCTTTTTCTTAATGATACATTATGAAATGGTTTCGTCCTTGTTGCTTCTCGAAACAAAAACCGAGCGACAACATTTGTTGAAATTGGGAAAAAGTTTTATTTTGCGTCGTGTTGATGTGAGAGCCTTTGAACTTGCCAAGAGCATTTTTGTCGTCCTGCCTGTTTTTACAAAGAACTTCCATCGTCCTTTCGTTCGTTGATGGGAATGAATGGAAATAATTATTGCGATTGTTCGTATTGTTTGAGAACTCAATTCGGGATGAGAAAGGCTTCCATATGTTTATACAATGGAGAGTTAATAAGCAAGAAAGTTCTTAAACTGCATTAGGATCTGGCAGAAGGAAAGTTTGATGTCAAAAATGATTCATGTGATATTGGGAGGTGGTAGATGTTTGTTATGTTAAGAGAATTTCAGAAAATGACCATTTTGCAAAAACTATAGTTATGCACATACAAGTTATAATATCCAATGAATTTACAGGGAGTTACACACAGAAGTAATTATATTGAAAAGTATTCGCTGTCCGTATTGGGTTTCTTTGCATGATAAGCGCTTATAGTTGGTTAGCTGTTTTCAAAAATTGTTGAATCCATCTTGGCCAAATAAGCGCTTTTGACATCCAGTTCGTTATGTCAAAATCGTGGATTCATTGTTTATACAATTTTCTACAAAACGACATATTTTATTTTAATAACACAAGTGAAAGCGACATAAGCCTATTAAAATAATAAACGTAATTTATTCTTTTTGATATCTAATTGAAATTCATTAATAAAATGTATATTTGTAAAATTATGCTTAGGAATAAACTGAACGTTGATTTGACATAAGTATGTAAATTATGTTACCAAATAAATATATTTTTTGTATATTTTTACAATATTTTAAAAGTCGCTTATTTTAAGTTTAAGTTGTTTTGTTTGTTGTCTCCAATGCGAGTATAAAGTTATCTTAGTTCTTTTGGCCTGACAGACAGATAACTGATATTGTAAGTAACGGGTGATTTTTTTGAGGTTAGGATTTTCATGCATTATTTGACAGATCACGCGGGATTTCAGACATGGTGTCAAAGAGAAAGATGCTCAGTATGCTTTGACATTTCATCATGAATAGACTTACTAACGAGCAACGCTTGCAAATCATTGAATTTTATTACCAAAATTAGTGTTTGGTTTGAAATGTGTTTCGCGCTTTACGTCTGATTTATGGTCTACATAATCGACCAAGTGAGCAAACAATTAATGCGATTGTGACCAAGTTTCGCACTCAGTTTACTTTATTGGACATTAAACCAACCACACGAATGCGTACAGTGCGTACAGAAGAGAATATTGCGTCTGTTTCTGAGAGTGTTGCTGAAGACCGTGAAATGTCGATTCGTCGCCGTTCGCAGCAATTGGGTTTGTGTTATTCGACCACATGGAAGATTTTACGCAAAGATCTTGGTGTAAAACCGTATAAAATACAGCTCGTGCAAGAACTGAAGCCGAACGATCTGCCACAACGTCGAATTTTCAGTGAATGGGCCCTAGAAAAGTTGGCAGAAAATCCGCTTTTTTATCGACAAATTTTGTTCAGCGATGAGGCTCATGAATGGCTACGTAAATAAGCAAAATTGCCGCATTTGGAGTGAAGAGCAACCAGAAGCCGTTCAAGAACTGCCCATGCATCCCGAAAAATGCACTGTTTGGTGTGGTTTGTACGCTGGTGGAATCATTGGACCGTATTTTTTCAAAGATGCTGTTGGACGCAACGTTACGGTGAATGGCGATCGCTATCGTTCGATGCTAACAAACTTTTTGTTGCCAAAAATGGAAGAACTGAACTTGGTTGACATGTGGTTTCAACAAGATGGCGCTACATGCCACACAGCTCGCGATTCTATGGCCATTTTGAGGGAAAACTTCGGAGAACAATTCATCTCAAGAAATGGACCGGTAAGTTGGCCACCAAGATCATGCGATTTGACGCCTTTAGATTATTTTTTGTGGGGCTACGTCAAGTCCAAAGTCTACAGAAATAAGCCAGCAACTATTCCAGCTTTGGAAGACAACATTTCCGAAGAAATTCGGGCTATTCCGGCCGAAATGCTCGAAAAAGTTGCCCAAAATTGGACTTTCCGAATGGACCACCTAAGACGCAGCCGCGGTCAACATTTAAATGAAATTATCTTCAAAAAGTAAATGTCATGGACCAATCTAACGTTTTAAATAAAGAACCGATGAGATTTTGCAAATTGTATGCGTTTTTTTTTTAAAAAAAAAGTTCTCAAGCTCTTAAAAAATCACCCGTTATATACAAAGGCACCAGGCGAACATGAAAAAGAACAGGCAAATGCAAATTCCCAAAATAATTCCACTCAAATTCAAAAAGTAAAAGAAGAGAAAAAGAAATACAAAATTGGCGGGGTTTTGTTAAAATAGAAAAGTAGATGTAGATAATGGGGTTTGTGTGTGTGGATTTAAGGAGAGGTTTCGTGGGTCATTTTTGACGTAATAACGTCTTATAAATCGATGACACGCTACGCATACGAAATATCATGATTTATGTGCCCGTTCCGATTCAAGATATACAACGTTCCGCGTAACGTTTTTCGTTACTTGTTGCGTTAAAGCGGAACGGCCTAAGCACAATGTTTTGTTTGTGTATTAAATAATATTGGATTTATATGAAATTTACAGGGTAAATAATAGTTTTGTCCAGGGTTCCTGTGAAGGTTTGGCTGACCCACGGCGTTGCTCTGGTATAAAATACATTTGCACACTCGACGAGAGTTTAGTACTATTATATTTTGGTACTAGATTTAGTACTTATTAGTAGATTTGTTACACACTGCGCGAGCATTAGGAAGATAGGGAGGCGAAGGAAAGAGGTGTCGATTAACATTGGTTTTGAATGCTTCCAAATCAAAATTGCAAGGGAAAATATCGCTGGGTAAACTATTCCAAATTCGTGTTGTTCGGCTAAAAAAAGATTCCCAGGGTACGTCCAAAATTGGGCTCAAGGGTGAACTGGTGAGCATTCTTTGCGAGACGAGTATTACGGGAGAAACTTTTAAGGAAATGAATGCAGCTGGCTACTTCGAGTGAAATTTTTTTATAAAAGAGATGATAAAATAAGGAAACACATGAAACATTGCGCCAGGGTCGGTGATCTAGAGGCAATTGTTTCAGAGACATTTCTATTTCCTATTAATCTTAACGCTCTTTTTGTATTCTCTATGTATATATACTATATATACTAAAGTTTTAAGGGTATAAACGCTTTGTAAAATGTAGCCAGATAAGAAGGGGAAAAAACTGGCAAAATTTATTGATTTTGGAAAACATACTTATGCATAGATTTTACTTGCGCCCTTGAATTATTTGAGAAAACATTTAAACTTATTGCATACCTAACGTATGAAAGTCATTAAATTTATTCATTAAAATTCAAATCGCATTCAATTTGTATTCCATATTTTCTTGGAAAAAACAAGAGTGTTTTCCACTAACTAAGCTAAGCTAACCTACAATAACGAGCCCTCAAATAAAGCAGACTAAGTTCTGTCATGGTTGTTTAATTAACCGCTTTATACAACATTTCAATAAGTACCCACTACTAGGCACCTACCGTTACCATTATTTCAATTTGCTCATTCAGCCATTATAGGTCTCTTAAAATAACTTGTTAGATAGACCTCACCACTCTTTATTATTCTTTTTCCCACATTTTAACAAAAAATTGTAGCTGTATTTGTTCATGAGTATGTAGTTAAGAATATGAAATGCTGATACAGATACAATATAATCAGTAACACTATACTTGAACCCATAATCGCTTTAAGACTTGTTAACAGAGCATAAGGCTCTCTTAGCACACCTTTTTAATGGGTTTTCATTCATCCAAATGCTATTAGTGCGATACTCCTGGTCTCCTCTATTTGACACAAAAATAATAACAAATCAAGGATTCGCCGGCGGAATAGAAATACAATTCTATAAGAACGTCATCATTACTTTCATTTCATTATATTCTTTTGCTATACATTGCGTTGAAACACTTAAAACTCTGTTTTCTAGGAATCCTTGTTATTTTTATTATTTTTTCAGATCCTTTCATTTTTTCAATGTTTGCATATTTTTTTTATTAATAAATCAATGAGTTTATGGATGATGGGGTGGTGGGTGGATAAGAACAAAGTGTAATTTGCCTGTATATGGTGGAAGAAGGAGTACCTACCTTTACCTTTACTTGAAAACAGGGAGCAGCAGAAAACGGTGATTGAAAAATAATTGAATTGATTTTGTGTAAACTGACGTCAGTAGGTATGTTTGCACCCAAATAATGTTGTATTGAATGTATGTATGGCTTTATGGGCGTAGAAGCGTATTTTTATTGCATTTACACTTTCAGATTAATCATTTCAAACACTCGAATTCAATTGAAAAGTAAACCAATGAAATTCGACTTATGATAAGTTTATATTAATAGGGCTTACGTCAGATAAACAGGGTCTAAAGCATTGCACAGGACATTAAGAAAAATAATTTTAGATGTATAGGTGCGTGTTTAGAGTTTTAGAGTAGGGCTGTAGATTTGAGACAATTTATGCCAACACTAAGCATCTTATTTGCACATTTTTCAACTGTGCATCTTATTGTAAAATTTAACAAACTTTTTTCAACCAGTGCACCTATAGCTTTTGCATGAAAACCTACGATTTTCTCTTTCCAGCTGAATCATTAAAATTTAAATTTTGGTGGATATCACTTATTAGTTTTTTCTATATTTTTTTCTAATTATGTATTAATTAAAAAAGAACTTTTAAATTAATTTATATTTTATTTCTTTTAGTTCTTAGATTGTTAGGAATATTTCACATTAAAATTATGCAAAATCCTTAAACATAAGCTAAACTGAATAATACAAAAATTGTATGCCTATTGACAGCAGGTAATTACTGTCAACTAATGAATCCAAATGAGCTACTGCGACGAACCGCCAATTTTTGATTGACTAAAGACCGTTAAAAGCTATCTTGAATAAATAATTCTACTGGTCCACAAATTAATTCTGAGTCTTCTACTTAGTGGTTTTTATTTTCAATAAGTAGTTAGTTAGTTAAACAACTTTTGACAACATCGGTTGGTATGGGCTGGATAAATAAGATGAGTGGTCAATTTAAGCAGATAGTACAAATACTGAAAATTGACCAAGAAGTTCAAACCTACGGAATATATTTTGTGTCCATCGAAATGCGTTTATGCATTTCCAAAGTAGTATTTCAATATTTTAGTACAGTGGCCGATATAGGGGGTCATGGGGGTCATGTCCCACCAGAGCTTAGGATAAAGAAAAAAAAAAATAAAATAAGAAAACGAGAAAAACGTTAAGTTTCTTCAAAGGCTTTAATACATTTGTCGACTTGTTCTTCTAATCCAAGTGGAGTTTACAATTAAACTTTAAGATAAGTAGGCTTCTGATTTTCGTCAATATGACTGGTGAATAATCAGTAGGATCAAAGTCTTACTCGATCTTGTAATAGTTTTTATTTAATCCCTTTGCGAAACAAAATTCCTAAGATCTGGCCTCTGAGGAATGCCAATAGAACCAAACATACCAAATTTGAAGTCAATCATCTTAGGCGTTTAGGCTGCAGGCCGATTATAAATTACATACATACTTACAGATTATTTTTGTCACTAACTTTTTTTAGGGTTGTCTATGATCGTCATGTCATCTTTGACTGTTATATAAATTTTTGTTTATTCACAAATCCTAAACTTGCCTTATACCTAGTTCTTATAATCTCAAGATAAATTCTTTCATACACCTAATGAAAAAATAATTAGATTTTAAAACAGGGTTTAAACTTTCCTTAAATATATTCTCATAAATATTTGAAATCTAGTTAGAGAAAATATTACAGAATAATAAAGTATTTTAATATGTCGGCCTAAATAACCCTAAACACATTCAAATATATTAATAATATTTTTTTAATAATAGGTATTTAATAATAATAAATAATAAAGCACATTGCCTTTTAGAATGCAACTAGATACTGCACGAGACTAGTTAGAAGAATTAGAAATATAGGAAAGATTTTCTTCGGCGCAGTAGATAAAGAATTAGGTGACTATTTTCTCACTTAAAGCCCACGGCGGGGTTTGAAAAATTGCAACCCAACAATTTCAACCCCAATTTCACATAGGTCATAGTTACCTGCTGGCCTGCTGCCTTACATAAGGTACGAAATAATAGATACTCGTGCTTTTTCATCGAACTTTCAGTATCTATTTGTTTTATTTCAAAGTCTTTAATCCGATCCCAAGCAATCAAAGACGCTAAAACTAACAACCTTTAAATGCCTTTGTAGGTACTCCTTCATACAAATAAACATTTGTTTAAAGGAAAAAATAAAATAAAATAACAACAAGAACAACAACAAACAAATTAACAACTCGTATTTGTATTTTCAAAATATCAAAGAGCCAAATGAAAATAACAAAACTCAAACGACAACCTCACGTTATTATCATCGACATACGACATGAATAAGGTTCGGGCCGGGCGCTCCTTCTCGTTCCTTCGGCAACACCATCAATTGGTGAGTCGGTGTGACAGGACACCGAGATAGATACAACACAATTTACTTATCATTTTGTGTATCGTCATCATCATCTTTGTCGTCGTGATTAAACAACAAAATAGAGATACAAACAAAAAAACGCAAAAATAAATAAGTAAATAAACAGAGCTTCACCCATACTTCCCCCCGACCCATCCCATCGCACTATTCAACGCCAAAACATACATATTTATTCCCCCTGACAGAGTAAAAAGGACTTTATCCCAGTAAGTATGCAACACGATGCTCGTGTTTTTGCTATTGCTGCTGCCTTTCTGCTCTATCTATGAGATACGAAAAGATCAAAGGACAATTTTCGGGTTTTTGTTTTATTCAGGAAAATTTGTTTCTTCCGCTCCCCAACTCCCTTGCACACACATACATAAGTATCTATTTATCTATCTTTCGCTCTTCAACATCATCTGTTGGTTGAGATCCTTTCGCGTTTCCTGATGCCGTGGGTGTTTAAATCCAGAAATGATGGTTTTATTGTTGTTGTGGTTATATAAACGTTGTTTTCTTTTTTAAGTCGGACCTTTGTAACGTGGTTCTGGCTTTCGGTTTGTGTTGTGCATATTTGTTTTCTTTGTTTATTTGTTGATTAACTGAATCCATCAATACAAACAAATACAAAGGGTTTGGCAAAAAAGTTAAGGGTTTCCGTATTTGTTTTTCGAAAGCTAAGGGGTTTTCAGGCATATGAGCATTTGCCAAATTTGAATTAATCACAATGTATCGCAACATTATGAAGATATTTAACATATTTTTGTACACACACACATTTTTATCTGCCTCACGAAAATTCATACCTATCTTACCCTTTAACAAATAGATTCATAATCACAGATTAAAAAAAATTAATGTTAGTATTTTCGAGATTTGTACCTGCCTAACTTTGAAAATGAGAATAGAATGATGCAAGTTAATGGCGAAATGTCCCGAAAACAAATTATTATATAACAAAACAAACTAAATTCAATATAATAATAAATTGAAAAAGAAATTTATCGAAATAAACGCAAACAGACGAAAAATTAAAAAAATATTAAATGCGAAATAGCAAAAAACAAAACTATTTTGGCGAAACAAAAAAAAAAAAAAAACGAATAAAAACTAACCATACCCGAATTGACGATTCCTTTGGCCAACATTTTGTTATAAAAATCTATAATCCTCAAACTATTAACCAATTGCAGTTAAGTGATTTTTGTGTCGTGTATTCTAATGTTCGCGGTTTAAGAAAGAATTTCTTTCACGTGTACGTCTGCACAATACAGGCCAGCTGTTTTGGCATTGAAACTCAGGTTGGAGTAAATACTGATATATCAGAATTTGTTCTACATGGGTATAGCTTGGTGCCATTACTCTTTTCCCATCATGGTCTCGTGGTCTATGTTAGGAATGATATTGCTTGCCAGAGCCTTCCCCAATATGGGCAATGTTCCAACACGGACTTTAACTTCTTGTGGCTCAAATTCACTGTCCAAATCTCGACAACAATTCGACTTGTAACGAGTTTGATGCGCTGTCTGATTCCATCTCGAAAATTGTTTCCCTTTGTCCTCGCATTATTTTTGTTATTGCGGGCGATTTCAATGTACACAATTCCAATTGGCTTCGCTATTCTGGTCAGCCAACACCCGAAGGAAGGTATGTCGAGCTCTTTGCCGGGTTACATCACCTTACCCAACTGATCGATGTGCCAACGCGTATACCGGATGTTGCTGGGCAAGCCGCCCATACTCTTGACTTGTTTCTTACTTCTCACCCTGATAAATATACCATTAGTGTAACTTCTCCATTTGGCACTTCAGACCATTGTATCATTTCAGCTAATTTCTCATCCTCAACCCATCTAGTTAAAAAAAAACTTCCCACCAGGACCGTTTGGCAATACGAGAAAGCCAACTGGGACGGCCTGAATATTTTTTTCCGAAACTTTAACTGGTCACTATGCTTCCTGGATAGTGACATTGATGCCTGTGCTGAAATGATCACAAATGTGATTCTTCTAGGGATGCGTGCTTTTATTCCTAACAGAGTAAAAAGCATCAAACCTTAAGAAAAGTCTTGGTTTAATTCTGAGTGTAAAGAAGCTATCAGGCTCAAAGAAGTAAGTTTCCGATTTTACAAAGCCAACCCTACAGAGGAAAATCGGAAAAAGCACAAACAAGCAAGGTACTCATGCAACTCCCATATTGAAAGAACCAAATTTTTGCATGGCCAACAATTATGGCAAAAAATTCTGCAGTGTTCCAAAGGCAGTAAACATTTTTGGTCATTTGTAAAAAACTATTGAAAACTCCTCAACAAATTCGGTTCCAATGCTCATTGACAATAAGAAACCAATTGTTTTTTTTTTTTTTTTTTTATAATTAATGCGCGTACAAGAGATTATGTGTTTCCCTTTTAATGTAGAACACACTGCGCGGGCATTACGAAGATAGGGAGGGGAGAGATAGGAGGTGCCGATTAACATTGGTTTTGAATGTTTGCAGATCAAAATGGCAAGGGAAAATCCCGCCGGGTAAACTATTCCAAATTCGTGTCGTTCGGCTAAAAAAAGAATCCCTATATTTCACGGTACTTCCGAAATTGGGTTTAAGGGTGAACTGATGAGCATTCCTTGCGAGACGAGTGTTACGGGAGAAACTTTTAAGGGGAGGAATGCAGCTGGCTACTTCGAGTGAACATTTTTTGTAAAAGAAACGATAAAATAAGGAAAGACATGAAACATTGCGTCGGTGTTCGAGTGGGGCAATTGTTTCAGCAGCAGTTCTATTACCTATCAATCTTAACGCTCGATTTTGTATTCTATCAAGCAGGTGAAGCGATGTTTGCGAAGCACCTGCCCAGAGGTGGGAGTTATACTCGAGTTTAGGGCGTATAAATGCTTTATAAATTGTAGCCAGATCAGATGGGGAAAAATACTTCTTACACCGATACAGAAAACCTAAGCACTTTGCAGCATTCTTAGCGATCTCAAATATATGGTCGTTCCAACGGAGGTCGTCGTTGACACACATACCGAGTACTGAGAGCCTTTCGGTTTCTTCGATGTAAGTGCCATTCATTGACAATGGCATTGGAGGTATGTTTAGCTTTAACGACAGAAGACAGCATTGAGTTTTCGAAGCATTAAACTCCACACGATTCCTATTACCCCATTTGACAATGCTGTATAAATCGGAGTTTAATGAGCTTGACATACGGCACCGTTGCAATTGTACGTCCGAAGGCGAAGGACGTGAATTATCGAACGAATAGGAAAAGCTGAGGGTAGAGTCGTCAGCAAAACAGTTAAGTGGATTAGTAGTAACAGACAGAAGATCATTTATAAAAATGAGGAAAAGAGTCGGAGACAGAACAGAGCCCTTGCGCACACCAGCATTTATTTTATGGGAATCAGACTTGAATCCGTCCAATACAACTTGTATTGAACGGTCCAGAACAAGAGTATCATCGATCCCAAAAGCACGCATTTTCGATAAGAGAGCTTCATGCCAAACTCTATCAAATGCCTTGGAGATATCAAGAGCAATAATCTTACTTTCACCAAAGCAATATAAAGATTTGTTCCACTGTTCGATGAGATATGCCATCAGATCACCAGTGGAACGGTTGCTGCGGAATCCATACTGACGGTCATGGAGAAGCTTCCGATCTTCTTTAAGCTGACGGTTAATCAGCGTTTCCATGACCTTAGAAAGAAGGGATGTCAGTGCTAAGGTGAAAATAAAGAATAAACCTGAAAAAAAAATTTGTTGAAACCTTTGAATATAACAAATGTTTAGAACTTACAAATCATCAAAAGGTTGTTGTTTTTCTTCTCAATCTTCCCATATTAATATTGTTTTTTTTTTTTCAAAACATGTCTACAGCTCGTATCATTTTATTTAATTTAAACAAAAATCACATCCTGTAAAACAATTTTAAACGAACATTTTTGCAACATCGTAAACAGAAATTCTGTTTGTGCTTAACTAACCTTCTAAAAGCATACTGTTATTCGCATTAACAACGAAACATAATTAAGCTGTTACTTTTCTGCTCCCGCTCTGTAACAGCCCTTTGTGTCATCATAACGACGACCTTTATATTTATATAGTAATATTATATTTCCACACAGCCTTCTCATTATTTGCTTGTATCTTCTTCCCCTCATCCTGTGTAACCAAATAACAAATTTGCCGCATGTGTATCCAATACAATTTTGATTGAGTTTATCCTTCTACCCTGAAATTAGCTCTCTCTGTATTCCTTTTCTTAAATGGGGTTGCAATTATATTGTCTCTGTGCTGTGTATCTCCGCTGTTTAAAAAAAAAAAAATATATAATACCTATTCAATTGAAGGGTTTATAACATTTATTTCATCTTAATTCGACGACAGATTGATGTCACATATTATTCCTTACAAATCTCATAAAACGAGGAACACAACTATTACGAAAATGATGATCTATTGTCAATATGGTCTCGTTTTTCTTTGTTTTTATTCCTGGATTTACATGGTAAAAAATAAGGGGGTGTGGTACTTATTAAGATTACACGACCCATCCAGGACACCATGTTTAAATTTAAATTTATGGGCCAGCACAATAAGAGCAACATAGTATGAATAACCTTATTACAACAAAGGACAATAAGGACACTCTGGAATAATGATAGAAGGCTGATGGCGATTGTGCTACAGTGATAGGTGGGTGGGAATAATAGATATTTAAATTCAATAGGGAAGCAAGTTGTTCTCGAGGGGATGGCTTCTTTGTTACGGTTTTGTGTTTGTATTTTTTGTATGTATAGATGTGGGATGAAAGTTGTATTAATTTAAAAAGGTTCTGATATGCTTGGAAAGATATCTTTATTTGTTTTCACTTGTAAACATTAATTTAAGTATTTTGCAAAGAAAAGTATTTTAAATTTTTTGTTTCATTTGAAAATCTTTTGTTTAAAAAAAAGCGTAAGCGTTTTCAATTTTCAATTTTTTTCAATTTTAATTTTATTTTTCCTTATCAATTTTTAAGTTTTACATATACATACAGCAATAACATTAATAACATACTAACAATTAATAAGGAGCTGCAATCTATAGAACCTACGTGATAAGTCCAAGTAAAGTAAAAATAAGATGACAAAACTTTATGCTTAAATAATATTATTCATTTATTTTTTCTATTTAGTTAAATTATAGTAAGAGAGTTATGACCTGACGGTTGAAGGTGCAGCAACAAGAAGGCAAAAACCATGAGGTATTTTTGACATTAGGAAATGCCTCCAACTTGACATGACAAAAATACTCACAGGTAGCGCTGATTTTGTTAGGTGGCATAGGTCAGTGTTCGTAAATACACAACAGTCCTCTTCCCTAAATCGCTTAGTAGCACAACCTTTCCACGGTTTTCCTGATGCGGTTGCTTCTTCGAACTATTGGTGCTTCAGTGGTGTCTTCGTTTTCAATTTGAAGTTCATTAGATTTGACCGGCTGAAGTACATCTTCCTTCGGTGAAGCTTCGTTGATTAAATAAGTCAAAGGTGGTATGGGTCCTTCCTCCGAAGATGGTTTCACCGTGTTAACAGTAGAATCATCACATTTGTGACGAGTTTCCGGAACCAGAGGTGATAGCTCAAAGTCATTATCTCTTAGCGCTTGTGGTTGATCAATGTCGACGTTGCATTTTTGTATCTGGTCAACATGCCTTCTCCAGAGCTTCCCATGAACATCGATAAAATAGTGAAAAAGTCCATCTGCACGTACTATTTTGCCAAACTCCCACTTTTTATCCTTATCATTGTAGTTTCTTACTTGAACCTTATCCCCCGGCAGGTATTGAGTTCCAGTTGAATATGATCCATCCAGCTTCCCTCTTACGGTCTCGATATTGTTGGACCGAATTAAATCCAATCTGATACGTATATCACGCTGTAAAAACAGTGAACAAGGTGCAACCCCGGTTGTAGAGTTCGGCGTCTTCCTGTAACGCATAAGATAATTAGAAAGTTTATAGGCAATGTTACCTGCATCTTTGATCATTTTTCTAAGAGCTACTTTCATGTTTTGAACAAATCGTTCAGCTTGTCCATTCGTAGCTGGGTGATATGGTGCAGTAAACTTATGATTAATACCATTCTCTTTCATGAAATGTTTAAACTCCAGCGAAGTAAAAGTAGGCCCATTGTTACTGACCAATGTCAAAGGCAACCCATAACGAGCAAACAGGTTTCGAAGTATCTCGATGGTCCTCCCGGCCTTCATACTACTCATTTGAAAGATTTCGGGCCATTTAGAATATGCGTCCACCACAATAAAAAAATATTTTTCAAGAAAACGCCCCGCAAAGTCAATGTGTACCCTATTCCATGGGGATGTTGGGTACTCCCACGGGTGTTGTACTTTTTTCGAAGATTGTTTTTGAACGCTCCTACAAGCCAAACACTTCAAGGCTAGTTCTTCGATGTCAGAGTCAATATGGGGCCACCACACATAACTCCGAGCTAGTGCTTTCATCTTAACGATTCCGACGTGAGCCGTGTGCAACTCTGTTAAAATCAATTCTCGTAAGGTTTGCGGAATCACCACTCGATTATTCCTAAGAATAGTACCGTTGTTAAGAGAGAATTCAAAATCTTTACCTTCGAAGCCGGAATTCACTAGTTTCTTTCCCAGCGATAAATTGTTGTATACCTCTCGTAGAACTGGGTCTCTACTTGTTTCGACTGCAATTTGTTTTTGAGTCACAGGAACGATATCAATTTGTTGCATTTGGTAGTAAGTAACTTGATCCGGATCTTTTTGTTCCTCTAACTGTAGGGGCGAACGGGAAAGTGCATCTGCATTGGCATGGTCCCTTGTTGCGCGGTACACAATTTCATAATTAAACCCTTGTAAAAATTGGGCGTAGTGCAACATGCGTGTGGCAACCATGGATGGTAAACTCTTGCTGGGGCTGAAAATAGCAACTAAAGGTTTGTGATCAGTAATTAGAGTGAACTTACGACCATAGCAATATCGAAAAAATCTTTTTAGTGCCCAAAAAATTGAAGTTGCCTCTTTGTCAATTTGGCTGTAATTTCCGATGAAGAAAGAGAACGCGAAGCGTAGGCGATTGGTCGATCGTGTCCATCTGGAAAAGTGTGTGAAAGAACAGCCCCTAGACCATATGGGCTCGCATCAGTGGCCAATGACAGTGGTAAGTTTGTGTCATACGCACAGAGCACTACATCGGAAGAAATTTCTGCTTTTATGTTCTTGAACGCCTTTTCACATTGTTGGTTCCAGTGAAATTCCTGGCCTTTTTGCAATAAATTGTATAAAGGATTCAGTTTTGAAGAAAGATTATCGAAAAATCTCCCATAGTAGTTGACTAAACCTAGCCAGCTTCTGACCTCGGTAATATTTCTAGGAGCCGGTGCATCAATGATAGCATGAATTTTGTCTTTCGTTTTTTCGAGTCCTTTTTCAGAAATAATGTGGCCCAAATATGTGATGGAGCTTTCGGCAAACTTGCATTTGCTTAGGTTGACACGAAGTCCCACCTTATTTAATCGTCGAAGCACTTCTTCAAGTCGAGATGAGTGTTCTTCAAAAGAAGAACCTTGGATTTTAATATCATCCAAAAACACGCAAACTCCTGGTATGTTATCCAATGTCTGCGTTATATACCTTTGCCAAATTGCAGGTGCAACTTTTGTTCCAAACATTAACCTGTTTACCATGAAATCACCTTTGACGGTTGATATCGCCTGTATTTCTGCGCTTCGAGTGTCCATTGGCATATGTAAATAAGCTTCACTCAAATCCAATGTTGTGAAAATCTTACCTCCCATCATGGACGTTGCAAAAATATCTTCAACGTGCGGCATTGGAAAATGGTCGTTTTTGAGCACTTTGTTCAATGTAACTTTGTAGTCGGCACAAAGTCTGAGTGATCCGTCTTTTTTAATAATGGGGACCACCGGTGTACCCCATTCGCTGTATTGCATTTTCGTAATAATGCCTTCCTTTTCTAGACGATCAATTTCAATATTCATTTTCGCCTGGAGCGCGTATGGTACCTTTCGAGCAGGAATGTATATCGGCTTAGCCCGCTCGTCGAGATATAATTTTGCCTCAAAATTATTTATTTTGCCAACACCAGATTTAAATACATTGCTAAATTTATTTTTTAATGTCTGCAGTAAGAACTAGGAGTTTTAACAATAAATAATTAGATTCTGTAAAATTAAGTGATGTGGGTTCACGACAAGATTTTAATATATACCTAATTTATTTTTTTTTTAATATATAAAATAAATATAAATACATAAGAATAATATTGTAAAATAATTGGACAATTAAATCATAATACATAAGAAGAGATTATTAATATCTTGATAATTAAGGTCCAAAAGCCAGAGTTTCACTTTATTGAGAAAAATGGATTGAATTTTTATTTCTCTGATGTTCTGAGGAAGACTATTGAAGAGTCTTGGAGCAATGGTCGTAAAAAAATTAAAATAAATTTGGAGATTGTGTTGTGGTATGAAAACAAGATTCTGATTGTTTATTCCCAGGTTGTAGCTGGGAGAATATCTGTTTAGAAGATACCCAGATCTGGCCAAAAATATCTTTAGAACTTTATAAAAATATAAGTGTTTAAGAGGCAATATTTTAAGCGTTTTGAAAAGAACAAAGCTATTACTATTACGATGTTTGTTACATATTAAACGAATGATGTGTTTTTGAGAAACTAGAAGCGTTTTAGTTTTGTAATTGTGTGTACCACCCCAAGATACTATACCATATTCAAGCTTAGAGTGAACTAAGCCATAATAAATACACTTAAGAAGAACTAGTGAGCAATATTTTATTAAAAAGTATATTTGCCTTGTAGCAGCCAAAAGATACTTTTTAAGTGCATCAGTATGAACAGACCAACTCATCTTCCAGTCAACCAAAACTTCCAGATATTTAAAAGATTTAACGTTTTCGATTTCAAAACAATTTTTTTTTTTATATAATTAACGCGCGCACAAGGGATTATGTGTTTCCCTTTTCATGTAGAACACACTGCACGGGCATTACGAAGATAGGGAGGGGAGAGATAGGAGGTGCCGATTAACATTGGTTTTGAATGTTTGCAGATCAAAATGGCAAGGGAAAATCCCGCCGGGTAAACTATTCCAAATTCGTGTCGTTCGGCTAAAAAAAGAATCCCTATATTTCACGGTACGTCCGAAATTAGGCTCAAGGGTGAACTGATGAGCATTCCTTGCGAGACGAGTATTACGGGAGAAACTTTTAAGGGGAGGAATGCAGCTGGCTACCTCAAGTGAACATTTTTTGTAAAAAAAACGATAAAATAAGGAAAGACATGAAACATTGCGTCGGTGTTCGAGTGGGGCAATTGTTTCAGCGGCAGTTCTATTACCTATCAATCTTAACGCTCGATTTTGTATTCTATCAAGCAGGTGAAGCGATGTTTGCGAAGCACCTGCCCAGAGGTGGGAGTTATACTCGAGTTTAGGGCGTATAAATGCTTTATAAATTGTAGCCAGATCAGATGGGGAAAAATACTTCTTACACCGATACAGAAAACCTAAGCACTTTGCAGCATTCTTAGCGATCTCAAATATATGGTCGTTCCAACGGAGGTCGTCGTTGACACACATACCGAGTACTGAGAGCCTTTCGGTTTCTTCGATGTAAGTGCCATTCATTGACAATGGCATTGGAGGTATGTTTAGCTTTAACGACAGAAGACAGCATTGAGTTTTCGAAGCATTAAACTCCACACGATTCCTATTACCCCATTTGACAATGCTGTATAAATCGGAGTTTAATGAGCTTGACATACGGCACCATTGCAATTGTACGTCCGAAGGCGAAGGACGTGAATTATCGAACGAATATGAAAAGCTGAGGGTAGAGTCGTCAGCAAAACAGTTAAGTGGATTAGAAGTAACAGACAGAAGATTATTTATAAAAATGAGGAAAAGAGTCGGAGACAGAACAGAGCCCTGGGGCACACCAGCATTTATTTTATGGGAATCAGACTTGAATCCGTCCAATACAACTTGCATTGAACGGTCCAGGAGATAGCTTCTAATCCAACGAACAAGAGTATTATCGATCCCAAAAGCACGCATTTTTGCAATTTGCACAATGGAAGAAAAAATGTCCTTGGTCTACTTCCTTTCCAGTTAGATCAAAAAACATAATTTTAGTTTTGTCACTAATAAACATTTTATGCGATTGGAACCAGTGGCTTACAATTTCCAGATCATGATATATATCAGCAGAAAGATTAAGAGGAGAATCATTTAGAAACGAACATGCCATATCATCCGCGAACGCATTTACTTTGCTACGATATTTTTGTAAAAAGAGTGAGTTGATGAAAATTAAAAAGAGGATCGGACCAAGTACTGAACCTTGAGGAACTCCTACAGGTATGGTACTAGTAGAACTAAATTCATCATTAATTTTGACCTTTTGTCCTCTATCAGACAAATACGAACTGAACCAGTTATGCATATCACCCCTAAAACCACATCTGTAAAGTTTATCCAAAAGTATTTTATGATTAACAGTATCAAAAGCCATAGTTATGTTTATAAAGAGAGCAGCAGTGAGATTCTTGTTATTAAAACCTTCATAAGTTTAAAAGGGCTCCTTCAGTTGATAAACCACTACGAAAGGCAAATTGAGACTTACTAAAGAAATTAATTTTGTCTAAATAATCGATCATTCTGTTTTTTACTGCTTTTTCAAAAAATTTCAAGAAAGTCGAGAGTAAGGAAATCGGCCTATAATTATTCAATGACGTTTTATCCCCTTTCTTGAATAAAGGTATAACTTCAGCTTGTTTTAAATCATTTGGGAGAACACCTTTGAGAATGCTATTGTTAAAAATATAACATAAAACATCACAAATGTTCAAAGCTATCTTTTTAATAGAATTTATTAGAAAAGCAGTTTGAAGTTTCAGAATTAGAATTTTTTAGGGAGATAATAATTTTATACAGCTCAAAAGACGTTATGGGATTAAAAAAGAAGCTTTGAGAGGATGACGATTCATGAGCTAAACACTCGCAACTCGTAAAGGAAGTATAACTATCTAACACTACTTTTGTACCGATAGATGCAAAATATTCATTAAAAATATCAACCAAATCCTTGGGATTGGTTATAATATTTCCATTTATGTTTAATTTTTTTATTTGTTCACCGGTTATGTTTGATCTGTTAAGCATATTATTTACCAATTTCCATTCCTTTCTCGAATCGCCCTTGAATTCATGAAATTTGTTAATATAAAAATTATTTTTTACAATATTCAACATCTTTAGAAATCTCTTTACATAAGTCTTTATAAGCAGTACAAATTTAACTACTTAGAGGATGCTTTAATTTCTTCTTATAAAGATTATTTTTTAACTTTTATTTTGTTAATTAAGTCGAAACTTATCCAAGGTTTCAGTTTTTTATTTTTATTATTCTTTTTAGATATTTTTTTAGAACGTTGCTTGACATGTTTATTCAGAATATTAATAAATTTGAAGTAAGAGCGAGATGGATCACTTTCACTGTAAACATTTTCCCAGGATTCAAAACGAAGTAAATTGTTGAGTGTCACGAAATCTGTTTTAAAAAAATGAGGAACAAGGAGGATTATTTTCTGAGCCAGGAACTGAAGCAAAATCCAAGCTCAAACAGGTCATACAATGATCTATTATTCGTAAATCAAGAACAGAGCTGCTGAAGAGATCACACATGATTCTAAGCCATAAGAAGACAGTAAATAGAAATAATTATCTACTTGAATAGATTTTTGTAAGATGTCAATATTAATGTCTCCCAATAAAACAATATCATTTGGTGACTCACTTGATAACAGATTTTCCAGTTCCTTATAAAACACATCTTATTGCGAGGAACTGACAAAACCTCCAAGAGTAAAATTTGTCTCGAAAAAGTGCATCTCATGTAGCCGTTCGGACTCGGCGGTAAACTGTAGGTCCCTTCCATTCTTGCAGAGTAACAACACACACACTGGAATGGTTGAGAGTTTTAGTCACTAGGCCTTGGCTCCTTAAGGAGCTGTCGCGCCAATAAATTTATTTTATTTTTTTATAAAACACATCATTCGCTGATTTATGAAATTTATAAACACAGAATAAACTCAACTTTTTATCTTTAACTTTCAATTTTAAAACATCACAGCTTTGCAAATTATAACAGATATTTTCCACAACAGCCCCAATTTTTACAAAAGCGGCAACGCCACCTGCAGCATATTCATTATTGCAACAAGATATGAAATCACACCCATCTATATTAAAAAGATTATTTTCTTCTTCATAAATCCAGGTTTCTGACAAAAAAATGAACTCCGGCTTATTGACAAAAGCATTTAAATTAGCAAGAAAGCAATCAAAGTTTTTTCTCATGCTCCTAATATTTTGGTGAATGATAAGAAAATTATTAAAATATTTCCGGTCAAAAACGAGATTATAAGAGTTAACGTCTGCACAGTTTAAAGAAGGAATACATGAAAAATTAAATTGTGGATCTTGCATATTAAGTAAGTGTTAGGAGGTCTTCCTATGAGTTCACTTAATTTATTCTCTGTCAACACTACTGTTCCTACTCGTTATTCTTTGTTGGATTTGTTCCTTGTCAGTCATTGATCAACTATCAGCACCCGCTTTTTCGAGACATGACCTTTTATTTCTTACTTAAGCCCAGAGCTAGTACTTTTCAATACAGAGACATCAATTATTCTCTCCTTGATGAACAAGTTCGTGGTGTCAATTGGAGTACTATTTATGGTCTCCCTTGTCCAAATCAACAAATTCAATTCCTAAATTCAAATATTGTAGAACTTTTTGCTTCGCATGTACCGCTAAGAACAAAAACTTTTTTACTTTTTGGAAGAACACCGACAAATATGCCGTTCTCTACGTAATAAAGTTGTTTTTGAGTTACGTGCAGCTAAAACTCAAATGTACTCAGGGCTCCTCGACACTTCGCTCAGTGGTAAACAGTTGTGGAAAAACGTGCGTAAAATTGGCATCGGTAAGCCCAAATGTGCTGAATAATCAGTTTTTATCTTCACTGTCAACTAGATTCAACTATCAAATGTCTGAGCCAATTGACAATTCTTCCTTCTTTGCTCGTTGCCCTGTTTTCTGTTTCACAGCTGTAAACTCCACCGATGTGCTAAAAAGTATACTCTGCATCAAATCTAAGGCAGTTGGACTTGATGAGATTCATCCTTCATTCTTAAAAATAATATTACCTGTGCTTCTTCCATATTTGACTCATATTTTTAGTTCTATACTAACTATACAGGTATCTTTCCCTTGCAGTGGAAGTCAGCCAAAGTTATACTTGTTCCTGAAACTTCTAAAGGTAATGAATTCACACCGATTTCAATCCTTCCCTTTTTGTCAAAAGTTTTTGAGAAGATTTTACAAAAGCAAATAAATCTCCATCTGTCTAGGCATAGTCATAGTTGTACCACAGCTATTATATGTGTTTCTAAAGAAATACGTAATGCTCTGGACAATGGTCAGCTGTCGTTTTTTGGTATTACTTGACTTTTCTAAGGCTATCCTAATTTTACAATTTCTCGCCATGTGCTGTTAAACTAATTTCGTCGTATCTTACTGAAAGGATGCAAGCTGTGGCCATAAACGACAATTTATCTAACTTTCTTCCTGTTAACTGTGGTGTTCCACAGGGATCCATCTTAGGTCCCCTTCTCTTATCATTATATATTAATGAGCTTTCTACTCTCATCAAGCACTGTTCGATTAACATGTACGCCGATGACGTTCAAAACGTGTTGAGTTGTACCTTGGGATTGATCGAGCTCGGTGCTACATACATGAATGAAGGTCTTGCAGAAATATCGCGCTGGTCTAAACATAACGGTTTAATTTTAAATCATAGGAAATTCTGTAGCATCATTATCTCGAAAAAACAATTAGATTCATTTTATTTTCCTCCCATCTTCCTCAATTATGAGATAATTAAGTATGTGGAAACTCTTAAGAACCTTGACGTGACTTTTAATATAGGAAATTAACTTGGGACAACCATATAAATTTATCTGTTGGAAAGACTTACGGTCTACTTCGCACTTTGTGGGCTACACATTCTTTTGCGCCTTTTAAAACACGATGACTACTTGCAAAATCAATAGCTGGGCCTATACTTTTTTGTTAGCTGTGAATTTTTTTACAATTGTAGCTATGCCTCTAAACGCAAACTCATTATTGCTTTCAATAGCATTGTTCGATATGTTTTTCGATTACGACGTTTTGATCGTATATCAATGTATGTCAATTATTTGTATAATATGTCTTTCGAAGACCTTCTTATATTTCGTTCTCTATGCCAACCTACATTATCTTTGTGAAAAAATTAGATTCACCTCTTCAATCAGAACTGCGCAGCTCATTCCGTCTAGGTATACTTGCTTGACTTCTGAACGCCAATTTTCTAATCTCCCCTTACAGTTTTAAGTTTGTTAATTTGTATAAAAAACTTTTTCTTTTTACCTTAATTCAGTTTAAGCTCATGTAGCTCTCATTAAATTTTTACTTGCGATTTATAGGGACTATAAGGCAAGTTATGCATTCGTAAAAAAAAATTCTAACAATCAAACATGACATTAGGATGATAGAGAAGTCAAAAAAAAATGGGTCCGGAAATTCCGTCTGTCTGTCTGTCTGTCTGTCCATATCGATATCTACAGCCTAAACGGTTGGGCCGATTTGATTCAAACTTGGTATATAGTATAGTATATAGTAAAACTTTCAGAATGATGTTTTCTATGTAAAATCTATCTTTTAGTTTTAATGGATTTTTCAAAAAAAGTTTTATAACAGTACCTCCCATATGACCGGTTCTTTTAAATCAGACTTTCTCGTTAACTAATTGACGGATTTTGATGAAAATTTCAAAATATGTAGTGTTTTATGATTTAAATAATAATGCTCTTAAAATTTTCAAAAACATTTTTTGTTAATTTTTAATATATTTTTTAAAAAAAATATTTAGTTTTTTGAATATTTAGAAAACGGATCTATAGATTTTTTTTTTAATTTTTCTCCTAGTATAAACTATAGATTTCTTAAAATTGACATACTCAAAAAAATTAAAAAAAAAACATTTTTTTTGAAAATACTGGTCGAACGATTTTGAAATGAAAAATTCATAAAATAGAAAACAGCAAAAGAAATAAGATGGCTTACAACATTTTTTTCCAAAAAAAAAACGTTATGAATAGTGTTTTTTTGATTTCATAAACATTTTTCCCCAAAATTTTATTTCATATTGCTCGGCTAAGCCCTAGCCATTAGTCAAATAAAAGAAGGTGACAACCTACATACCTATACCTACGTATTTTAAAGCATTTCATCATCATAAAAGCACACAGAATAAATAAGGAGCCACACACAAAAACAACTAACAAATAATAAAAAACTATTCGATTACTACTGAATGCAAAAATTTCAATCGCGAAAACAAAAGTTTACACCTATAAATGTGTTAAACTTTTAATATTGTCTCTATACCCACTCGCTTAACAGTAGTTGGAATGTGTATCTTAATTTTAGTACCCACCATCCTTCCAACCTTATTATATGTAGAGGTACCTAATATCCTTAATAAATTCCATTAATACCTACCCATACCATACGTTTATCGATCCATCATCTATTTTAATTAATTTGATTTCAAAAAGTAAATTATTGTTATTGGGGCCTATAAAGGTTATTGCCCTACTGCTGATTCCCACGAATCTTTATGCCAGTTGTTGAAATTTTTCCATACCAAAGTGAAAATTAAACCGAATAAAATTCTTTATATCTTTCTTTTACACAAAAAAACTGCAAAAGCTAACAGTCCTATATATTTATGTGTTTATCCCTTTATCCTGACGCATGTTGGTTCGAGCTTCAAAGTTCAAACCACAACGATTCTAAAGAAGTTGCACGTCAAAAAAAAACATTAAAACTAAATCTTTGTCAAAAAGACGCCTGCACTTAAAAAGGAGTAGCAAATAGGAGCAAGTACGTGCGACCCAGTCGTGCCTTTTTTTTTTCTTATTCTTATAATAAGAATTTTTACAAAGCCTTTTCCCGTCACAATGGAAACAATCCAAAATTATCCCTTTACCTAAAAATAGTGCAAATACAGAATTCCGTCCTCTCTATCCAAAGTCTTATAAAAACTAATGCAAAAGCAACTGCAAGCCTTCTTAAGTTCCAATAATTGATTAGCTTTGAAACAGTCAGGTTTCCGTCAAGGCCATAGCAGTATAACAGCTTTATTGGATGTTATCGAAAGAGCCAGAAATGCGATTGACGAATATTGGACTACTCCAAGGCATTTGACACCATCAACCACAACATACTGTGTCAAAAGCTGACGAAGATTTATAATTTCTTGCCTGATGCTGTAAAGCTTATTTTAAGCTATCTTACGGGGAGAAGACAAGCTGTTGTTGTTGGAAACCAGTTTTCTAATTTCTTACCTGTTTCTCATGGAGTACCTCAAGGATCGATATTGGGCCCATCTTTCTTCTCAATGTATGTCAATGAAATACCAAATGTCATTCGTTATTGTGAAGAGCATCTCACAGAAGAATGGTCAGTTAAAAATGGTCTCACACTAAACCCACAAAAAACAAAATGCCTTGTTATTTCAAAAAGATATATAGACTTGTCTTACTTCCCATCAATCCAGCTTAACAATGTGATAATCGAATATGTGGATACAGCTAAGAATCTCGGGATATGTTTCAACAGAACTTTAAACTGGAACAATCATATCACACAAGCCGTAGGTAAAGCATACGGGGCACTTCGCTTGCTCTGGCCAAGTAAGAAGTTTATATTTTGACTTTTGGCTGTGAAATCTTCTGTAAGCTCGACAGCACGAGCCAGAAAAAGTTGAATGTTGCCCGGTACATCTTTGATCTGAGTCGATATGAACATATCTCCAGCTTTTCGAATAGCATCTATGGGATTTCCTTCGACAACCTTGGTATTGCTTTTCAATATTGTCCACAAGCATCAGCCTCCATACTTGTACAATAGACTCCAGTTCTCGATTTCAACAAGATCTAACCTAATAATTATTTCCCGCTTTACTTGTCTAACTTCAGAACGTCAGTTTTTCGTTAATGCAGCTCGGTTATGGAATTCACTACCACTACAGATAACATTAATACGTTTAAACATAATATCCTGTCACATTACTCAAGGACTTAACAGCTTTTACTTAGACTCCTGTTTTTTTTGCTTGCTACATATCTTTCGCTATATTTTGTTCATTACTTAATTTTTTTCTTTCCTTATAACTGGTGATTTTTTAAGAGCTTGAGAACTTTTTTTTTAAAAAAAACCGCATAAAATTTGCAAAATCTCATCGGTTCTTTATTTGAAACGTTATATTGGTCCATGACATTTACTTTTTGAAGATAATTTCATTTAAATGTTGACCGCGACTGCGTCTTAGGTGGTCCATTCGGAAAGTCCAATTTTGGGCAACTTTTTCGAGCATTTCGGCCGGAATAGCCCGAATTTCTTCGGAAATGTTGTCTTCCAAAGCTGGAATAGTTGCTGGCTTATTTCTGTAGACTTTGGACTTGACGTAGCCCCACAAAAAATAATCTAAAGGCGTCAAATCGCATGATCTTGGTGGCCAACTTACCGGTCCATTTCTTGAGATGAATTGTTCTCCGAAGTTTTCCCTCAAAATGGCCATAGAATCGCGAGCTGTGTGGCATGTAGCGCCATCTTGTTGAAACCACATGTCAACCAAGTTCAGTTCTTCCATTTTTGGCAACAAAAAGTTTGTTAGCATCGAACGATAGCGATCGCCATTCACCGTAACGTTGCGTCCAACAGCATCTTTGAAAAAATACGGTCCAATGATTCCACCAGCGTACAAACCACACCAAACAGTGCATTTTTTCGGGATGCATGGGCAGTTCTTGAACGGCTTCTGGTTGCTCTTCACTCCAAATGCGGCAATTTTGCTTATTTACGTAGCCATTCAACCAGAAATGAGCCTCATCGCTGAACAAAATTTGTCGATAAAAAAGCGGATTTTCTGCCAACTTTTCTAGGGCCCATTCACTGAAAATTCGACGTTGTGGCAGATCGTTCGGCTTCAGTTCTTGCACGAGCTGTATTTTATACGGTCTTACACCAAGATCTTTGCGTAAAATCTTCCATGTGGTCGAATAACACAAACCCAATTGCTGCGAACGGCGACGAATCGACATTTCACGGTCTTCAGCAACACTCTCAGAAACAGACGCAATATTCTCTTCTGTACGCACTGTACGCATTCGTGTGGTTGGTTTAATGTCCAATAAAGTAAACTGAGTGCGAAACTTGGTCACAATCGCATTAATTGTTTGCTCACTTGGTCGATTATGTAGACCATAAATCGGACGTAAAGCGCGAAACACATTTCGAACCGAACACTGATTTTGGTTTTAAAATTCAATGATTTGCAAGCGTTGCTCGTTAGTAAGTCTATTCATGATGAAATGTCAAAGCATACTGAGCATCTTTCTTTTTGACATCATGTCTGAAATCCCGCGTGACCTGTCAAATACTAATGCATAAAAATCCTAACCTCAAAAAAATCACTGATTTCCTATAATTCTTCCGAGTTTTGTTCTTAAATTTTCAATATACATATTTTTTTTTTGCTGCAATCACCTATGTCTTATTATAAGCTTTTTAATAAATAAGATGTAAATCTAATAAATCAATAAATAAATAAATAAAAATAATATTCTTAGCACTAAAATAGAAGAAATGTATCTGGCAGTGTTTAAGAAATTCAATGAATTTTAAATAAATAAATAAATTACTTAATAAGGAACGCGTTTCGGAATAAATTTCATCATCAGGCGAAAGCTTGGGATGTATATCAGCTGTAAAAATTTTAATTAAAACTAATGCTTAATATTTGAATTATTGAATTTGTTTTTATAATAAAAAAATAAATTTTGTTATGAGCTATGAAATTTGTTGTTTTTGTGCTCCTGTTACTTATATTAACAAACCACGATTATAGAAATGGTATTTGAATCAGGGGTGTCCTCTGCGAAGGCGTGTTACATAAAAGAACTGTCAAAATTCCAAAGTGTAGAAAAGTATTTTGAAAGTATTTTACCTAGGTTCGGATGTGGTCACAAAGCACAACAACGCAACGCACCAAAGCAATGAACTATGTGCGATGAGACCATCAAGGAAATAATAAAACACCCGGGTTTGGGGTGTCAAGTTGCAAATGATCGATTTCCGGATTAGTTGATGGCTTTTGTTACGCAAGACTGAGGTAAAAAAAAAAAAAAAAAAAAACACGAAACCTTTAAGTCAGCACGGTTATACAATAGCCATGTCCTCCGGATGAAAAAGGATGTATGTGGTGTGCACAATTTCTTAATGTTTTCTGTACCGACTTAAGAGCTCAGGGGTGCCGTAATCATTTCTATTAAGCATTTAGCTTTTCAATAAGATTGTTGTATTAACGTCAGATCCTGAAAACACATTACGCTAATACTTTTTTTCACTACAGCCAACATAAGGATCTTAGACCAGAAAAGTTCGAGCATTTATGTTCTTTTCCCTTGGCTTTCGAAAGAAATGTGGTATTTGAAATTACCAACCAACAACCAACCAATGTCAACTTCCATTTTTGGAGTTATAATGGGAGAGTGTTTGTCTTGTTAGATGATGATTATTTTACTTTCAGCTATTTCTACATCCTTTTTTTTTTTTTTTTTTTGAGTGGCGTTCACAATAGGGGATGATGACAAAAAAATTGATGGATATTTTATTTATTCATTCCAGGAAAGGCCAAAGGATTTATTGTTGTGGTATCATTAATTCCAACAACGAAAACGACAGCGACAGCAATGGCAATTCACGACACAAGTTTCAGAAAATAATAAAATTGCAATTTATAATGTTATGAATAGATTGGCACTCTGCCGCTTCACTAAAGGGGGCAATTTGAAATGTTGTCTTTTCCGATTTCCGAATATGAAGGAATGTGAAATGAGGAATATTAAATTGATTTTTCGATACAAAAAAGCAAGTTATTGTTTAAAAAAATCGAAATCAATCAAACATAACATTCCGAGGGTTGAAAAATATAATGGAGTTAGTGTGTGGTATCCTGAGGAAGAGTTTAAATAAAACGAGATGCTTACACTTATAGCGAGTTTCATTCAAGAAAATCTGTCAAAAGATTAAACATGTGTAACACTGTGTTAAGTTGGCACAATGAGTTAACACAACACCTGTGTTATGTGCGCTGATACTTCAATTTGAAACATATCAACACAATAACACAATAGCGCAAATTGTAACCACACATAAGACACAATGGGCTTGCTAAAAGCAAAGAGAAAATGGCAATGAATTAACACAAATGAAGAAAGGGTTAAGAAAAAGTGCCATGCTTTTTCGTGTGTCGTATTCGTATCGTATATAGGATAGAAGGAAATGAATATGATGCGTGTTGGTAGTGTATGTATATGGATGCAATACGTTTATAGGAAAGAAAATACTATTCTCTTTCTCAGCCTTCTGGCTTTTTGTAGTTGTAGCGTATACCCTTATTGTCAATACAGGGGTTTAAAAAAAGCTATAATAATTATTTAAGTTTAAATAAATAGAATAGTTTATATTCACGCATTTTACGTAATTAAATAAACAATTCTAGGTAGGTTTAGGCAAGGTGCCGCATTGATAATCTATTTTTCTTTGTTTATAGGTACATATAAGTCCATAAACCTAACCTATCCACAGATTTTTTTTATACATTATTAGTAAATCTGCATTACAGGGTGTATCACATTGCCATATTACAAAATTAATTATTATTTTTAATGTAATGACTATTTAAAAAGAAAATTTCTTTTAAAAGGATTTATTACTGCCTCAAAACATGTAGTGCACCGATTTTAGTGTTCTTACGTCGTCGGAATTTCTTTTAATAAGCAAAAAAAATTTAACACAATTCTTTATTTCTTTATTTAAAAACAATTTAACATTCACTGAAACTAAACTTCAATTGATTATTAAATAACAAATAAACATGTAATAAAATAAGTGATAATAAAAAATAGTGGCTAACACAAACACTTTATTTTTTAATTTTAAACAAAGTAAACATTAAAAAATAACGTATGTATATATACATTATGTACATAAGTTTAGTTAAGTAGATAGTACTAACAAAATCGAGTATATGGAAAGATTTAAATCATAAAAGAAATAAATAAATAAGTAGTTAAGTTAAATAAAGAGAAGTAAAGTAAAGTAAAGTTAAATAAAGTTAAGTTAAGTAGGTATTATTAACAACTAAGAGTAGATACATGAAAAGATTTAATTGAAAAGACACATAATTAAATAAGTAGTTGATATTTAATTTGTGAATATTAAGATTATAATTTAAGAAAACAACCTGTACAATTTTGTTCGATTTGAGTCTTTCCCGTTTTTTGCTTACTGTCTGCCAGGCGTGAAAGAATATGCGTTCACACGGGACAGATGTAGCCATCATGCAGAGACGACTCTTCACAATTTGGTATAGTCTTGGGTATATATGCCTCCTTTGATGCCACCAATTTAATGGATCTTGTTCTACCCCCATTACATCTTCATTATCTATGTAATATGTCATAGTCAAAGTCCATTTCACAGTCAAGAAAAACTTTACTAGTCAAAAAAAAACATTGGCATCTTAAATAAGCAACTTTATCTCGACACTTTGAAATTGTTCTAGCATATGTATTAAAAAGGTTAGAATTGCATTGAATATATTAAGAAGAAGAAAATATTTGTCTGTTCTAGAGACACGAACATTTCAAGTACACTTCTATTTTAAATAGGATGTGATCAACTATTCACATATGTAGTTAACATTTATTGAATTTAATCAAAAAATAAAAAGTAATATTTTTTGGGACACCCTTTAGTGAAAAGTTGATTAAGGCATCAATACACGCATATTACTTTTGAATAAGTCTATGAGTTTCATTTAACTTATGCTTGTTTGGAATTGGAACTTTGCTTTTAACTTACTCATTGTCAGAAGTAAAATTACACATTACATTACACACTAAGCCAAAAGCCATATTAATTTAATTTAATAGGTTGCTACCTAGTTACTTACGATTTTAAAAACACAACAAGAATAAAACTAGTACCTATAATCTAGCAAGAGTTGAAGACACAAATAATTTAAATAATGCTAATAAAAATATAAAGTTTCAAACAAAATTAATTCACATTAACTCAAGATAGACGTACACGACACAAAGCATAAATCACAGTACAGTTTCACTTTATTTTAATTTGATAGCATAAGAGGACTGGCCCGTAAACGCATAATATCAGAATCAAAATGAAAAACACACTTATACGTTATTATAAAAAATGACGCTAAGCAACGCAAACCGAACGGACAAAGTAGCCATACTTTCAACGCAGTCTAATGCACATAGATAATAACTCAAACCCTTTTTTATATAAAAAACAAGCGGAACCCGGCGTATGTTGCTTCGCCAATGGATTTAATGAGATTAAATGAGAAATGTGAAATAAAATTTCTTTATTTTATTTTAACGCTATCGTTATCGTCACCAAACTTTCAGAGGAACAATACCTCGACAAACTTTTATTTACCCCGAAAACTTCATAAAAATCAGTTTTAAGCTTAGGAGTCCAAAGCGGACATACATACACACATACATATATCCATTTTTGTATATGGTGTTTAGTTACGTTTGGAAGCGATAAGTTCCGCTATTCTCGGGATCGAGCCAATGTATGTTATACCCGAGCAAACCCGAATTGGTCAGTCAAACCTTCATTTCATAGGAACCATCCATGGATTAAACTATATTTACCTTGACAATTTCATAAATATCCGTTGGGCTGTTTAAGACTCCAAACCGGACTTACATACAAACATACATCAATATTTAGTTTACAAGTTGTAATTAAAAATTAAAATATAGTATGAATACGATAGAATTTAATTCCGTTGAACATTCTTCAGACTAAAAGGAAGTATTTCCCTTTTGAACACATATTTAATTTAAAATTAAATTTGATTTAGATTGGTAATGAAAAATCTAAATGATAATGTAGTTACATTTACATTAAGCATAGCACATCATAATTGACGCGAAAATCTCTTTCTCACTTAAGTTAAATGAAACTTCCCTTCTTATTCGAATGAAATATGCGTGTATTTATTCTTAAAACAACTCTTTACCTAAGGGTGTTCTAACTAGTGTTAAAGAGAATAAATGGGGTGAATAAATGCTTCCAAAAGAAAAATTTACTTTCATCAAAGCATATTGCATTCAATATGTACCTTAATTAAAAAAATATTTCATAGCATGTAACGCTTAACATGAAAAAGTATTAATTCAATGTAATTTTTATTTTTTTATTTTTATATTTTGGTTTGTATTTAATTTATTGAAGATCATACAATTTAAATTTAACACCCTGTTTCTTAGTGCAATATTTCAATATTTCACACACCCAACCAAACCAAAGAGCTGAGTGCAAGCAATCTTACCCATACGCCACACCAACACCACACGTTTGCGTTTGCAAAGCAATACAACATATAATTGTATTGGATTTGATTGAGTTCTAACTCTATCCAAACTAAATCGCGCAAAGCTCTATGCGCCATGTCCATTGTGTCATTGATTTTGAGTTTTCAGTGAGTTGGGTGTTTCAAATAAAAGAGAAAAAAAAAGTGTCATAACACAATTGTGTTAGCACATTGTACTAACACTGTAAGAAGTGTAAGAGTAAAGTGTTAGCACTCAATTTTTCCTTGAATTACCCATGTTTACAATAGATTTGATCTTTTTGAATTTTGAGAGTTTCATTGCAAGATAAAGGGCAAGTCTAGATCAAATCTCAACACGAAAGATTTGATCTCTGATGAGGTGGAAGATTTGATCTGAATGCACACATACATACATATAAATAATCTTTTCTGCCAATGTCAATAGGGATGCAACATACAAGCGATACATCAATTTTTTGAGAAATCGATGTATCGATTTCGAAACATCGATGAAACCCACTTAAACATCGATACATCGTTCTTGGTGAACGATAATAGTGCCACGTGTTTCGAAAGGTCTGATTTCTGAAAAGGAAAACGTAGTGATCTCAAATTTAATGTTTGTTACTGAAATTTCATGCAAAACCTTTTTTTGTGTTGGGGCAATTGACAACAGTTTTTTGTCTGAAAAGAAGAGAAAATCGATTCTTTTCTCAAAGAATTGAAACCACGCATCGTGGACGCAATTTAAAACTCAAGATAGTGAAATGTCATTTCTATATTAAACTAACTTACCCACCCGGCGTTGCTCGGGCTTACCCTAGCTTTTCTTGATACCGTAGCCAAAAACCACAAACGTAAACTTAGTTACAAAATGTTTTTAAAATCGGCCAAGCCTTTCAAATTTAATGTTGGTTATATGAAAATATGTATATGAAATTCAAAACAAAAATCAATTTTCGATTTTTCCAATTTCCAGACTTTTCCGGAGGGTTTTGCCAAAGTTTCGTTCGTAAAAACCTTTTCCTGGCAATTACAAACAACGGAAAAAATTGAGCCAAATCGGCACACACGTTCTGAATTGATGAATTACTATAATTTTTTCACACCATTTTTATTAAGATTTATGAAATTGCGATTGTTTATTTTCGCGAGATAATAACATAATAAACACAAATTCCAAGAAAGAAATGATAAAGAATTGATGTGGAATTTCACAAGCTACTGTAGGATAATTTTTAATTTTTTTTTTTTTTTGAGGAGGTGTGTGAGGGTGGGGTTTAGGGTTTGAAAACTTTTTTCTGATTTCCGTCGAAAAAATGGTTTGCAGAAAAGTTGTAAATAATTAAAAAAAACCTATAATTTTACTTCAGGTTATTTTTCAACATAACCTGGAATATTATGAGATATCGGCAAAAAAACGGTCTTTCGATTATTTAGTTTGGCTAACTAAAATCGAATTTGATGTTTTACAAACGCAATGAAACACAACCTTCAGAATTAAAAATAGCTGGCTAGTTATTGTTTTTTTTTTATTATTACTGTTCGTATTTTAACTTAAGAAGTAACCGCTTATTGAGCATACAAAAATCAGTTCATAAGCATTTTTCTTAAGCATCGCGAAAATATCGATATCATCATCATAATATCGATGTTTTTATGAACGATGTTGCATCCCTAAATGCAAATGACAAAGGAGTGACAGTCCTTCACCAATACTACAATTTAATCATAAAAGAAGTTTCATTGAAAAGATCAAATCTCGATTTTGAGATCAATGAATGAAACTCGTTATTAAACTTTCAAGTCAGAACTGATTTTTATTTTATTTTGATATCACTATTTTTATACATTAAAATTTGTTTATACTCCATAAACAACATTAAAATAAGGTTGACTATTAAATATGTTTGAATATGAGAAAAACTGAGTTATTCTTAAACTAAAAATTATTAATTTAAATTAAATTGCCACAGCACACGCCCTCTAGTGACAACGATATCTATCTGGGATATGGACACGTCTACCATATTTTGTGATTTGAGGTGGATTGGAGCACAAATTTGGAGACGTATTTCTTGTTCGTTTAAAAGAAACGCTGGTTTGAAACGATCGATTGAGATTTTTTTTTTTTTATGTCCTTTTATCTCAAGTGTGAAATATTTGTTCGTCTTCAACTTTGAAAGGTATGGACCATCATAAGGTTGCTGGAATGGTTTTCTTACTGCATCGTTATGAAGGAAAATATGACTTGAATTTTGAAGGTTTTTGGCTATGAATGTTTTGTTAGAGCCATGGTGTTCAGTTAGGATTGGTTGTAGATTTTGCATCGTGTCTCGGAATTTATCGAAGAAATCATGGCTGGATGTAGCATCACCTAATGTGAATAACTCGCCTGGAAGTCTTAATGATTTACCATAAACAAGTTCAGTTAAGTTTTCTTTGTAGTCTTCTTGTAACGATGATTTTAGGCCAAGCAGAACGATTGGGAGTTTGGCAACCCAATCTTGTTTTTCGTGGCATTTGGCTTCAAAGTTCGGTGGAATCGCCATTTGCCTGTGGATGATGAGGCGATGATCGGTGTCTTTTGATACCCAGAAGTTTTGAAAGTTCGTTGAAAAGAGAAGATTTAAATTGCTTTCCTGGCACAATTTCTTTAGGTATTCCGAACCTCGAGATCCATTCAGAAAGAAAAGCTGTCGCAACTGTTTCGGCGGGGATTACTGTGAGTGGAATAACTATAGACCATCTTGTGAAACGATCGATGCAGGTGAGGGCGTATGTGTATCCATCTGAATATGGCAAAGGTCCAACTAGGTCGAGATGAACATTTTGAAATCTTCCTTCAGGTGGCACGAAATCTCCGATTGGAGATTGAATGTGCTGTTGGATACATGTTTGTGACCATTTACGAAAATCTTTCCTTAGTTCTGGCCAAATGAAGCGTCTTTGAGCATCTGAGTTGTTTCCTGTCGAAATATCACAAAGGATTTGGTGGTTTGTGTTAGGAAGAGTGTTTTAGTTGTAAGGATGTTGAAATAAGGAGTTGTCTGAGTTCTTCATCGGTTTGCTGTTTACTTGTCAAATCGTCGGTGTCGAAAAGTCCAAGAGGCTGCCAATCATTGGAGACAAACTGTTAGACTATTGCGCCTGCAGCAGTTTTGGATGCATCTGCCATGATTGACAAAGGAGCGTCATTATCTGCGGGGAGGGTCGAATTCGCAAGACCTTCCTTATGGGCGTTAATTGCGTTCTCCAATTTGGGTGTCCAATGGATAACAGTCTTATCATTCTTCTTGTTGACGCATGGAGAGGAGCTTGGATCTCTGCAGCTTTGGGAACAAAACGTCTATAGAAATTAAGCATTTAGTGAAGATGGCGTTATCTTTGGATGGCAATGGTTGGATACCTTCTTCGCTGACAAGGTAACTTAAAAAACTTACAGATGACAACTCGAATATGCATTTGGAAGGATTTATGGTAAGCCCATATTCTCGAAAACGCTGGAATAGCAGTCTGAGATGTTTTCGATGCTTTTCACCTGAGCTTGATGCGATAAGAAAGTTCCCGATGTATGGGAAACAGAAATCCAGGCCTCTTGTTACTTCGTGGACAAATCGTTGAAAGGTTTGCGCAGCGTTGCACAGACCTAAAGTCATCACCATGAACTCAAACAGCCAAAAATGAGTTATTATAGCTGTTTTTGGGATGTCTGGTTCCACAGGGATTCAATATGCACGAGTCAGATCTATAATTTGTTTGAATGTGGTGCGTGACATTGTGCTTGGTCTTAGCCAATAGGTTTGTTTAAGTGACATCTTTATATACTTTCAATAAATCGTAAACGAAAGATGATGGATTTATTGTTTGAATATTTGTGGCACTCGATGAAATTGTTGAACCAAAATCATGTGTTTGAAGACTTGTTTTCCGATCGATTAGTTTCTTGTTTTTAACGTCAACCAAAAGATCGAAAAATGACAGATCGGACCCAATGATTGGCTCGGTGACCTGAACAAAGATAAAAGGCCAGGAAAAGTTTATGTGAAGACCAAGGTTGAGTGACATCAATCGTTCTCCATTAGTTGGAATTTCAGTGCCATTCGCTGCATAAAGAAAATAGTTGGATTGGCTGTTCCGCTTGCCTATATTGGTAGTTGGAATGACTAAAATTGTGGCTCCACTGTTCACTGAGAAAACATTTGTTTGAAGATTTCTCATTGAGATAAAGGCGACTTATGGTGTCGGCTGACTGGTTAGTCGCTGATTGCTGTCCGCAAATTAGTTTCCCGTCTTGAACTGACAATGTTCTTGACACTTCCTTGCCTTTTTGCCATACCGTCGGTGGTAGTTGCAGATATTTGAATTTCTGGATGTCGATCTCTTTTTGAAGGAATTCCTCGAGCGTGAAGAACTTCGGCTTCTAGGAACTTAAAGTTGTTCAATTTGTTTTTGGAGAGCAGCACTCTGATTTTGTAATTCAGAAATGGCAGCAACACTGCACGATGACGGCGTTGAGACAGAAGCAACATCTGAATTAGGATATACATCAGAGATTTTGTCTGCCATAACTGCCAAAGTTTTGAGGTCTTGTTTGGCAGTTGCTTCATCCATAAAGTTCTGAAGATGTCTTCCGAAATTGTGGACGACGCAAGTTCTCTCATCTTTGAAATTAGCTAAGGTGGTTGTATTCCATCGAGAGTGATGCCACTGAGAATGGTTTCCAGTCTCTTCTGTTTCGATTCTTGGAGTGCTAACAGAAGTCGAGTCTTCAGGCCATTATTTTTACTTGCGATTATAGGTACTATAATGAAAGTTTATAGATTGGTTTATGATTAGCCTCATTAGAGCCTGCTGTGGGATTTTCCAAATTTCCTACAGTTTCGATATCTTTCTACAAACTTGTCAATATTTTTTTTTATTGTTACGTGCATGACAAAAAAAAATTGCCAAACGATGTCCTCATCATGAAGATGTTAAAAAACGTGACTTAAAATTCAATAATTAGCTTGGTCAAGACAAATGGAACAGATTTAGTAACTAAACATTTGAAGACTCCAACAGAATACCTAGTTTTTCCTTAATTATTAGGAGAGCTATCTGCGTTAACATAGATAGGGTAAGCCAAAGTAAGCTTTAAATACTCGGTAAGGGTGTCAATAATTGAGATAGACTCTTACTGTAGAATATTTGTTCCCTTAAACATGTCCATAAATCATTTTACAAATTATTGTCATTGATTTACGAAAGACCCTGTGTAAATGTTTATTGAATATGTTTATTATATAGATTTTGTTATCTATCATAGCGTAACTATTTGTTTTTTTATTTATTTCAGACTACTCTGGAGATCTCAGACTATGAAAATCTACAACAGGAACACTTACAGCGTATTCAACACGATTCCCGCCTTCAGGAGCTGCAGTCTCAATTAAATTCCCAATTTTCAGCAAAGCCGGCATCTGGGCTGGTTCCTTTCCTTCCAGCTTTTCTGCGGCCACCAATACCAGTGCAGCCCATGTGGGATACAGCGACTGCAAACTTGGCGCATTTACAAGCGGCCCTGGCCGAGGCGGCAGCTGCATCATCATCAGGCAATGGCTCTCTGAACACAGAGTCACCACCTTTGCCGCTTGGACAAAATCAGTCGCCAACGCCTTCGCAGTGTTCAATACATAAGCAATCTCCAGTGGATCTAGATACACCCCTTAACTTATCCAAACCGAAATCATCTCCCTTACATTCATTGTCCCAGCAGCATCAGCATCAACAACAGCACCAGCTGCAGCATCATCATCAGCAACCAAACATGTCCCCGATCGACAGAACTCAGTCTCTTTTATCGAGCCCCCACGGGATGAATGCTCCAAGTCACGGTTCAAATCAAACCAAGAATAATCTTCATTTAAACAATTCCATGCGTGCTATGCCACGATCTTTCCTTCCCTCGCATTACAGCCAAGTAAACGGCAGTAGTTCCATTTGTCCGTCGGGTCCATCACCATCACAGCAAGGACCAGCGACGGGAGATTGTAATCAATTAGTAGTCGAGGACCCGCCAGATTTCCTGTCTGCTTGTCGCATGTGGACTTCACCTCCGGATTCTTCTGTTGTTACGGCACAACACCATCCACATCATTCCCATCATGGAGTGAAAGCGACGAGTTCGGCGAATGATGAAGAAAAGGCTAGGTTAAATCGGGCGTCAAGAATGAGCCGAGACAGCGTAAGTGGAGGAAATGCAAGCAATGTTCCTGGAAATAATGTCAGCAATATAGCTCTCAACACATCAAACACGCCAAGCGGAATGGAACGCGAAAGAGAGTCTAGTAAGCCGCACATAAAGCGCCCCATGAACGCATTTATGGTTTGGGCGAAAGACGAACGTCGCAAAATATTAAAAGCCTGTCCCGACATGCACAATTCAAATATCTCAAAGATATTAGGTGCACGCTGGAAGGCAATGTCAAACTCTGACAAACAACCCTATTATGAGGAGCAATCGAGGCTATCAAAACTACACATGGAACAGCACCCTGATTACAGATATCGGCCACGACCGAAACGAACTTGTATAGTTGACGGCAAGAAGATGCGTATCTCCGAGTACAAAATGCTCATGAGAACGCGAAGAGCTGAAATGCGACAGCTCTGGTGCCGGGACGGCTCAGAAAATGTTGGCTATCTTCAAGACATGAAGGTAGCAGCGGCCGCTGCAGCTGCAGCAGCAAATGGCGCACAGACAGAAAATCGCCCAGGAGGCTCTAACTCTGTTTGTCCAACCAGTAGTGGCGGAATGGGTCCATCATCCACACCGCCTTCCGTTATTTCAACAGCCAATGGTCTTCTTATGGGTGTCGGTGCTGGTGCTCCCCCTGGTTGCTCAAATAGTGGTGGCGGGCATAACTTTTATTATCCCCAAGACAGCTTATCCCCATCTGGTTTCTCATCCGAAGGCAATGCGACCAGCTTTGATTCCCGCGAAGATGACTGAGGGGAGCTTTTGCGGTGGCCCACTATTCATCCGCCGCATCCGGGTATGGGATTTTGGTAAACAAAAAACCCGCTCGTTATCCGTTGATAGTGTGTGTTTCCTGCGTTAACACTTATAAGTAATTTGAAACACACACACTCACGAAGTAACAAATGCCATAAAATGTTGTAAATAGAAAAAAAAACAAACAGAAGTGCATAATTTACTTATTAATATTTTTTGTGTACGTTAAGATATTTAGAATAAGATCGGCAATAAGATTTTTTTGTTTGTGTTTAATAATATTATGTTTAACTGAAGTAAGTGCCATTTTTTGCAATATCGATTTTTTGATTGCTATGTCCTTATACATTCTTATAACAATTATATAAACTTTACCTTATAAGATACTCTATAAGAGAAAAAGTTTAAGTAGTAGCCCACTTTTAACTTAGAGGGTAGAATTTGTGCCATTTATATGTTTGTTTTGGTTTTTTTTTTTAATCGTTCCGTGTATAATTGTTATATTATTTATTATATAAACATCTTTTATATATTTCAGTAGATTTCCATAAGTTTTATTTTTATGTCACGCCCTTTTGCAAAGTATGTGTAATTCAATCTACATAGCCATATTTTATTAGTTTTTAATTATATACATATAGTTAGTAGCAACTGAAAAAATCTACAAATAAAAAAAAAATAATAGCAAACGATGAAATGGTTGAGAAAAAATTATTAACGTTGATCTTCCATGAGGCAATAGTGATTTTTTATATAAAAAGTTAGTATTTTTTTTTTTATTTATGTAATATTCAACTTCTTGTTAAATTGAAAAAAAAATCGCTTTAGAATAATAAATACAAAACAACAATCACTAATGTTGAGGCAATAATACGTATCTCAGTAATGTATATTTTAATTTTTGGTGTTTTCGTCACATTATCTTACAATTTTTGTTTTCAAACAAATATATATATATATATATATATATATATATATGTTATATATATACTCCTCTATAACAAAATGTATGCATATTAAAAATCATAATTTTTCTAGTTAAAAATAAAACAAAAAGTAGAAAATCCTAATTTAGTCAGTTTAAAGAAACAACACAATTGTTCGAATTCAACCACGCAAGCTTATTTCATAAAAAGAACCTACAAATTAACAGACATTTATGCATATATATTTTTGTATTATTTGTAATAAAAGTATGATTTAAATTGTTCCTTCAGAAAGGCATTCTATATTCTTATTTCCTTGGCTTCGAAAAATGCTTTCTATACTTTAAGCCAAAAACCTCGACAGAAACAAATTTGTACATTACGTACATGCGTATGTTCACCATAAATCTTGCATCTTTTAGGAACAACCATTGTTCCAAATGCATTCATAAAAAGAATATCCATTCATTTAAGAACATAATAATGCAGCACATAATGAATATTTTAAAAAATTGTGATTTATTAATTATTAATTTATTAGTTTTTTGGGACTGGGACTACAACTCCGCTTCACCCTAATGCTTCACCTGTGAGGTTAAACGGGTTGACCTCAAAAAACCGATCAAGAGAAATAGGCATATTTAGATTTTGTATTGAATCAAATGAATCTTCGCCATTGTATATATGTGAACTAAGTAAAAATAAATACAAAAATAACTATCCCATGCCTAGGGTGTGTGTCCACTACGTAGAATAGTAAAAAAGAACATTTTCAAAATTCAAAATTGGCCCTGATGACACCTTCAGCATGTAAACCGCACCAAACAGCGATTATTTTGGGGATGTAATGGAGTCCCAAGAGTCTCATGAGGATCTCACTCCAAAAACGACAATTCTGCTTGTTTATACACCCCCTAAGCCAGAAATGAGCCCCATCATGATTTGACGATAAAAATCTGGTTCCACTTCTGCTCATCCCATTCACCGAACACCAGATGCAATTGATGGTCCGCTGGCCTTAATTCTGTGACCACTTGGATATCATATTGATGTAGGCCAAGATCTTTCCTCAAACTTTTCCAAGTGGACTGGCAGAGACCGAGTTGCCTACAACGTCGTCGGATCGATAAATTCGGATCCTCTCATACTCACGTCTGACGTCAACAACGGCAATGGCTTTTTCTTAACGCACAGTACGTTAGGTAAGAAGATAGAAAGAGAGGACAAACAAAGAATTTTATAAAAAGAGAGTGTAAAATAGATCGGAATTAAAAAAGAGAACATTTTCTCTTTAAAAGAGATGTTCACGACGCTGTTGGTGGTATATTCTAGCTTAAAGGAACTCTTTTAAAGGTGTTTATGTAGTTTTATATGAAAAATCATTGGTTTTGATGTTGAAATTTCAAAATTGACATAAGGAAGGGAAGAAATGTAGTTAGATTCCAGACATTCTGTTTCCTCTACAGAGAGAAAGAGAGGACAAACAAAGAATTTTATAAAAAAATAAGAGAGTGTAAAATAGATCGGAATTAAAAAAGAGAAAATTTTCTCCTTAAAAGAGATGTTCACGACGCTGTTGGTGGTATATTCTAGCTTAAATAATTTAAATACGTTGGTTCTAAAATAATGGCGACCGCTGTTGCTGGTTCAATCTGTTCCGCCAAAAAGACTTACGCATTTAACTGCAACCAAACTTTCTATTACTATATACAATAAAATTGACGCAGTTTCGGCCAGACCTCACATCACGCGAGAACGACGAAATGAATTTTAAACAAATCATTTTTAAATTAATAGGATATTTACTCGAGATAACAACCAAACATGACATTATGATCATAGAGAAGTCTAAAAAAGTGATCGAGAAAAAATGTCCGTCTGTCTGTCTGTCTGTATGTATAACGAGCTGCAGCCTAAACGGCGTAAGCGATTATCTTCAAACTTGGTGTGTGTGATTTTTTTGGCATTCCCCAGAGGAGAAATTGAAATTTTATGCTTAGGCCTAAAAATAACGTTAGGAAAATCTTATTTTTCTTTAAAACGACTCCAACGATTTTGATGAAATTTTTTGAGAATTTTTTTATTGGTACCAAATAAACGGGAAAAAACCTATTAATTGTTGGCTTTCTCGATAACGGCTCCATGGATTTCTGTCAAATTTTATATTTGAAAAGATCTAGATAGCATATCTATTTTCAAACGCTTATACTTGAACCTATTACGAAGATAGAAAAAAATTATATTTGTATACATTATTTTCTCAGAAAAAATTATGCAGCTCAGCGCAAAATTATTTTTTTTTGTTACTCCCCGTACAAAAAGAAAGTTTCGCTCATTTCAGCCTAGTCCTCAGATCGCGCTAAACTAAATTTTATCTCTACACACCCTTGCTAAAAAGGCTTCCTAAAAGAGAAAACAGCTGTTTTACAAATATTTGATAGTTTCTGAAATATACTTTATAAATAATTCTTATTAACCATTCTTATTAACAAGAACACAAAGGTGTTTTTTTCCACGTTGGAAAATTGTTTTTTTTTTTGCGTTTTTGTTTTAGGTTTTTTATAATTGAATTTTCCAAATACAAATGTTCATCAAGAAATTCCATTTTTTTTTCAATTATTCGCATCCAAAATTTAAACTGTCAGTATTTATCACACTCCATAATTCACTTTTAATTTAACCCCTGAAGTGACAGCTGACGTCTTGTTGAATAAATTTAGAAGGGTGTGTTCTAAATTCAGCTCAGTTCTAGGACAGAGACATCCGGATATAATATCCAACCATGACGTCATCAGTAACCCTTGATGACAGAATTAAATTCGGTTTTAGAGAAAAAAACTGCAGTAATTTAAGTTTCAATTGATGCAGGCTTAGTCTAATGTTTTATTTGATTGATTCAATATACATTTTAAGTCAACTAACACTTTGGATCCTTTCCAAAAATTGTATTTAATTTAGTCAATTTGGGTCACTGATGAAGTCAAAATACAAGAAGGCGCTGTCCTGTAATCTTGTATCATGATACTCAACGAACATGTCCCTTTTTTATACATTCCAGTTGGTTGACATTTCTTTCCAGGATTTATCTCAACTTATTATATTCACTAATTTCACTAACCTAATTATCGACACTTATTGTTTGTTGTTGTTTGCCGTATAAGATTTTACTGCGCTGGGTATACACTTACCAATAAAACACGGCTATTCTTGCGCTCGCTTGACATTTGGAATTTAGCTTGAACTGAGTACTGCTCAGCTAAAAACCCGAGCTAAAATTTATTTTGGGTGAAAATTTGTATGGAAGATAAAATTTTGCGCTATCTGAGTGCTAGGCTTTACTTGAAAAATTGGTGGACTGGACCGCATGTACTTGCTCATATGTGCGGTCGCATCGTCGAATAAAATTTAACAAAGTAGTATCATTAACCTAGAAAGATAACACTATCTGAACTTAAAAAAACATTTAACGGTTTTTAGTAAAAATGGAGTACGCCATCACACGTCTTGTATAATAACGAATTTATGAAAAAAGTATTTCAAAAATTGTAGAACGGATTTTGATAAAATCCTGTTTTTCATTTTTAGTCTTATGAATTTTAATTTTTTTTTTTTATTTGGTTTGCTGCTTCTAAGAGTTTATTAATATTCATGTGATTATAAAATGTAAAGTAATTTTGTTTATTAGTTTTAAAACATTGATTTTTCAAAAAAAAAATCAAAAATAAATTTTCATTAAAAGAAAAGTTATTCAAAAATTTGAAATTTGAAATCCATAGAGCCATTACCGAGAAAGCCAAAAATTAAAAAAATGATAGCCAATACCAACGAAAAAAATCTGAAAAAATTTCACCAAAATCGTTGAAGCCGTTTTCGAGAAGAATAAGCTTCTCCTAAACGGTCATAAAATTTCAATTTCCCCTATGGGGAATGCCAAATGAATCACACACACCAAACTTGAAGATAATTGCTCAAGCCTAAACGGCTGCAGCTCGTTAAACATACAGACAGACAGAAATTTTTTGACACTAACTTTTTTAGACTTCTCTATGATCGTAATGTCATGTTTGGTTGTTATCTCAATTTTTGTATATTCACCAATCCTTAACTTACTTATAGTCCCTGTAATCGCAAGTGAAAATGGTTAACAACAAATACGGATTACCAAGAGATCGTGAGTTCGATACTCAGGTATCGCTAGAGCCATTCATGAGTTTTAAATGATTAAATAGTCAACTTATTCTCGATCTGTCTTCCTAACTCTTCTAAACTTAACGCTTGCAGGTACAATGTTAATGCATATAAAAGTATTACTATCCCACCAATTATAAAAAAAAAAAATAACTTTTTAACCTAATTAAAACAAAGCAAATGAAGATATTATTTAGAGGAAAAAGGTTCCGTGGACTCTATAGGCCAACATTTAATAGATAAAGATACAGATAAGCAATTTTTTCACATATCTAAAAAATCTGTCATTTAGGTATATAACATCACCTTCTGTTCAATTAATTCTCGAATTATTTTTACATCCAGAGAAACTTTTTATCTGCTCCGATATTTGTGTGGTTTTTCTCGATTTATTTGACAACTTCTCTGAACGATTAGTTCTGCAAGTACATTGCATTAAGGGCTGATGTCAAACAAGTAAGCTGGCACATGGGGATATTCTCCCTTAACCGACGATTGTTATGATTCCGACTGGGACTCAACTCTCCCAATTGAGTGCTTCGCCTTTAGGCTCCACATGCCCGGTTCCCTTGGTTGACCTCATAAAAGTCTAAAAACAACACAACATAAATAGTTGTAGCTTTTGTCTGATCTAAGAGTTTTTGCGCCTATCCTCTTTCGGCGATAGTGTTAGAACGTGGCTTAGTTTCGCCTTTTTAATGAGTTCTTAGATCATCATTCTACATGACTCTACCACATAGTTTTTCATGACCAAGATGCTTTTCTAGTCTTTATTCTACTATTAACTGTAGTCAATTTATTCTCATATGCCTTGAACATTTCCAACCTTATAAAAACGCAGGACGTGCAACTGTCGTGTGGGTGTAGAGTCCTATTTATACCTTAGGCGGCATTTTCCAACCACAGAATATCTCACAATTTTCCCGCCACTTCATCTATTCTACACTTTCATATCGTTATTCCAGGATCCTTTGATTTTGATCACAGATCTTGAATGATATCTTAAAATTATAACATACAAAAATATAGATGCATAAAGTCGTTCAAAATACACTTACAAGAATACACACAGCTATGCATTTGTGTATGCATACATCTATATATAACAGCAGATAAAATCGAAGTACATATATACATAATTAACATAGTATCTTATTTTGGGACGAGAACAAAAAATAAATAAGAAATATTAATCTTTTAAAGTTGTGTCTATGTGTCGACAATTATTTTCAACCAACAGAAAAAAATATATATAGACATAAATATAAACGAATTGGTGAAAACTTGAAGGAACAACAAAAAATATTTAAACAAAAATTAAGTGATTTTTCTATTATTGTTATAATTACAATGATGATGATTATGATAAACACTAGAAATTATTATTATGATTACTATTACAAAATATGCACACAATGTAATCAAATTAAATAAAAACTACAAAAATCATATATAAAAATATAAAAAAAAGAATAATACAAAACAATAAATATTAATGAATATGTTATTAGAAATGATATCTGTGTTATGTTTTTGTAAGAGACTGGAACCAAGAAAAATTCAAAACAGGTAATCTTTTATGTTACTTTTAAAAAAAAAAAAGTTTCGTTGCAAAAAAACTTGAAAAGTATCAAATCTAATGATAACGCATGGTTCGATTTGAGCTGTAAGGCAGTTATCAGATTAAGAGATGTAAGTTTCCGTTGTTATACCATAAAGCCAAATTAAAAAAAATCATCCAAAATTTTGTCATTTGTAAAAACATTCGAAATTCTTCCTCGTCATCGGTTCCAATGTGTGTGTGTTCAAATGTTGTTTTTCGTGACGTGAAATAAGACCAAATCAAAAAAAAAAAAATCGTTTTATTTCGGTTTTTGAAAACGAAATCAGGCCAATTTGGCATTACTTTAATTTCTATGTTTCACCAAGGGGTCTTATAAGTTCTATACTCTGTTCAATTTATATTTTCAGGGCAGGGAAGATAGGATATTTGCCTTTCACTCTTCAATAAGCTATCTCCATTTTAAAGCTCTCGAATGGTTGCCATACTGGGCATTATAAATTAGTATAATTCTTAAATAAATCTAGGTATGGTTGCCAACTTTTTATTCAAATTTAATGAAAACAGAAACATGTAGACCGTAAACTAAATCCAAAAAAAAAATCTAATTAAATTAAATCCATCTTATTCTTTTTTGAAAGCCATTTTATTTCCTAAAACAAATTGAAGGAGCAGGATTTTTTCAAAATCGTAGGAACGGTTCTTAAATATAACGGTTTTTTAACAATATTCGAAAATATTTTGAAGTAAAATTACTTAGGCTACCTACATCTTCCTAAATAACAATTTTGATTGTAATCGGATAGCCAGTTTCCGAGGTACCGTTTTTATCCCACCAACTTATATTTTTTTCACCAAAATATAAACCACACCTCCAAAAGTACACAGATTTTTTTCATACAAATCCTTGGAGCCGTTTTCGAGAAAAATTAGCTTTAACTTAACGTTTAAATGACAGGTACCGTTAATAGTTGAGCTTTAAAAAAATGAAATAAGGCCTCTGTAGAATGTCAAAATAATCTTATGTTATAAATTTGAAGACAATCGACCAAGCCGTTTAGACTGTAGTCCAAAATACATTCGTACAGACAGACAAACATAATTTTTCAGTAACTCAAATACGTTTCTCAATCGTAATGACATGTTTGATTATTATCTCAATTTATTTTTGTGTATGAATGCATAATTTGCATTAAAGTACCTATAATCGCAAGTAAAAAAAAACTGCCAACAAATATTGCATTATGTATTTTTATTTAACCGTTTTTTTAATAAGCAAAATTAAAACGAAAAGATGTAAGCAAAAAAAACATAGCGACAACACCTTCTTTAAACTTAAAATATGCTCTCATTCTCTGCTCGAAGTGCCTGTCCATACGGTGATTGTTGAGTTCACTCACGGCACAACAGCTGTGTCCATGTGCCTGTCCATACGGTGATTGTTGAGTGCACTCACGGCACAACAGCTGTGTCCATATTGTGTTGTGATAACTCATGTACTATTGCTTAAGTGTGACAAGGAAAAATAATAATAAAATATTCTTGGCTCTTTCACACCTACAAACTCAATAAGATTGTATATAAACTTCAAATTCAAAACAAAAATCCATCCACTGCAAGGACGTTTGTATCTTTGTATAAATACAGCAAGAAGTAAGTTTGTGTTTAAATTTCAAGAATGAGTGTGTACATTATTTGAAGACGACACCTTCATAATAGTAAAACAAATTGAAAATCCTAAAGAATTCGAATCAAAAGTCTGGTCAATGACGTACGCATGTATAAATGCTTAAGTGAGAACCAGTTCTCATATTACATATTCCATATAAAAAAACGTAAACAATGAAAATGTTGGATCGTTTATAAATCCTTACAAAAACTATTCGCCTCAGCTAAGCGAAACCATTGTATATAAACTTCAAAATTGCTAGCAGTTTATATACATATTCACAATGAACAAAACAAAATACTGAATTATTTCATGTTCTCCTTCTGTTTTTTTCTTGCCTCACATTTCACATGCGTAGAAAACTAAGCTACAAGCATAACACTAAAAACCATGCTCTTAATTCTCTATCACTCAAAAAAAATGTCCCTACACTAGCACTCCAAGCGGCTCTAGGTAAAAAGATTTTTTCTCGTCTCATGATAGTACTATAGGCAATGAGCCAGCACACACGAGACTATTCAATCCGGACTGAAACCGGTTTTTTGGACGAGGGAAGGGAAACGAGTGGTATAAATTGGACTGAAATCTTCAACCAACTTTTGAGTGGATGAACGAAGACTGAAACTAATACACACACAATTTCTTACAGTTACACATAGGAAAAAAGTTCATGTATACATTTTCTTCCCCCAGAGTGGTTCATCCTGTTTGTGCTTGATGTAAGGTTTGAAACCGGTTTCCCCCCGGGTTGAGATAGTCTCGTGTGTGCAGGCCCAATGTATATACAATGCTCAATAATATAAAAACGGAACAGTATAGAAATGGAACTGTACTATCCGCAGAAAATTCTGTTCGGTTCCATTGTATATAGACTGATATAGTACTATCATGACGACCGGTGGACGGTGGCGTTCCAAGCGGCTCCAGGGAAAAAGATTACTCGGTGGATTTAAGAGGCGAACAAAGAGTTCATATACAATGGCGGTTCATTTACAAAGAGAATTCTCAGAGAAACTCGCTGAATTCTACTTTATTCATTAGTAATTTATGAGTAATTTATAAAAGAGGTAGATTAAGCAGTATAAGCTATATACAATGAGTTTAAAGTTAAGAAAAAATTTGTTGATATGCAGTTTATATACAATGTTGACATGAATATATCTGATGTTGGACATTGTATATAAACTGCCTTTCGTACATTATTATATACAATGTTCTGCCCTATATTCTTTGGGCAGATGAACGATGTTTGTTTTTGTTTTTTCTTGCGTAGGTTGCGGTTGCTGTGCTGTGCATTGAATACATTGCATATACATTACTACACGGAAGTAGGTTTGGTTAGTTCTATGTATGCATGTTCAAACGATATTTTCCAGCTGATCATCATTGTATCGATTGTATGCATTGTATATAAACTGCCTTGCTTATAAGAAATACTCTGTTAATAAGCATTGTATATGAATTGCTATAGTACTATCCTGGTGACATGTGGACAGTTGTTAAGTTTATATGCAATGCTAATAGCTAATAAGAAAATACAGTAGCAGACGATAAAGTAAGTATGTGTATGTATGAATAATCCAGCGTTCAATACCGGCGTTTATGTTAAGAACGCCGAGAAGGCTCAGGAAAAGCAAGGAATATAACTTGGAAAAAGGCGTCATGAAGCAAATGGAACATTCCACAGGGGAGGTAAGGAGATTTGTTATGGTGCAACTGTTCCATAAACAAAACACTCCTTGGGGGTCAGAAGAAAAGGATTTATTCCTTAAATTATTCTATAAATCCCCTGCCTGCTACAACTACTTGTTGAGAGCAGGATTTAAAATGCCATGGGTTAGCACAATTTATCGTTGGCATTCAGAGATACGTCTTAAGGCAGGATTTAGCCAGACGATATCCGACATGCTAAAAGAGAAGGCCAAAAGCATGGCACCGATGGACCAAAAATGTGTTCGATGAGATGGCAATCAAGAAAGAACTTGAGTACAACATTAAAAACAACCCTATGTACATGTGGAAAATCATAGTTTTTTTGCTCTATGATTATCCTCGCCTCTTTAAGAGCGTGAGGAATATTCTATTAAGCCATAGAATACGCACAGGTGATGACATTGTAGACTGGAGCGTATTGAAGCAAATATATGAAGAAGACTGCAAGTCGGACTTTCAGTCTTCTGGGGATACCTCAAAAAAAAAAACCCATCTTGTATTTTACCTCTTGGGTGATGAGGAAAAAATACATTTTTTTTAAATAAAAAATGTTGGAAAAGTTAAAAATTTTCTTTTTTTTTTTAAGTATGTCTTATAAGGAAATCTGCAGTTTTCATCTGGGAAACTTATTTGAAAAAATATAAATCAACCCGTTTTCAAAATATTTCGAAAACCAATTTTTTTTTAGAAAATTGAAAAAAAAAAGTTTTCGAAAATTTTGAAATGCAATGTTAATTGAATTATAAATGACTTCCTGTGTGCAAAATTTAATTGAAATCAGGATATTGGTTAACGATAAAACGGCATTTGAAAAAAACCGGTTCTATGATAGGTACCGTTATAGAACAAATTTCGAAAGAGATGTATTGTTGTAAAAAAATAGCATCCTGAAAGTTTTATCAAAATCGTTGAAACCATTTTCGAGAAAATCAAACTTTTTGTTAAACGGCAAATAAAGTTCATTTTTGACCTAGAGCAAAAATGAGAAACAACCCCCGATATACTACCTAATAAATATTAAATACCAAGTTTGAAGCAAATCGGCCCATCCGTTTAGGCTGTAGAGCACCGAACAGACAGACATTTTTCGAACCAACTTTTTTCGACTTCTCTATCGTCGTAATATCATGTTTGATTATTATTATAGGTACATATAATCGCAAGTAAAAAACCATCTGAAGTCTGTCATAATTGAAATCCGACATCTGGGATAGTTTAAACATTTTTTTTTATCGAAAACCCGCCGCAGACGAACATTTAAAAAAAATTCATATACAATGTTTGAGAATATGCAAACCCAAAAGCGAAGACGGTCGAAATTGAGGTATTAGTCCAGTCATTATATACATTTGAAAATGCAAGTGAACGGAAAAAGCTGATTTTTGGATATGTTAGGAGAACACTTTTTCGATATCTATCAGCAGAAAAAAAAACAAATCTCAATCTCTCAATTTTTCACCTTCACGCTCGATATCTCAAGAACGATCAACATTAGGTGAAAAATGCATATGACTTTATTGCAGAGCATAAAAAAGCAAGAAAAAAGTATACAAGCACAATTTTCGTATCTAAACGTAGAGCCGAGTAATTGCGAAAAAAACAAATTTAGCTCTTTTTTCAAGATGGCGGCGAAAGCTCATAAAAAATCTTGGTCGACAATTTCAAGTTAAGCTTTTTTGAGCTCCAACATATCCAAAAATCTGCTTTTTCCGTTCACTTGCATTTATATGCCTTTTTTCCGGCGTAATGACTGGACTATATCGCTTTCAATACGATCCGCGCTTCGCTTTCTGGAATAACCCTACTGTACTTATCATATTAATTGTTTGTGTACTTTTACCATTTAAACTGATTCATTTACTATCAAATTACATTCTCAAATCCAAAGTTTTTTTTTTTTGTGAAACGTCAAATCAACATTTAGTGAAGTTGCTACAATTCAAAGGGTATGTTCAACATTTTCAGATAGAGCGGGCGGCGGCTGCAAACCCATCCAGTTAGAGAAAATTTCAGTTTTCTAGTAAGAGATGAGTTGGAGTAGGTGCAAAAACGCCAGGTTTTCGCGCGGTTTCGCTTAAAACATATTTTTCCTGTTGCTAATTGAGGTAATGAATAAAATTTATACAAATCAATGCTAAAATTATATCATTTTATTATATAAAAGAATTTCAGGTAACTATTTAATAGTTAAAAAAAAAAAAAAAAAAAAACCCAGGTAATGTGGATCATTTAAAAAGGTTGTAGCTATATTAATTAAATGTGAATTTACCATTTAAGTAAAGTTGCTCATCGAGTTAAGGGATGAATTTGGTATCAAATGAAAGGTAATTACTTCTTCTTTTAAAATTGAGAGGTCTTCTGGGTGAAAGCGTAACAGTTTCGTCACTCGGCCTGATTTTATGAGGGTAGGCAAAACTGCGCGGTTTTCGCTTAAAACATATATTTCCTGTTACTCATTGAGTTATTGAATAAGATTTATATCAAATCAATGCTAAAACTATGCCATTTTATTAAATATGAGAAACTTAGGTAGAAACTTGATGTTTTTTTCAATCTGACGAAATATATGATTCAGCTAAAGCAGACATTAAACCGATCGTTACAAAGAAAGAGGAAAGTCTGACTTATTTATGAAAGAAATGAGTTCGCTTTATGTAAAAATATTAAATATTTGTTTATATTATAAAATATTTCGTTTCTCTAGGAAAGTCTATTTGACTGTTGGAGAGTCATGTTTTTCGTACGAAGTGTAAGGAAAAAATATTTCAAAACGCGTAGCTCCCAAACTTGAATGTCACCATGAGGAAGCTGATACACGTATTTTCTTCCACCTGATACGTACGTCTCTATCATTTTATTGGGCAACATGAATACACTTCCCGCTAAAGAAATTTGGCTAACATCTTCAAGTCTATTTAAAGCACTGAACTGCACCGAACTCTTTGATAAATTAGGCGCACAACTCTGCAAGGCTCTTCTATTTCTGCGTGCATTTTTTGGCTTTGACTATAATGCTTCATTCAAAGGAAAGGGAAAATTAAACCGTTAACAATTTTGAAGTTCAAAAGGGCAAAACCAGTTACCAAGAAATATTTGCAGAGCTTACTCATCCAGCTGTAATAAACGATATGACCAAAATGAAAGTGATCCAAACATTTATAAGCAACTGTACAGCAGAAGTGTTGACGATGTGAATAAGGTAGGAGTGGATATATTTACCAGAAAATATGGATGACAACAAACGGCTGGACCATTTTTAAGGAAAATACACAATTTTAACTCTGGCAACATTCCATCAACATTGTAACGCTTTAAAGCAACACATTCTAAGGGCTATTTTCATAAGCTCAATGTGGTTCTCTGCTACTTAACCCAATTGCCGAAAAAACAACCCCGAAGACTGTATATGGGTCATAAGCACTAGCACAAATTCGTTGGAACCAAATTGGTTTGAAGGATATCCAACGCCCTTACAAGTAGAGGATGTCTTACGATCTGAAACTGAAGAATAAGCAGAACACAGCAACATTTTCAAAGAAACTTATGTAGGAATCAGCTTCGATTCTTCAGAAGAATCAGATTTTTAAAATCAACAATAAATCAATAGAAGAAATTAAAAAAAAAATGCGCTAGTTAAAATTATTTTTTATTGTTTAATAGCCATAATGTTTTGTAAAACAGTTTTATAAATTTGGGGATATCAGCACCAAGGCTTCGACTGGAAAAATTGTCAAGTTCAGGCATTTTTTATTCAAATTGCTACTTTAGTTTCTTATATATAATAAAATGACATAGTTTTAACATTGATTTGTATAAATTTCATTCATTGACTCAATTAGCAACAGGAAAAATATGTTTTAAGCGAAAACCGCGCAGTTTTGCCTACCCTCATAAAATCAGGTCTAGTGAACAAACTACCAAGCTTTCATCCGGAAGACCTCTGAATCTTAAAAGCATATATAATTACCTTTCATTTGATACCAAATTCATTCTTTAACTCGATGAGTACAAAGGTCACAAAAAATCGACCCCTCCCTTCACTCCCGCCAGGACTCAAGAGGAAGACCTGTGTTTTTTTGTTATACTTATTGAGACTTAGACCACCATGGCAAAATTGTTCTTTAACTCGATGAGTGCACTGTCACCCAAAAAACGTGCTCTCCCACGCCAAACGCACCAGGATTAGGACTGGAAGACCTGGCGTTTTGGCATCTACTCCAACTCATCTCTTACTAGAAAACTGAAATTTTCTTTAACTCGATGAGTTAAGTGTTTTTGCAGCCGCCGCGCCGCCCGGACTAAGAGTCATGGCATGTTTTTGGCTCTCACTAGAGTTGTGGAATACCGATTGTTACTCGACTCGACTGTGAGATCTCGAGTGACATCCCACTCGACTCGTATTCAGGTACCCAAATGAGATGAACTCAGTTTGAGGTAGCTAGTTCTAGTAGACATTGAAGGCAGTCCCATCAAGTTTTGACGTAATTTGCTGCTTTGCTGTCGGATAGAATATAGATGTTCTCGTTAATTAGAGATCTGTTTAAATTGTCCCGAAGGCACAGCTCTATTGCATGTATTTCAGCCTGAATAACGGAGCTGCTTGAGTCCATGCAAGCGAGATCCGAATACTCCAGCACCAAATCCTTGATTTGTTTTGGAACCATCAGTGTACCATACATGAGGATTGTTACCAAAACTTGGTCTATTCTTTTCCTAGTTTTGGCGACCTGGGAATGTGACTTTGAAGTTGTGCTTAAAGTCAAACCTTGGTAGACATTTATCTGTCAACTGAATTCTAAGTAGTTCTTTTTTTTTTATTTCTTGTATAATATCACTGTGAACATTCTTGGAATTAGATTCGTCTTCTGTGGTGAGCAAGTAGGCATTCAAGACTGCTTCTTTCGATCTGTAGATGAAGAGGGAGTATATGTAGAAGTGTTTCTAAAGCTGCAGTAGGTGCTGTTCTCATAGCAACAGTTGTAAAAATACAGGAAAATCTTTGTAGCTTGCTTAGTTGCACCTGAGCCGATTTTTGTTTTGTTTATGCCACCAAACAGGGGCAGCGTATGTTATTATGGGCCTTGTAATAGCTTTGTACATACATAATGTCATTTTTGGTTTATCCCATGGGAACGATATATATAACCTAAGTCAGAATCTGACGAGCAGTTACTACTATTATACTTCTTTTATATACAACACCATAAACACGACAACACTTGATCGTTTTTCGATCCTTAAAGCACAAAAAAAAAAAACTTTAATTCTGACTGCAAACTATACAAAAAGTAGTAGGTACCTGGGTAAAATTTAGATATGGTAACTCCGATCTTATGTAAGTAGTTTTCGTAATAACAAGGGTGAATAGTAGATCGAGTTGATCGGATAGAACTACCACCGTTCTGGGACATGAAAGTGCATCTGTGGTTCGCGCCAATCGAGTCACAGTTCCATATTAGACGAATAACTGCCAACTCAACAAACTATCCCGCTACCATCGCCCGTCTTGACCAGGATACTCTATCAGTTATTGAGGACACCATCATCAAACCTCCTGCGCAAAATAAATACAGGACCGTGAAAAAGGCCCTCTTCAACCACTTCTCAGTTTCGCAAGAACTACAATTCAAAACTCTGGTCTCGGAACTGGAACAGGGAATTAGGCGTCCATCAGACCTTCTGTCGGAGATGAATCAACTCGGTGGCAATTTATTAGACGCAACTTTTACTCGAACCCTCTGGCCCGATCGATTACCACCCCATGTCCAAGTTGTTCTTGCCACGGCTGACAGCCTCGCTCAACTTGCAGACCGGATAATGGGCATTCAACAACACCAGAACTATGGGCAACTCATGCCAATTTCGAGATATACAGAACGCCGCAAAGATGTGAACGATCAAGTCCAAGAGCTCTTTAGAAGGCAAATCGAGAAACTGTCGCAGAACGTGGACCGATTTATGGCAAACAGCAAAGTCAACCGTTCCCGCAGTTTCACTCCTGGACGAAACGGAAGCTACAACCCAACGGAGAACAAATTCCCAGCTTCATGAATATCAGTATGCTTATACCATCGTCGAGTTGGCGAAAACGCTAAAAGGTGCACAATACTATGTGCATGGTCACAAAAAAATGAAAACACCAATCACCACTAGAATATTCGACGGATACTGATGGTGCTACATATCTCTGTTGACTTTTCATATACGACACTTGCGCGGACATATCAATCGTCCAACCTACACGCGCAGACAGAACAAATACTTCAACATCCCAGCTTTAGGCAACAAAAAGCAGCAAGATTCAAACCTATTGAGAGCGAGGTTCAACTCCCAACATAGGCTTACATCGCCCTATCCGCTTTAACAATAGGCGCTGATCTTTTGTACAAACGTGGCCTACTCGCCGTCATTAAGCACAGTCAACCCGAAGGAAATAAGCACTACTCTATCCTCAAAGAATTTTCAGAACTACTTGGGAATTCATCCAAAAGAGCAGGGACGAAACACAAAGTGAATCACCACATCTCAACTACGGACCGCCTTATGCTCAATGTGTCAGAGCTGTGTCCAGAACGACTCAAAGTAGCAAAGAAAAAATTCAAGATCTTGATGGAGCTCAGAAATATCAGACCATCCAGAAGCACATGGGCGAGTCCGCTTCACATGACAAACAAGAAAAGCGAAGACGATTATCGTAGGGTCAACATGAAACCTTACCAGACCCCTATCCAAAATCTCTATTGCAAGACTACGCAACAATTGCCGCCGGTAAGTCAATATTCTCAGCAATAGATCTACCAAGAGCGTCTCACCATATTCCAGTCGTCGAAAAAGCCATTCCGAAGACCGCAATCATAACGCCGTTCGGTCTATTCGAATTTGTAAGCATTACAGCGTCTCATCAAGGAGGTACTACGTACTAACCGGATTCGACATTGATGATCTTCTAGTAACTTCTAGTTCATCGGAAGAGTACGCTCAATCCTCCAACGCCTTGGCCAATATGGACTCTGCATTAATGCTGACAAGTTTTGTTTAGATTTCTTAATCTACCGCATAACATCAGCTTATGGAAAACGGCCCAGGTCCGCAATAAAACTCCAAAGGCCAAGGCGGATAAACCGCTTTCTAGAGAATTCTTCCGCTGCCCCATGGATGCAAGGAGTAGTGCCTGAGAGGCAATACTTATACCCCACTCTCGTTTGCTGTTTAAGTATTTTCAGTTTTATTTTTAAATTGATTTAAGGAATAATAAACCACTAGGCGGTTTACTAAATAACCAAGAAAAATGTAATTCCTGTTTTTTTTAAAACAGAAAGAGAAGATTTTGAATGAAATATAAGAGCACCCTTAAAATTGTATCTCAATATTTTGTTTTCAACCCTTGAAACCATACTCGGTTAAGGTATCCAAATAAAGAATATTATTTATCTATTGAAAGACCAACGAGTGATTGGTTATAGCTTTACCCGAGGAATGTTCTGCTACGGATGTCGGATGGCGATGGGTATTCTACACCTCAGCCTACACTCAATGGCCAGGTAATCATCCTTCGTTCCTTAAGAATAATATAAAATAAGAGCCTGATGCCGTCGTCATTCTTTTTACTTTTTTTTTCTTTGTGTGTTTTTCTTTCTATTGAAATGTTATGAATTTTTAATTTTTATTTTATTCAAACTTTTCAATACGTGCCTTACGTAAATGGCAAATGCTATACCCCTAGTCGGGGAAGGGTGGGAGCAATACTATACCATAAGAATAAAACCCTGGACACAGTAGCAGGGGGATGCTTTCCTTTCCTTTCCATTTTTTTTTTTTTTTTTTTGTGTATGAAATTTCTATGCCGAACGGAATTGTAATTTTACAAAGTGAACAATAAATTGTTAAGAGCAGCCCAATATCTGAGGACTACGGTAATGGGATTGCAAATTTTAATGCAAAAGGCGTACGGCGGGAATAAAGAAACTTACGAGCAAAATGTATCCAATTGGGAAAGTAACTTGATTAGAAAAATAGTATGTATTCCAACCTATGGAAAGAGGGTAATGTTGCATTAAAAAAGAATTTGCTAGTGAAACGGCAGAAGCAGCAGATTAGGAGCACATATGTATAATAGAGGTACATAGATATTGCATTAAAAGATGATCACTTTTTCATTCGAATATTATTATTATTATTATTTTATTTCAAAGGAAAATTTACAATTATTAGATTACAATAATTTATTGACATGGCAATATTGCCGTCTGCCTGAAAATAACATTTCTTTCCAAGATTTTTTTTTTTTTTTTTGACAGGAGGAAATCTTCAAAAGACACTTGGCAGTATTCGACACCAAGTAGTGTGGGACTCTTAACCACTAAAACCACCTCTTTATCAGGACCAATCTTGAGAGATCGACATCAGATTTTTCTTTCTTAACTTTGTAAAATCACTTTGGGGGAAGTTTAAACTTTTAATACTTTCCCATGTTTTTTAGACCATAAGCTCATGAGGCTTGGTTCTTCTTAATCTCCGAACATGGTTTCTGGTATTCAAGACGGACACCATTTCGGAATTGGTATGACTTTGCAGTCTCTGATTATGCGATACAGCGTATTTTTTAACAACTTCTGTAACCGTTTCTATTTGAAAGTCACGATGTAGATCGCCATTTCTTATGTACCAAGGTGCATTAACTATTCCACGAAGGACTTTGTTTTGGAATTTTTGGATGATTTCGGTATTTGTTTTCTTTGTACAGCCCCATAATTGGATACCATAGGTCCAAACAGGCTTTAGTACTTGATTATACAGCATTATTTTGTTTTGGGTTGATAAATCAGAGTTGTTACCAAGTAACCAGTACATTTTCCTATATTTCAAGTTTAGTTCTTCTCTTTTCTTTTTGATGTGCTCTTTCCACTTTAGCTTTGCATCCAAAGTCATTCCAAGGTATTTGGCCGTATTGGCGTAACAGGCCGACTCCACACGATATCTGTATTGCTAACCAGATCTCTGACATAAATATCAAACCATTTTCTTTTTTCTTCGCTGGGCAGTTCATGTCTTGATATTTCAGTAAAGCAAGAGAGGCTAATGTGTTTGTTTCTCTGGCAAAAGTCGAAAGATAGAAATTCTTCTTGTTATATTTGTTGATTTTATCATTTTAAAACATTTATTCCATTAAAAAAATATAGATGTTGTCTCATTTACTCTTGTTAATACACATAAACTAATAAAAATATTGTATTCAGGCTTTTTTACTGCAAACTAAATTTGTAAAGCGCACAAAAAGAGCAACTACCCGCATGAGAGACAAAAAATAATGAGATGAACCCTAAAAAAAGAAAGAAAAAACACAAACGTCAAATTGTTATCCAGACATCGATGTCAAGATAGAACCGCGGAGAGAGATGTCTAACATCCCAACAGACTCCGAAACAACGCGACTCCATTGGATATTTCATCTCATGTTGAAGATTATGAGAGAAATTATATCGTGTGGAGTCGGCCTGTAAGGTACAGCTTGATTATTAATGAATATTGGAATATTGTTTATCTTTTTATTTGTAAAGTTTATATGTGAAGATTTTGTTTCATTTAGTTTGATACGCCATTTTTCGGTCCAATCTCTGACTGTGTCGACGGCATTTTGTAGTTTTACTGCTGCCTTAGAGACACATTTGTCGGGTACCAAAATTGCGGTATCATCTGCAAAAGTAGCCATTATGGTGTGATTACCAACTGGTATATCCCTTGTGTATAGTAAATACAGGGTAGGACCTAGGACACTTCCTTGTGGTACACCGGCTTCTATTTTCTTCAATTCCGACTATTCTTGATCGTACCTTACTCTAAACAATCGGTCTGAGATGTACGATTTTAATATTTCATAGTACTGTCTGGGAAGATCCCTTTGCAGTTTGTACTCAAGTCCCTCATGCCAAACCTTGTCAAAGGCTTGAGCAACATCTAAGAAAATAGCTGAACATACTTGTTTTTCTTCTAATGCTTTTTCTATTACATCCGTTATTCTATGAACTTGGTCTATCGTGGAATGTTTATTTCTAAAGCCAAACTGATGATTTGGGATTAACCTTCTTTCTTCTATAATTTTGCTAAGTCTCTTCAGAAGCAGTTTTTCAAAAACTTTTGCCATAATTGGTATAAGCGATATTGGTCTGTAAGACGTCACTTCTGTAGGTGGCTTGCCTTGCTTGGGTATGACAATAACTTCAGCAATTTTCCAATGGTGTGGGACATACCGTTGCTTAAGGCATGCATTTATTATATATTGGAGTTTTATGAAGGCTTTCAAAGGCATTTCTTTCATAACCTGGGCAGTAATTAGATCGTAACCTGGTGATTTTTTATTTGATAGTTGATGTAAACACATACTTTTTATTTCTTTTAAGCTTACAATTGGTATTTCACTTTCATCTATCTTATCAACAAACTGTAAGCTATTTTCAGCCGCGTTTGTTGGATATGGCTTAAAAACATTCGCAAGATGCTCCGCTTTTTCTTTTGGGCATCCATTTCCCATCTTGAGATTTCAAGGGCGAGTTTAGTAACTGCGGTCTTTTCAGGCGCTTGGCTGCTTTCCATAGCGAAAAATCGGTTGAAGCATCAGTCGTTAAATTCTTTAGGAATGTACTGAGTGAATCATTTTTGAATTTATAAATTTGTTTTTTTAGATTGTTGCTTATACGGTTAAACGTTGTTTTATCATCTGGAAATCTAGTATTTTGCCATTTTCTTCGAGCTCTTCTTTTCTCTATTATCAACTCTCTTACTCTAAAGGATATTTTATTTCATTTTGTCTTCTATTAGAAAATGTTGGAGTACTTTCTTCAGCGGCCTGTTGCACATCAGCAATAAATTGTTCCACTTCATGGTCAATTTGCTCGATTGTATCCATGGGAGATCTTAAATTTATAAAACTTAAAAGCCTTTCTCTAAAATCACTCCAGTTTGTTTTCTTATTTACAAGCTTTGGATTACTTTTTTCTATTACTTCCGATTCACTTAGTGATAGAATCACTGGAGTATGATCTGATGACAAGTCATAATTACCTTCGACACTAATGTGATTTCGTTTGATTCCTTTAGCTACGAAAAAGTCAATAAGGTCTGGTATTTTGTTAGTATCGGAAGGCCAGTAAGTAGGCGACCTGGAGGAATAGAATTCGCAATTGTATTTACGGCCTGCTTGGAAAAGTCTTTTGCCTTTTGTTGAACCCCAATGGGTGTGTTTCGCATTGAAGTCTCCACCAACAAGAAGGTTATGCCCAAGAAGATTTAATAGATCTGTATAGTCATCTTCTGTCGGGGAGCGCCTTGGTGGGCAGTATATAGCTGCTATCTATATCATCATCTTTCATCTATCATCTTTCCAAGATGATAAAATAAACAATGGGTAGTTTTACATTTTAACACATAATTATATGTATAAAAAAATATAAAAGTTAATAAATAATTTGTACAGAAATTATAAGTTTTTTGTTTACATTTATGTAGGCATTCAAATATTTGTAAAAGATAAAAAAAAACTGATTAAAATTTTGGAAACTTTTTCGGTAATTTAAAGCGTAATCACAGTACATATAAAGATTTGTCCATCCAACGAACCCGTTCAACACATCAAACAGTTGTTCTTTTGAGAGGACACTTTTTTGAAAATATAGCCTTCGAATTTCTTGCAGCTACGCTCATTTCTATTACAAAAAATTGCAAAGAAAAGGTAGATCTGACCGATGCGGAATATAGTTCAGATTCAAAATTTCTACCCTAGCTCTAAAAATTGTACATTTTATAGCTTTCGCAGACATTGAGGGAATGGTTTAGGTTCCTATGGATTTCTATTGCTGTTGATGCTGATGCTCTATTCAAATGTTGAAGATATAAGGGTCATTCTACGATAAGAGGTAATGTTTATGGCAATCATTATAAAACTCCTTTTTTATTAAAAGTGTTGCCATTTTATGCAGTAAATCGCAGTATCTAAATGTATTTTATAAATAGCAATATAATGAAATGCCCATTTGTAGTACATTTTCCTCAAAATCCATATTTAAGTATGAAAAAATGTCTACCCTGGCCTGTCCCCTTGACGTTTTTAGTTAAGTACGGGGATATAATACACCTTCTTTGTCGCAGTTGCCAACTAGAAGTGTATTTTACACAAATTTAAACAAATATACTTAAGTATAATGGTGGTTGGGTGCTGTATGAATAGGGTAGGCACTGAAAGGCATCAAACTGGTGATGCACAGTCGCTGCAACTATATCGTACACATCAATTGTGCTTATTTTACCTCCCCGCGGTAACCACCGGGTACTGGTCTGTCCATCCGGACATTCCTGCTAAACTTATAAGTGCGAGTGTTGAACACAGAAAAAATAGCAACACTATAATGCTCTGCTTTAATGACTGTTCTGATCGATTTGCAGAAGTCTTACACGAGCCCCTCAGAAAGAGGACGTACGGCGGATGAGCCCAACCAATTGGACCAACGGTGGCGTCAACAGTCAACGAAGCAGACGCCCTAATGAGCTACTTCGACGTATTTGGAGATAAGGTCATTGGGACAATTCAATGGAAGTCCGGGCAATGAAATAGAGATGGTGACGGATGAACCCTTAATGGGCCAACGGCAGCGCTCATATCCCCGAAGTGGGTTACTGACTCCGGATTCTCCGGTTCCTTTTGTCCAAGGAATCCAACAAAGGACCTGGCCCTCCAGGTTGGGGGTTGTGCGTGGGGTTAACAACCCTGCCACGGAAAAAAGAAAAAGTTGCGAAGCGACCAATAGCCTCGGAAAAGGACGGATTTACTGTTGACGACCCGGAAAAACGAATCAAGGACAACGACCTTCGGATCTGCACGTGGAATGTTAGAACTCTTAACAGACCACGTGCATCCAAACAACTAGCGGAGGCCCTAGACTGCTACAGAGCAGGAATTACTGCCATCCAGGAAGTGCGATGGAATGGGCCGGGCAAAAGGAGGATGAAAAACTGTGACGTGTACTACGGTGATTGCGCAAGAAGACCACAGCGTTTATTTGGGTGCAGATTCGTCATAAGCGGTAGACTTAGGCAAGAAGTCTTGGGCTTTCGACACGTAAGTGAGTGACTTGTGACAATCCGTATCAAGGCTAAATTCGCCAACATTAGCCTAATATGCGCTCATGCCCCCACAGAGGACAAAGATGACGCCACCAAGGATGACTTCTATGAGCTCCTCGACAAAACCTATGAGCAATGCCCTAAATACGACGTTAAGATCGTACTAGGCGATTTTAATGCCAAAATAGGTAAAGAGGAAATCTTTGGTAGGACTGTCGGAAAACATAGCCTACACGACACAACGTCTGAAAACGGACTTAGGCTAATTGACTTCGCAGCGGTACATAACGTCACCATTGCAAGCACACGGTTTCCTCATCTCGATATACACAAAGGGACTTGGCGACACCCAGATCAAAGAACCGTCAATCAGATTGATCACGTTGCGATCGATGCAAGACACGCCTCCAGTATCTTGGATGTTCGCACCTTCCGAGCAGCTAACATCGACTCGGATCACTACCTTGTTACAGCAAAGGTAAGAATGCGAATAACCCGAACTCCACAACAACGGAGTAATACTGTGTGGAAGTATGACGTCGGAAAGCTGCAATCGCAAGAAACCGCCAGAACCTATGCCGATCGAATATCCCGTAACCTCTCAAGAAATCCAGTACCGCCAGCATCAAGTGCCGAAGATCAGTGGCAACACTGCCAACAAGCCATCAGAGATGCCGCAACTGATGTGCTAGGTTTCACCAGACCACCACCACGAAACCTCTGGTTTGATGACGAATGCAGGCAGGCCCATGCAGCCAAACAAGAGGCATATAAAGCGACGCTACAAAGAAAGACGAGAGCTGCTCGCGAGCTTTACGAGCAGAAAAGACGGGAAGAACACCGGCTTCTCCAAAAGAAAAAGAGAGAGCATGAGAAGCGCGCGATCGAAGATATTGAGAGATGCTACTCCAGGAACAACGTGCGGAAGTTTTACCAACAGGTAAAAAGAACATGCCAAGGAAAAAAAATCCCGCACAGAAGCCTGTAGAGATAGGAATGGAAACCTCGTAGTAGAGTCACAGTCGGTGCTGAGTACATGGAAGGACCATTTCTGCAGACTGTTAAACGGCGATGAAGGCCAAAATCCCGCTGTCAGGCAGAATGAACCATTCAACATGGATGATGACAGACAAAACTTCCGTCCACCTGACCAAAATGAAGTAAGGATAGCAATATCTAAACTCAAAAACAACAAAGCTGCTGAACCCGACGGACTACCCGCCGAACTTTTTAAAGCGGCCGGAGATGACCTGGTGGAGTGCATACACCAACTCATCTTTAAAGTTTGGTCAGAAGAAAGTATGCCTGATGAATGGAACCTCAGCATCGTTTGCCCGATCCACAAGAAAGGAGACCCTCTAAACTGCGCCAACTATAAAGGAATAAGTCTCCTGAATATCGCCTACAAGATCCTCTCTGCCGTACTATGTGAACGCCTGAAACCTTTCGTCAGCAACCTGATTGGCCCCTATCAGTGTGGTTTCAGACCAGGAAAGTCCACAATCGATCAAATGTTCACGCTACGGCAGATCCTGGAAACCACCCAAGAATTCCAAATCGATACCCACCACCTCTTTATCGATTTTAAGGCCGCGTACGATAGCATTTATAGAGACGAGCTATACAGAGCCATGTCAGGTTTTGGCATTCCCACAAAACTCGTCCGACTGTGCAGGATGACGATGGAGAACTCTCGCTGCTCCGTCAAGGTTGGTTCTGACCTCACAGAAGCTTTTGACGTCAAAAAAGGATTCCGACAAGGTGATGCGCTATCGTGCGATTTCTTTAACTTAATACTGTAAAAAATTATAAGAAACTCGCAAGTCAATTGTAGTGGGACAATTTTTTTCAAGTCTGTGCAATTGCTAGCATACGCTGACGACATAGACATCATTGGCAGAACTCGGCGAGCTGTCACTGGAACGTTTGCTAGCATTGGAGCTGAAGCGGCTAAGATGGGACTAGCAGTCAATGAGGCCAAAACGAAGTACCTGCTGTCCACAAAAAGGGACACACAACACCGGCAGATTGGACAAAACAGCACAATAGACTGGTACAACTTTGAGGTAGTTAGGGACTTTGTGTACCTCGGATCCGCTATAACATCTGACAACAACATCTCGTCAGAAATAAAGCGAAGAATTACTCTTGCCAATTGCTGTTTCTATGGGCTAGGAAGGCAATCTCTCGAAAGACAAAGGAGACTCTGTATAAGACCCTAATCATCCCAGTCCTGCTCTATGGCGCCGAGGCATGGACTCTATCTAAAGCGGTAAAGATATCCTTAGTCGTTTCGAGCGTAAGATTCTTCAGAAGATTTTTGGCCCTATCTGCGTTAACGGGCTTTAGAGGAGAAGGTTCAACCAAGAACTATACGAGCTGTACAGCGACATTGACCTGGTCAAAAAAATACGCATATCACGTTTAAGATGGCTAGGTCATGTAGAGCGAATGGACAACAATTCTCCGGCTCGCAGGATCTTCGATTCCATCCCAGAGGGTAGACGCAGTCAAGGAAGACCTCGCCTTAGGTGGCGCGCTCAAGTGGAGGACGACCTCAACCAACTTGGAGTGCAAAACTGGAGGCAGCTAGCCAAAGACCGAGTTGGCTGGAGAGGCATGTTGGTTGAGGCCCAGGTTCGTCCCGAACTGTAGCGCCACCTAAGTAAGTAAGTATACTTGAGTATAATAAAAAAATATTAAATAAAATTTGTTAATTTTCAATAATTTTCAAACTTCATTTTTGTCCCGTTAATTTTGCGTATCCACGCTGGTGCATTTTTGCCCGTTATAAAAAACAGAAATATTAGACTGCCATATCTAAAATAGGTCTCAAAGACGCGTATCAAGGTCAAGTTTGTAATACTTAACACACGAGCTGTTAGATCGCTCTCAGTTGTTAATTGGTGCTACGTGACAGTGCATTGCAGCAGTTTTGCAAGGTGATTGTGTCTCTCCTCTGCAAGGTCGCAAAATTTATAAAATTAATTTAATATATTTGCCTAAATTCAACAATACTGTAGGTAAGTGTGAGGTGTCATATATTATTAACACAATATTAACTTTATTCAGTTAGAAATTTTAAACTTGTCACGAAAACGTCTCTTCCCTGGCGTATTTCCCCTGGCAAGATAACTACCAGGGGAGATACCCACTCACAAGGGGAGATAATATTGATCATGTAATTATATTCTTACAGATCATGGCACCACGCAAAGAAGAACGATTAGAGAAGAAGCTTCAAGCAGAGAGATTACGCTATCAAAGGATTAAAAATGATCCAGAAAAGTATGAATTGCAAAAACAAAAAAGTATTTAAAAAAGAAGGAAAAAGGAATAATAAAAACCGTCGACCAAATGACTCCCAGAGAGCAACGTAAGGCACGGAAAATATGGAAAAAGAAAGGAAGAGAGCGTAGGCAACGACTTGCCCTTCAAAATGTTACTAATGTGCCGGTAACAGCTTCTATCTTGGATGATGATGCTCATGTGCCGCAAGGGAATGTTGAAGTTGATAGACGAGCTAAAGCTGCTAAAATTAAATCAGACCGATCTAGACGACAAAGGTATTTAATAAATAAAAAAAAAGATGAAACAATAAAAAATCTAAAAACTAAATTGGCACGTTACAAAAAAAATATTCTAAAGATTAAAAAAGCCTGAAAAGTTGACACTTAACCGTAAAATAGAACCAATTATGAATTCTTCCAGTTTTAACCAGCTTTAAATTTAAAGAAAGGCTGTAGTAAAAAATGATATTCTCAATAAAAGTTAAGTCCAATGTTTAATAAAAGTAGTTTTAATTAATTGTTTTATTACGTGAAAGTCCCTCCCCGGGTCTTAATGTCTCTACCCTGCTCGATATATTTACCCTGGGCTTCTAAAAAGTAACTGAATATGTATAAAGTGGCTTGCCCTTACGTGAATGTGTACATAAATGGGACTAAATCCGTAATATATGCGTTTAGTAAAAAAAAGTCCAACTTTTCTTCTGGGCCACATTCTCAATAGACCTCTTATAATAGAATGACCCATATATTTTTTATCAACTTTTGAGATTACCTTAGAAAACTTCTCTTGTCAAATATCTACGTTCGATTCGGTTAAATCTAGAGACACGTTATGCAGCCGAGCAAGTTCACTCCATTCCTTGAAAGGTGTTGCTTGTGTTCTCAGAAGATACTTCATAATGGATTTGTGAAGGTTAGGGCCCGGTTTCATCAGAAAATCTGAGTGCAACTTTAAGTTTTTAACATAAACAGGTGTTATGCCAGACTCAACGTGAATTGCTTAGGTTGGAGTCGAGCTAGGTAGCCAAAATAATCGTTTGAAAAAAAGCGTTGTATGAACTCAAATTTTTCAAAATAGGTTTGACCAAAGGCTTGAACACCGTAGGACATGCAAGTGCTAACAGTTGCTTGAAAAACTCTATATTTTGATCCTAATTCTATGTTTTGGTTTTAAGAAGAAAGTTGGCCACATAACATTTAGAGCTACTTTTGCTTCTTTACTTTTATGCTGAACATGCTTTGTGAAGTTAAGACTAGTAGACAACAGCACTCCTAGATATTTAAATTCATGTAACGAATCCGCCAAATAACTTCTTTTTTTTTTTTTGAAAATGCTTCGTCAACATCGAGTGTAGCTTCGGCTATGTGGCAAGTAGCGCCGTCCTGTTGAAACCAAATGTTGCCAATATCCTCCTCTTCAATTTTTGTGAACAAAAATTCGTTCAACATGGCCCGATAACGATCGCCATTGCCTGTAACGGCCACTCCTTGCTCATTTTCGAAAAATGGCCCAATTATGCCTCTGGACCAAAATCCGCATCAAACAGTGACTCATTTTGGGTGTATCGGCTTTTCAATGTATGCGTGCGGGTTTTTTGTTCCCCAAATGCGACAATTTTGCTTGTTTACATACCCGCCAAGATCAAAATGAGCTTCATCTGAAAAGATGATTTTTTTGGCAAAATCGGCATCTTCTCTAAGCCGATCGCAGCAGGCAGTAATGTCGCAATATTTCCCAGCGTATACACAACCATATTCGTTCAGCAGAAGGATAAAACTAATTATCTGTCAAATCAGACATGAGCTAAGTGTTACCATTCACGAAATAAGCACTAGTTGAAAAAAAAAACGTTAGATGGCGGACCCATTACAGTCTCAATAGGTTGACTATTCAGGAACCATCTTTCCTTCCTCAACCTTTTACATTTCCGAGCCTCAAATACCATAATTTTAGTTTTTTCGGAGTTGATTTTAAGGTCCCAAGTCTTGTAGTAGTTCTGGAGTTTATTTACTTGAAGTTGAAGAGAAGAAGGATTATCCGCCAACATAACAAGGTCGTCCGCGTAAAGCAGCACTTTTATAAGAATATTTGAAAAAACAACACCACCAGGTAAATTTTGCGAAACATCATCAATATAAAGAGCAAACAAGATTGGGCTAAGGATACATCCTTGAGGGACACCTGCACTGCAGTCGTTTGAAACCAACTTGAAGTTTCTGGTCCGTCCCAAATTGTCGCATTGGTTTGACACAGGAATTTTTCGTATAGATAGACAGAAACTTTCTGGAAATTTCAAGAGAAGACATTTTATAGATAAGAGCTTGTCGATTGACCGTGTCAAATGCAGCTTTTATATCGACGAAGCAAGCATACAGCTTCTTTTTCTTTTGGATGTATTTGTTAGCTATACTCGATAAAGCAAAAATGTGGTCAACAGTTGAAAAACCCTCACGGAATCCAGCTTGAAACATACTTAAGCGATTGTTTGACTCTACCCAGCTAATTAGTCTATTGTACAGAATTCCAGCAAAAACTTTTCTAATTGAGTTTAGTAATGAAATGCCTCTATAATTTTCGGGTAAACTAGCGTCACCTTTCTTTAAGACTGGGACTATGACAGCTTTATTAAAACTTTTGGGAATGCAGGAGTTGTCAAATAAAGTGTTAAACAAAGAAACAAGATAACTTTTGTGTTCTGAAGACGAGTTTTTTAGAAACTCAGCGGGAATGCCATCAACTCCTGGAGACTTATTATTTTTCATTTTAAAAAGAGCAGCAAGTTCTAATTCTTCAAAAACTCTGGTTGAGTCAAGTATATCGTCAGGACAAGCATAATGGGAAGATTGCAAATCGTCTGCACGTTTCAACAGGGATCGGAAATGGGAAGCTAAAATTTCAGCAGACTTGAAGATAGACGATTGTTTCCACCTAACTCCCGTACATTATACCAGAAAGTTTTGGAGTCCTTACACCTTTCTAGACTAGTTGCTAAATTCGCTATATAATTGAATTTTTCAAACCCGCAAACTTGCTTGTATATCTTGTTTGCTTCCAAATATGCAGACTTAAAGTAATCTAAATTGAATTTTCTAAATAAGTTAAGAAAGGCAAAAGATTTTTTATGGAGCCTTATTCATTCGGAATCAAACCATTTGTAAACGGGTTGCTGCTGTTTACGATTATTGATACGAGAAGCAGATGATTTTACAATTTCTCTATTTTTTCCTTCTAATTGATCAATTAGATTGCAGCTTGGGGGTGGCAGTGAGTCAACATGACGATTTAATTTTTCACGGAATCTATCTCCCTCCTGAGGTATCCATTAGTCGAGGTGTTTCAAGCGTCACTTCTCGATGCACCATTCAAAATCCAAAAACCAAAACTTTTAAGTAATTCGATTAGCGTTCTACCGTTTCTATTAAGTGTCGCATCTTTAGAATTTCTGATTGAAAATAAATTCGTTTGAGTGTTGAACTCCTCCACGCTGATGGTAAAGTGCACTCACTCTGATGTATCTCCCACGCTGCTGTCAAAAAGTCCAAGTGCATTCGAACCAAATTGTTGCTGGATAAAAGTCATTTTAGATGAAGTATTTATTAGGCGATTTTCTTTATTCGTTCAGAGCAGAGTCTGAGTTGTCAAAAAAGAAGTTGTATTTCTTTTTTCGCTCAGAGCGTGCAGATCTTTAAAATTGTATTTCTTTTTTCGTTGAGAGAATGATCTGAGCGTGCTCTGAGAAGGCTGTATGCGCTCAGAATAAATTGACTGAGCATTCTGAGAAAATGCTGAACGAAATTAACGTCACTTTAGAGTTGTAGGCTGTTTCACTCTATCCCATGCACATTGCCTACACCACTCTTCGAAAAATAGATGCCAAAACGACAGAGATAATAGTATTATGTGCATAATATTGCCGCCTGTGAACAAGCCATATGAGAAGTGTCGATTTGTGACAGCCAAGTGCTAGAACGTATTTCAAAATTATATCTGAGCGCCCAGATCACGTTCGGTTCAGAGAATTATCAGAGTATGCTCAGAATACTCAGACTCTGTTCAGATCCCTTTTCTGAGTGAATAAAGAAAATAGGCTATTACCAATCCTCGTGCGATTTTATAAACAAATGTTTTGTTGTCGATTTGCATTTTATCTCCTTTTGTCGTAATTTTAACAGCGGGATTCAGTGCGAGTAATTTGGTTTTCGTTTCAAATAAAGACTGTCTTTTTTTCGATAAAGAAGTGATTGTTCATGTGTTGCACTCATTCCAGTTCCTTTTAAGCTACTTGAACGGCGCAGAATCTCTTGTACAATGTTGACAGAATCAAGCTCTAGGAGCACCGTGCATCTTTGTTGTCGGGTGTTTAAGAATTCTCGTTTCTTTTTTACAAGAATATTTTCATTTTCCCTCAGATTGAGAAGACCCTTTCAAGTCTGTTCAGCTACGTCGACTGCATTGGTGTTTTCTTTTAAGGGAAGGTGCACAACTATGGTGTTTTCGTTTACCTTACGTGATAACAAATCAATTGAGACTCTCACTGCGACAACGCGACGAACTTCGTGGAAGCTCAGAGGATATTGAGGGAGGTTCAAGAGGAATTCGAGCGAAGGAAAGAAGCAGTTCACCGGTACGCGGCAGAGGAAGGGTTCAGCTTCGCCTTCATACCGCCAAGAGCTCCACACTTCGGAGGCCTATGGGAAAACGGCGGCGAAAACGCTCTTATAACGTACCGTGGGCAACGCTCTTCTCACAACCGAAGAGCTGCTCACCGTTCCTATCGAGGTCGAGGCAATTCTCAATTCAAGGCCAATCGTTAAGCTGGCCGTTCTTCCTTATGAAGTTTGAAGACTTGCAGCCATTCAACGTGGCCGGTGTTTTGTCGATGCGAACATTTTAATTTTAAAACATAAAGATAAGATTAAAATAATTAATTCACTATTGTGAACTACACACTTGTCTTATAAAGCTGGTATAATTTTTAAATATCGCACCATCCCGGCCATCTTTAATTTTTATTTAAACAATGCATAAAGAAAATGAGGAGAAAATGTAAGAAGAAATAAAATCACATCATTCCAGTTAAAATACCGCACGGTGTTTTTCTGTCCATTTTTCGCTAACTTTGTTTTTCTTGGGAAAGTTCCTTTGTCTTTTCAAAAAGTAAATTTAAAGTTCAAAAGAACTAATTTGTATAAAATAATACAAATTTTCATAAAATGTAACAATACCTAAGTAATCTGTTTAAGATTAGAAGTACACAAAAACACTTTGTGTTGAGCCAACGATGACCACTAGTTCGTTAACCTCGTCACCAGACACCATCATTAAAAACGCCAAGAACACTTCAACCATTAAAAGAATTTCTGGTATACTTGGAAACGCGCTCCCAATCATTAGAAGCGATTGGAACAAGGACAAACAAATATGGCAGTCACAAAAAACAAGGCATTTCACGAGCATTGACAGCAACCACATCTACATCTCATGCATATGTAGCTTGCAGGGCAATCATGAGCTTTACAAGTGTAAAACAATTCCTAGAGTTAAGCCCTAAAGATCGAATTACCTTGATTAAATCTACAAAACGATGTATGAATTGCTTCAAGAGTGGTAATTTTTCCTTTTAATTACATCTTACATCCGGAGGTTGCAGGCACTGCAAAAGGAAACACAATACACTACTATATTTAGAACACGACAACAATGCAGTAGCTACTAGTATTCCAGTGAAGAATCTATTAATACCAGGAACGATTTATTTAGGTATGTCTACAGTTCCCGACGTCGCGCCGTCACGACAAACAATCAATCAATCAATATCGCACAACGAAATCAAGAATCTCGAGGATATGTTTTTGACCACTGCTAAGGTCCTTTTAACGAATGAGCATGGTAAAACAATCGAATGTAGGGCAATACTAGATTCTAGATCTCAGTTAAACTTTATCACGGAAAGAACTATAAAAAACTTCAATTAACGCCAATATCTCAAGTACTTCAATTACAAGGTATTCAAAGAGCTACTCAACAAGCAAAAAGAAGAGTAAACATCCAATTAAGATCTCCTCTCAATGCATTTTCAGTAACCATATAATTCCATGTTTTGTCAAGCATAATATCACATCAACAATCTACTGGTTGTTTGACACATCATCCTGGAAAATTACAACCAATCTTCCATTTGCTCATCCCACTTTCAACAAATCAGGCCTCATTGAAGTTCTTATTGTAGCCAAGCTGTACTACTCACTTTTATCTGTGGGACAAATCCGTATGGGAAAATCGTTGCCAATGTTATCAAACACAATATTAGGGTGGACGGTCGCTGGAAAGATTGATGAAGACCACACTTTAAACATCGTGTGCGGTATATGCAGTGCAGACGACACTTGACCATCAAATCGAAAAATTTTGGCAATTAAAGGACCATCCATCTTATGAGAAGCAATTAACAGCGGCTGAAAAACATTGGGCCATATTCATAAAGATTTACTAAAGTCGATGCTTCTAAGTCTACAGTATAAGGATATTTAGTTAAGTAAGAAAGGTGACCCATCCTCCCCCTCCTCCTACCGACCCATAGCACTAACATCCCTTCTTTCTTAGGTCATGGAAACGCTGATTAACCGTCAGCTTAAGGAATATCTCGAAGATCGAAAGCTTCTCCATGACCGTCAGTATGGCTTCCGCAGCAACCCTTCCACTGGTGATCTGATGGCATATCTCATCGAACAGTGGAACAAATCATTACATCGCTTTGGTGAAAGTAAGATTATTGCTCTTGATATCTCGAAGGCATTTGATAGAGTTTGGCATGAAGCTCTCTTATAGAAAATGCGTGCTTTTGGGATCGATAATACTCTTGTTCGTTGGATTAGAAGCTATCTTCTGGACCGTTCAATACAAGTTGTATTGCTGGTGTGCCCCACCCCAGGGCTCTGTTCTGTCTCCGACTCTTTTCTTGATTTTTATAAACGATCTTCTGTCTGTTACTTCTAATCCACTTAACTGTTTTGCTGACGACTCTACCCTCAGCTTTTCATATTCGTTCGATAATTCACATCCTTCGCCTTCGGACGTACAATTGCAATGCCATTGTCCATGAATGGCACTTACATCGAAGAAACCGAAAAGCTCTCAGTACTCGGTATGTGTGTCAACGACGACCTCCGTTGGAATGACCATATATTTGAGATCGCTAAGAATGCTGCAAAGTGCTTAGGTTTTCTGTATCGGTGTAAGCAGTATTTTTCCCCCAGCTGATCTGGCTACAATTTATAAAGCGTTTATACGCCCTAAACTCGAGTATAACTCCCACCTCTGGGCAGGTGCTTCGCAAACATCGCTTCACCTGGTTGATAGAATACAAAATCGAGCGTTAAGATTGATAGGTAATAGAACTGCCGCCGAAACAATTGCCCCACTCGAACACCGACGCAATGTTTCATGTCTTTCCTTATTTTATTGTTTCTGTTACAAAAAATGTTCACTCGAAGTAGCTAGTTGCATTCCTCCCCTTAAAAGTTTCTCCCGTAATACTCGTCTCGCAAGGAATGCCCATCAGTTCACCCTTGAGCTCAATTTTGGACGTACCGTGAAATATAGGGATTATTTTTTTAGCCGAATAACACGAATTTGGAATAGTTTACCCGGCGAGATTTTCCCTTGCCATTTTGATCTGCTAACATTCAAAACCAATGTTATTCGGCACCTCCTATCTTTCCCTTCCCTATCTTCCTAATGCCGGCGCAGTGTTCTACATTAAAAGGGAAACAAATAATCCCTTGTGCGCGCGTTAATTATAAAAAAAAAAACTTACCTATGTACATATTTTCCATATTTGTACATAAAAATACACACATCATTGACCAGACTTTTGATTCGAATTCTTTAGGATTTGCAATTTTTGTTTACTATTATGAAGGTTGGCGTTTTGTTGAAAAAATATACACAAACTTGCTTTTTGCTGGATATCGATATACATATAATATACATACAAACGTCCTTAGTTTTCCATTCAGATAGGAACAAATTATTATTATTATTATAAAAAAAAGTACGTGCGATCCAGTCGTGCAATTTATTTTAATTTATTAATTTTAGGGCCCTATTATGATTCGCGATTCGCCAGAAATATTTGGCGAATGCGAATATTTGGTATTACTGTTTTCGAATCGCCTAATTACTTTCGCCTCATATGTTAAAAAATGAGGCGAATTGAAAACTCGTTCTATTATCATTAGCGAACATTCGTCTCTATCTGTCAGAATCGGTCGAACTGTAAATCCTGGTGACTTTAAATAATAAAGCAGTTTATTTTGAAAAGCGTGTTTTTTTTAGAACAAAAATCTTTTTTCCTTTCTGTTTAAATAATGATGCTAAAACTCAGTCCGGGCGATGATTCCAATGTGGGTTCAATGCACATTCAACAATTTCAGGCCGTCTAAATTTTTTAAAGAAATCATTTCTAGCTTGTTGCTTCTCCGAATTGGACATATGTATCTATCTTTATCCAAGCCCGGACAACTTTTTGTATCAAACACTTCAAGAACTTCGCTTAAAACAAGAGATACTGCAGGTTGTGAGAGCTTCAGCTCGAAGTCGTTTCCAACAGAACTTTGGTAGCTGCAACTACCGAGGAACCGCAAAGCTGATGCTAGTTTTATGATTGGTAAAATTACTAAACTTTGAATTGTTTGAAATTATGAACTCATAATATTTAAAACTAACTCAAACGCATGTTTGTTAACCCAAAAATATAAAATAAATGAATATTGTACAAGACAAATTGTTGAACAAAGGGAATAAGTAATTTGTTCCTTACAAAGTGTCAGGATCGTGTCAGGTAGTTCAAGTGGGTTGGAACTATGTATTTCTAAAACTCCTCCTCAATCTACCAACAAATCATATTTTTTGTTATCCCTCATCAGTTGGCCTTCGTCGCAAAAAAGAACAAATCTATTTTACTTTTAATTTTTTTTTATATATTTTCTGTAATCTTTTTTTAATAAACAAACCGTACATAATTTTCAACACAAATGTAAGTTTTTGACGTTCAACAACTTGATTTAGCACATTTAGTTTTTTAATGTTGGTAGCTTTGTTATGACAGGCGAACGTCGAAGTTCGCTTTTCGCAATACCAAGACAAGCGTAATTCGCTAAATTGCTGGCCATGAGTCGAACGTTCGACTCGCGAGTCATAATTAATTAGGGTTAAATGAAAAAATCTAAACAATCATTTTATTTCAATGAAGTGGGAATTTAGTGCAGTTGCAGTTCATAGTTTTAGGTCGGAAAAGGTTTCATGATGACATGATGATATTTGAGTTACTGGTAATATTCTGTGTATTTTGGCCTACAGCCTGAATGGATAGGCCAATCGTCTTCAAATTTGGAACATAAGGTTGTTGTTGTATTAAAGTTACCTGTCATATAACCGTTATGTAAAAAGCTTTTTTCTCGAATACGACTTTAAGAATTTGTATGAAAAAAAATCAGTGTGCTTTTGTAGATTAGCGGTATATTTTGGTGAAAAATAAATTACCTTCATAGGACCGTTTAAATTTTCTTCGACTTTCTCGTGAACTGGTTAACCGATTTTAACCAAAATTGACATTCAGAAAGATATAGTAAGTAATTTCAATTTAAAATATTTCAGAAAACTTTGTTTTGTATTTAATTTTTTTGAAAAAATCGCTATTAGTTGTTACCAAGTTGTTAAAAAAATTAAATGGCGTTTAAATTTTTCCGCTGAACTCTTTTACGTACTTTTTTCAAGTCACACAAATCGAATAAAGCGTTTTGATGAACATAGGTGACTGTCCAGTTTCAATGATTATCATGTAATTCGGCGTGTTCCTTGGTAGAAGAAACCATCTGTTTACATAAGGTGCCAGTTATAGCGATCAGGAAGAAAACGTATCAGGAAAAAAAATCAAATGGATATTTAATTATGTTTTCATATCATTTAAAACACAATTACTATACTAATCGAAGGGAAAACTCAAAGAATTTTTTTTGCCAAAAAAGTTTTCAATTGAACAAATATTTTTTTGTAAAAAAATGTATTAATTAATTATAATATGAAATTCCGTCAGGAAAATAAATAAATACTTGAACAATAATTCAACATAATTAACATAGAAGTCATTGTAATAGCTCATATTTTTCACATTTTAAGAAAATAACATTAATCGGCTGTATATTCGTTAATATTGGGACACCTTTTAAAAAATTGTATGGACTTCAACTTTGTCATGCAATAGATATATATATAGAGATATGAGCGAAAAACTGGTCAGAATATTTGGGTTTTTTTTACCCCCATCAAATTACAACAAGGTCTTCGAAGTCAATAACATAGGATAGTATTCCTAATGTACCCCCAAACAACCCATTAAAGTTTCTATTAACTTCGGAATACTTTCCAGCAAAAAGTAAATTCTTGCTGGAACATAAGCGCTTAAATTGATCATAAATATTTAAGTATCGTTTCAACAAACGCGCCTAATATTTTAATTACCATCACCACTTATAGTATACAATTACCTACCGTTTTCATTTATTTCTTTATTTACATTTGCAGTTATAGTAAATTCAAACAACTTAATACAGAAGGTGTATTTATTTTACGACTCGGTCGCATTATATATTAATTCGCATGATATAATATTGCGCTCTTAACGATTTTTTTTAAAGAAACATTATTAAAAATAAAATATATTAATAAATATACATAATGACCACGAGGAAATATTATTAGGGAATAAACTCAAAACATATTGATCTTAATATTTATAGCAAGTAAAACAATTTCAATCAAGGATTTATAAAGCACAAAGTAAATTAAATTAATATTAAATAATAATGATTTAATACATAAAAAAAAAAACGAAAAAAAACAAACAAAAAACGAAAAAAAACTACATTTAAAAATTCATATTCCTTCTACCCTATTAACCATCGTAAATTATTTAGTTCAATATGAATGGAAAATTTACAATTTGTAAGAAATACATAACAATAATAAAGATTATATTATTAATATTGATCATATTCTCACAAAAAAAACTCAGATTTCATTTGCAAAATAGAAAACATTTAGTTTTATAAAGAAACAAAATATTTTTTGTATAATCTCAAAGTTATATATAATATTATATTAAACAAAATATTTTTATAATTTGATATAAAAATATACATATGTAATTGTATGATGAGATCAGATCTTGCAAGCGTTTGAGCGATATTATTTTTAATTTTAATTAAAGCAGCTGAAAACATACTTATTGTACACTCACAAAAAATGATACAAGACATTTCAATGAATATAAAGCAATCCTAGAACCTGAAAAGAAACAATAAATAAAAAAAATGTCATGTAGGCTTTACACAGTAAAATAAAAAAAAAATCAGAATATATATGCTAAGCAGCCTATCAAAAGCAACAACTTACGAATGCACAAATCATAATGGTGGTGTTAAATGCTGTTGTTGGTACCAATACAAGACCGGATATTTTAAAGTTGTAGTCAGTGTATCATTATGTTCCTCTAGAGAATTGCTAGCATAATGAAGAACCAATTTTTGTAGGCTTGCGTAGATGTTGTAAGGTAGTGCCAAGCCAAATCCATTCTCGGTTTCGTAAATAATACAATGTTGGACAGTATTTTTGCATGCGATTGAGAGAGCAAAGTTTCCATTATTGCTGTCTATTGCTTTCCTTGGGCGTATGAGGAAAGTGCCTGTTGGAGCATCGGCCAGCAATGCTTGAGCTCTTCGTCGGGTGCAATCGTCCAAGAACCAGAGAGATTCGTCATTATGCGGGAGTTTAGATTCACTTTCATATTTTTCTTTCCAGTCATCATAGCCCATATCAATGAGTTGTTTTATTTCCTCCTCTTTAATACCTATGCTAATAAGGCGACTAAAAAATACATGATAAAAATAATGTTTTTAGAAAGGACTTTTAAATTATATTGTTTCTTAAAACAGAAAATATACTTACTCTTGTATTTTATCCTTTTCAAATGATAGAGACTGTATCTCAGGTTTGGCAGCATTAATTTCCCTTTCAACATGTTTATATTCATCTTTCTTTTCATCTATATATTTGTTAAGCTTCGCCATCTCATCGTTTAAAAATGTCACATGTTCCTGCAAGGTTATTTTATTCTCCTTTAGCCTCTCCTGATCCTGTGGTCGAGCATTTTTCATCGAGTTTAACATAACCTTCATCTGCATATGCAACATTTGCCGTGCAACTCCAAAAACTTCAAGGGCAGATTTCTTTTCGCTTAGCTCACTTTCTGCTCTCTCGAAGGTTTCTTTTTTAGCTTGCAAATTCTGCTTTTGTGCATTCAATGCATGGTGCAATTGCAAGAAATGTTCTACAACCACCCTAAGGTCAGTTCCACGATTGGTTTCGTCATTATTAGATTCTTCGTCAAATTTCCGAACAATAGGTTTCATTAATGTTATGTCAAGTGTTTTATTGTATAGCATTAAGGAATTTGTCTTATAATAGTTAATTAAATCAACGACCGAATTAAATTTACAATCGACAAATCCATACTTTCCATTATCATGAACTATTTTAATAAGTTTTTCAGTGCCATCTTTAATCAAGGTCAATGTGTATTCACCCTCTTTTGAAAGAGCATCACGAACCATGAAACTTCCGTCTGGTTCACCAAAAAGTCTTAGTTTAACTTCTTCACGGGTTATTTTGCCCCAATACCATTCAGCGTCTTTTAGCGAATCCATTGCTTTTGTTTGGAAGTCACGTTGATGGAGGATAGATGACTTGCCCAATGAGGATGGTTTCATAATTGATTGTTGAGACGGTGTTATTTTACCCCGAATGCTCAACTCTGAGTTTAGTGAAGGCGATGTATAAGGCGAAGAGAATCCAGTTGATTGATAACTATGCAGGCTACCACCAGATATTGAAACCGGAACTGATGGCTTCCAGGTACTTGCAGACACACTCCTTGAGGACGAAGTACTAACGGTATTCGCTGAGCTGGCTTGAGAAATTTTTCTTGGAGGTATAGCAGGTGCTTCATCAAACCGAGGAACATCTTCTTCACCCCTCCATGATTGAAAAAGTATTTCAATGATTCGAATGTGATGCTCTGTATTTTTAATGACTTGACTAAAATAAAAATATAATTTTGTTGGTATAAAATAATTTATTTAAAATACATACATGATATTGCTCCATGGTGGACGTATTAGTATATGAGAAAAGGATTGAAGCATTAAAGTCGGCGGCTCACGGCGTCCATTAGCAAATTGAATTCCAGAAATTCTTCGCAGATGGTCTACAAAATATGTCAACGTCTTCACGTGATGCACAGCAAGTTGTTTAGTACAATTTATCACTTGCAGTATACTTGCCGATGGGTCTTCAGAGTACAGCTCTAAAGAAAATATATATGTAATAGATGTTAACCTGCAGATAGTAAGTTTAAGAAAGAGAATGGCGGATACTCTATTTATGTGTATTGATTTATTAATTCTTGATTGCCTTTGCAATATCCCCTTGAATCCTAAAGCCTAATGTGCATTACAGACTCAGTTACAATATTACAACTTATTTTCTGAAGCAATATCACTTTACTTTTTATAAAATCTTTCTCTAATGACATAATTCTTTTCTTTTTAAAATTACTACTTTATTTCTAACTTCGTACCTCTATTGCTTTGAATATGTATTTTTAATTTAGTAAATCTGTTCCTAAATCGTCAAAAAGATGACTACAAACTAAACAAATTGTAAAAATTCCGATTCTTTAGCCCCACTTCCCTATTTCTTTTTTTGTGTAATGTTTTAGGATCATCTGATGAAATTTTATATCAGTTATATATTATGTATGAATAATTATACTAGACGTTTTTTTTCTGTTTGGAGGGAGAAAAAAACACGAGGTAAATTTGATTACAGTTAATATTTTTTAAATGTGAGACTGAAAAGCATTAACATCGTAAGCCTCAGTTTCATTACATATGCTAGATACTTTCACGTAATAACGAAAATCTTAATTTATTCTTTGCAAACAAAAAAAATAATAAAACTCTACAGCATGTCGGAAAGTTCATTTGGTCAAACTAAAAATAACTTGGAGAACATAGGTAAATTAATTATTTTCAAGGTGGCATATAAAACTAAAACCACAACGAAATAAAAGTTAATTAAAATTTTCAGACCAATTCAAACTTGTTTTTTTTTTTTTGTTGAAAAAAATAATAAAGAAATAAATAAAATAAAAACTATTTTAAACGGCGTACTTACTTGCGGCTGCGATGAACTTTTCATACCAAACCATTGGTATCAAAGGGTCCTTTAGCTCTCTCAAATACTTTTTTACAAATCCAACTAACTGCTGGGGTTCTACTTTGTCGTAGGAACTAAATTCTGTGTTCGATGCAGTAAGCATGTCAATAAGTTCCGTGTTATAGTCATCCGGAATGGAAGTGGACTTGTATAACTTATACAAATCAATATTTAAATGTTTTACTTTCAACTCCAGAGCGTAGGTGGCAGACTTTAACACAGCAGGAGCATTTAATTTGTTTGCATCAAATTGGTGACATAAACCAATGCCAAAAATTGGAATATTCTGAAGTGTGTAGCTGGTATTGGGTAAGTTGCTTAATCCATCACTTTCAGCTGCTCCCTTCAATGCAACAGTCAATGCCGAATCAGCGGAATCACTTGTGGTAAGTTGACCATAATAACCACTTATGGTATTTGAAGAATTTATTGAACGAATTGCCCGACAATTAACAGCTAAGCCATTAGCCAAGCAAGTTCTATGTATAATAAAATTACATAATTCACACTGGAGACCTTGGTGTATCACACCACGAAGATAACGATTACACTTATCACAAATTTCTGGAGCTTTAAAGCTGGACTCGATAAAAATATGCTGGCGATGCGGAGGAACTGTTTCCTTTGCTTCTTCGGCATCAGATGGCAAAGTAATTTGTGGCTGTTCAGATGTAAGGATACCACTAGTTAGTTCTAATATGCTTTGCAGAAGGGCTGTCCGATGATTGTGGTTTTTAATGCCCATATTCTGGTATTAAACAAAAAAGTCATTATATATAACACTAGTGAATATTGTTTTTGTTATCTGCCGCTTACCATTAGTTTCTCATCGTCTAGATTTGTTAAATCACATCCCATGATATTGTTAGCTTTAAAGATTTCAGCCAATGGATACAAATTGATAGCCGTCATCCATTCAAGAACATTTGTATTTGTCCATTGTAAATAAGGCTGCGTCAAAATAGAAAGTTGTTTGCATTAGTAAAATAAAGAATAATGTGATTTTTCTCGAACTTTAGCTTTTTTAATATTTTTTTTTTTTTTTGAAAGTGAAAAAATATTTCTGCTCGCTTACTACCGTTAAGCGGTAATAATTAAAAAAATCTACTCACAAAAACAATAAGCGATTAAAATTTCAAAAAATAAAAAGAGTAAATATAACAATCGAAAATGTATTCAACTTACCGTGTCATATTGATTAGTATTAGGTGGAGTAGGAAATGATCGCTGAACATTGCACGGTTGCGCACCACTATACTTCGAGCATGGCACGTGAAAGCACGCCTGACAATCTGCCGAGCAATATAAACAACAATCAGTTAAAGAACAATCGCAGCAACATTTCAAATGGCAAGTGCAATAATCAAAAATTGTTTCTACTTTTTTGGAACCGATGTCAGTATTCGTGTTGTTACGATCAATGATTAAATCTCTTTGTTTAGATAATGGCGATGATGGAAACCCTTCCGATATTCCCACAATATTGTTGCCAAGGGATTTTAATTGATTGGAATTATAATGAAACTTAAGATCAGCGGTTTTAATATTACAAGCTAATTTATGGTATGCTTTTTTGTCCTCATTGCTGTCCAGCCAAGACCAAAGTGAGTTCTCATCTCGCGATTCATATTGAGATTGATTTATTGATTCTCGACCGAATGTTTGTGTTGAATGGTTATATATTAAGGGGTTAGTATGTGATTGAGTTTTATGGAAAGTTTCATGGTTTTGGATATTTCCATGACGCAGAACATAATTTCTTTTATCGGTTTTAACAGGGAATGTTTTTTTTCCTGTGTCTTTACAGCTATTATAAATATGAAAACTTTCCTTTGTGACTAGAAAACTATCCCCAACTTTATTGGCTTCATTTTCCATTATCACGGACCCGAGTTTGTTTGATCCATTAGTGTTCTTCTCACAGGCATTCTGCGAGGTATCTAGATTTTTTTCTATTTCAATATGTTCGATGCTTTTTCCGGCCATTGTTTTTGGTAAGATAGTATTGTTGGATGATTAACTGTTTGTGGCTTTGTCTGATTTGTTCGAATTATAATAGACTTCAGAAGGTATAGGAGAATAAGGAAATCAAAATTAATGTTCACCTCAGAATAATGTGCTGTTAGAAATTAATAGGCTTGATTCATCAGAAAAAAGAGATTCAGCAGTAAATGTATTGCTTACAATATCAAAGATGTTCGTTCAACATTGTGAGGGTTTCTTTGTGGGCGTTTTTCAACTCATAGTAGTTCCTCTTACATCAAAATTTCATCACAAACAGTATCATTTAAAGCCTTCAAAACTGATCTAAGACATATATCATGGTTTAACTCATGCATGTGGTATTAATGTTGAAGTGATGGTTGAATTTGTGCCTTTTCGATGTGAGCGTAATACTTATCTTGTCTGTTGGCATAGTTCTGAATTGCTTGTGAATAAGCTTCCAGTTTCCTCTATGTTAGAAAAATTAGATACTGGTTTATAACAATCAATGACTTTTATTGGCATCAGCTGTATCGCTCCTGCAGTTTATGTTGGATTCATGTTGATTTTTATTTTGTCTACTTTTAAAGTGCATATTTAATTCGTAGGCCGTTATAATACTCGTATGCCTCTTTTCGATGGGAATTAATTCCTTCTTCGGTGAATTCGATTTTGTGTTTTTTTATTATTAAAATTTTAGTGCAGCACTGTTACTTTCTTTTTGTTGTATTTTAGTTTCTTTAGTTCATCAAGAATAAGGATGGAATTGACAAACATTTTAACACCCAAATAAATGTTTTTAAGCTAAGAAATGTCTTATAAACAGATATTTGCGTAGAGGGATCTGTGTAACTTCATACCGTTTGTCTTATTTATTAAGGTTTGTTAAAAAGCAGCTATAAATATTGTTTTTACGTCTAACAAATTTTAATTGCTCAAGGCAAGTGTTTAAACAAAGTAAGTTGAGTTTGAGTTTAATTTATCAGAAAAATGTAAATATTGTTTTCTTCTTAGATGTAGGCGAAGTTTGGATAAAATAAAATTGTTTCAGAGAAAACACAACTCTTAAAACAGTGTTTCGTGCGTCAATCAACCCTGCCGATACCAACAAATTTAGAAAGGTTTACCATGGTTTCATATCGGTGCAATCAAAAGTCTACAGTTTCGAAAGCCCTAGCTTAAGGTTAGTTAGGCAATCCAATCGGGTAGCTATGTTACCCGACATTTTATATTCTTTAATTTTTCGTGTTATGCAAATTCATATTTGAGGGAATTTCAATTTTGTTCTGATTATTTTTATTTACGATTTTATCTAGCACCGGTCAAAATAATAGAGATCATCTGTTTTATTTCAATGAGAGAACCTGCCAGCGACAGAAAATTTTCAAAGATAAGCTATAACTGATCTGTCAAAAAAAAAACTCAGCCATACGTCAGAAATTAAATGCATTCTTTTTTTAATCTGGAGTCCAGAACCAAAAAGAACATATCATTCAACAATATCTGTGAAATCACTGCTATTTTCGTGTTCACAGCTGTATATTAATAATATAAGAGCAGGATATGGTCACACTAAAAACTACTCATACATTAACTATAACTTTTGACATAATATTTATGGACACATTCGAGTGCAAGATCAAATAGACAAATCAAATACAAAATAACCAAAATAAGGAAAACCACTTTTATAATTTGTATCCTCTTTTTTGGCAGAAGTCGACTTACAGATCCATGTAAAGCATCCTTTAATGACCTCTTGAAGGTTGTTTAAAGAGTTGAAAGCTCTTCTGTAAGTGGCCTTTAAGACATCTAAATGGCAATTGTGCAGCTTAGGCTTAGAGCGGACTTTGACAATTGTAAAAAGTTCAAATTCAGTTCAACTAATTTCTTGTGCAGAAAGACATCCGGATATAATACTCAACGAACATATCCTTAAAAAATAAAATCTTCAAGTAAACATTTTTCTCTGCATTCCATCGAAAAGTCCCCATCGAACCCGCTTGTGCGTTGTTTTTATTCGAGGTCAAAGGTCATGCATTTTTGTTTTTCGCGTATATTTACGGTCTACAAACTTTTTTCTTACAATTTTTCCAGTAGCTCTCACTGTCTCAGAAATATACGCAAAAAACCAAAAATTTATAACTTTTGAGCTCGTATAAAAAACCCCGGACAAGCGGGATTAATGGGGACTTTTGACAGAGTATTTGTAAGAACGTATTCAAGACCTGGTCCAAAATTCAAACTTGGCCCTTTTTTCTGGATATTTTGACTGAACTATAGTTAGTGGTAAAATTCTCTGTGCCTCCTGCCTGTAAAATTTTAGGGCTTAAAACAACGGTGCCTACCGTATAATCAAAGATAATATAACAAGTTGTTATATTATCTTTGGTATAATATTAACGTCGTATACATGTTATGAAAAGTTAAATTTTAATTTACGTTATTGGAATTTGTAGAATACGTTATGTAACCACCATATTACATAATATAAGGCGGATCTACTAGATAATATTCTTGGAGTCGTTTGCCAACAAAAATAAGCTTTTACTGTTGAAATTTGCGCTAAACATAAATGTATACTCTGTTGAATGCCAAAAAACATTATGTGCAAAATTTGAGGGTGACTGACCTAACCTTTTAAGATGCAATTTAAAATACATCCCTACAGACTCTAACTCAAATATGTTTCTGCATAATCGTAATGTCTAGAATGATTGTTGTGCAGTTTTTTTAGTCTGCACTAATGCATTATTTGCCGCAAATTAAAAATTGCGAACTTCAATAGTAAGCAAAAACTCATTAAACTAATTTTTTATTAATGTATACAAAACACAAAAAAAATATTAGAAAATAATTATATGCGCATAAGAATTTCTCGGGCTACCTTTTAAATATATATTTTATTTGAAGTTTTTTTTTATTTATTTCGGCTCTTTTCATCTTTGTTACTTGGGATCAGAATTTTTTAATACATTTTATTTGTAATTGGTTAACCCGTTCCCCTCTCTTGAATAATGCTGTACCGAAACATAACTCACACGTACAGTAATATATACGAGTATATTTTGAAATACATTTTTTTAATCTTTTAGAAACGTTTTGAGCTGAAGAAAATTGAATCTGTCCTCTGAAGAATGTGAAATAACCACCGTTTCCATGTTACACATAATGTTGGCGGTTTAAAAAAAAAACAGTTTTCGGTTTTTTTTCTTCCTTTAGTTTGACCTAGAAGTTTTAACCTCCCTTAAAAAGCGCTTTTTCGAATAATCGAAAAAAAAATTTTTTTACTAAGAAAAACATTGTTTGTACATATTTTTTTCTTAAAACGCGGTGTGTACATCTGTGAGGCGATTTTTCTCCGCTAAAACAATAGGTTTGTTCGATGTTCCCCGCCCCAGTGCGCAGTGGGTAATGTCAGTGCATTTCGTTTAGCTGTCAAAAAACTGTGTTTCTGCTCGGGGTTTGATTTCACATCGAACAGCTCAGTGCAACAGTTTTAGTTTTTTGACATTTCATTTATGTATTAATTTTCTTTACAAAGTCTACAGTTTTTCCATTTCCATCAGATAGAGTATACCTCGGCATTTTATCTAAAATCACAAAAATAACTTAATAATTGCAAAATTACCTACAAAATATCTTATATTTATCAGATATTGCACTCCAAATTTGTAAAATAAAATTTGTTTTAAATTTCTACCACCAAGCACCAACAGCTGATTTGAATTTTGACAGCACTGATTTCTTACACCGACCAAAAACCTGGGGCGTGAGAGTGTGCACTCAGTGCGTGCTCGGGGTAGACACTGGGGCGAAAAAAGTGGTCACATAAAACACCTCAGTGCGAATCCAGTGTACACCAGTGCGCCCCAGGGCAGACATCGAACAAAGTTAATGTCATTCAGAGTCGACACTAACCTCCCTGAAGCCACAGAACTCCCAACGAGGGACAAATATTTGTTGGCAATATATGCCAAACCTGGAATACGTATTTCTTAAAAATTCAAAATATACAAAAAAAATATATTTTTTTTAATCTTAATAGAAGATCTAATGAAAACATCCAAGTGTAAACACGCGATAATGGATGGGACAAATATTCTAAAGAAGACTACATAAATAACATCTCAGTGTAAGAGCAAACTATGCAAAGCACTTTACTTAGTTTTCTCTACTCTACTGATTAATGTGAAACTGCAAAAGTAAAAAAGACCGGTTTTTTCACCCGGTTAACAGGGATGAGGAAGACCTAAAAAACCGGTTAACTAAAACAAAAAAAAACCGTTGCAGTTTTAACCGGCCGTTTTTTTCATGCCTAGAGTTTAGCCGCTATCTATAAACACGTGAACATGGATTTTGTCGTACGCTTTTCTCCGTACGTACTTAACGGTTCTTCGTGAATTATTCATCAAATGAAAGGTAATTTCGCGTTGATTTGCAGAATGTATTGTTCTTTAATTTTTGCTGAGTATTTCCGGTATAATCAGTAGTGAATATATGTACGGTAATAATTAATTCAAAATTAATTATTTAGTTTAAAATTAAGTGTTCAACGACTTAATGTGTCATTTCGTTATACAGAATTGAGAAGTGCACGAATTTCGATTTCGAGCATGGGTGATTCTAGTTTAAATAATTTCTGATATCATCGTAGTCATCTTCATTATTGGTCTTTTCTTTTTTTTTTATCAGCGCGAATGCACAACTTAAACTTCCCTTAAGTATCTAGGTACCTATGTACATACAATCGCAAATAAAAACTGGCTTAGTACCCCTATCATATCATTATTCGGAAAAGGCAAATGCTTATTTCTTATTTAGTTTAGCGCTTAACTGAAAACCCTAACAAAATCATTGGTTTTACAACAATGACATTTGTAGAAGATTAACACCGTACATACATATGTACTTAAGTTTTACGTACACATGTATTTTATAACGTCATAAGTATCTATATATTTGTTTGTATTTATATTTTTGAATCTGTTTGCTTTAACTGCTAGGCTTTAAATTATTATTCCACTTGTTGAAAGAAACGTGGTTATTCGTTTAATAAAAAGGAATTTTGTGCGCAGTTGTTCACTTTCTCTTATTAAAGGAATTTTTGTTCAGAAAAAGACGCTATGCACATGTTGTAAGAAGATGCCTGTCACCCAGTCGGTGACAACTCGTGCTCATGCAGAAGCAGACATAAAAGCCGACAGTAATATAGAACAACACGAGGGAACACAATACAGATATAATATTTTATAGAAGGAACAAACTCTCAACCGAAAGATGAAGTTAAAGCGACGACATGGTTTTCCACTCAAATCGAATCACATTATATGAATATAAAAAAAAAAAAACTATTGGTTTGGAATCTTATTTAACGTAGACTATATGATGGATTAATATAAAGAAAACGTAACAAATTTTCAAATATAAATAAGAAACTAAAAAACGAAAAGAAACAGGTTGAGAAAATGTTAAATAATTTAATTTATTTCGTCGGCGTGCACACGACCAGTCATTCGAACAGATGCAAAACTAAACTAAGCTAAAAGTTCTGATTAACCTATTGACTCTTTCACTCTTTGGCGTTTTTTGTAATACTTTGTAGTGCGTATCTTTTAGATACATTTAAACATTTTAATTAATGCAATAAACAGCCTAGGATAGTGCTGTTCATGGACCTATTAAGTATGGACTGCTGGTAGGTTGTCACTTCCATACAAAATTTTAGAAAAATGTGTCGCCACACACTACCAGTTGCGAATATTTTAATTACAAAAGACTTCATTTTCAATAAGAGTATCTAAAATATGAGAAAAAAGGGTTCACTATGAATTGATTCTTTTTTTTTAATTTTTTTAAAATTGAATAATATAAGCAAAAGTACGAAGTGTTGCAATACAAAAATAGTAATCAACAATTTGGGCACAAGTAAACCTTAGTTATCATTTTTTTTTTACTTGCGATTATAGGTACTATAATGGAAGTTATGGATTCGTGCAAAAAAAAATCTAACAATCAAACATGACATTACAATAATAGAGAAGTTGAAAAAAGTGGGTCCGAAAATTCCGTTTTGGGAGAGTAGAAAGAAATATAGTGATGAAAGAGTAGGTTGTATGTTATATTTTCAGAAACGTATGAGTTAGAATGATTACAAGCATTTGCAGGAATAATGAATAATAAGTACGAGTGAAAGATTCAAAAAGTGACACTAGACCATGATATGGTAGAGTAAGGGAAACAAAAATTATTGGATTTCCCTTTGATTTTTCGTAAACAAACCAAGATTGTGCGTCTTCAATTATTTTTTGGATTTTGCATTTTTGCTACTTCATTGGTACTATGTTGTTGGTACAATAGTATTTTTGGTACTAGATTTGTAGTACTTAGTACTATTGTAGTGTTGGTACTATATTTAGTACTAGATTTTGTGCTTAGTAGTAGATTTATTGCTATATTTAGTAGTTAGTAGTAGATTTAATACTATATTTAGTAGTTAGAAGTATATTTAATACTAGATTTTGTGACGTGATAAGTGATTATACTCAAAAGCAATAACATAGGTAAAAACATCTACAATGTGTATCTGTAAAATAAATAATTAGGTAGGAACTTCCACTCAAATTAAATTTTTGCAGACTTTAAAAAATTGATAAATAATCAAACATGGTAACCATTCAAAATTATTCAAAAAAACCAAACCAATAATCAAATTTCAGCAAAAACATGGTAAATTTCATCATGTTGCCGTATCTGTAAAAATAAACACCCAAAAACAATGTATTTTCAAGACAGAAATGAAAACCCTTTACAGCCCTAACACTTTATATACATCTTTCCCGTTTTGTCATTTTCTAACGTTGCATATGTGTTGAATTCATCTCCCCGACTAAAAGCCTACACTGAGAAATAGCGAGATAGCGAAACTAGATGGCGCTAAGTAAAACACCCATCTTGATAGTACTATAGATTTTATATACAATGCTCTAGGTCGATAAATAACGGTACCTGCCATACAATCTTTAACAAAGTTTGTTTTTTCTCAAAAACGGCTCTAACGATTTTGATAAAACTTTCAGGGTGCTGTTTTTTTTACAAAAATACATCTTTCAATAAGAATATTTTTTTCGAAATTTGTTCTATAACGGTACCTTTCATAGAACCGATTTTTTCAAATGCGGTTTTATCGTAAAGCATTATCCTGATTTTAAAAAAATTTTGCACACCAGAAGTCATTTATAATTCAATTAATATTGCATTTCAAAATTTTCAAACTTTTTTTTTTTGATTTTTTTAAAATTTTCTAAAAAAATAGTTTTCGAAATATTTTGAAAACGGCTCGATTGAATTTTTTTAAATAATTTTCCCAGATGAAAACTATAGATTTCCTTATAATGCATACTAAAAAAAAATTTAATATTTTTTCGAAGTTTTTCAAAAAAAAAAAAAAAACGACTAAAAAAAACTGGTCGAACGATTTTCAATATTTTTTTCCTCAATAGACATTTAGTTTTTAAATTTTATTGCATACCTAGTTTTTCCGAGCAAACTCTTAAACGAATTAAAAAAATTAAAGAATTTTTTTTTAGTTTTTGTTTTTTTCAAAAAACCGTTATTTAAAAATTAAAAAAAAATTGTTTTCTGATAATATTGGCATACTCAAAAAAATTTGGAATTTGGAACCTGGTCAAAGGATTTTGAAAAAAATGTTTCCGTAAAATTCAAAACTATAAAAGAAATTAAATGGCTTACTTCATTTTTTTCCAAAACACGTTTTAACTAGTGATTTTTAAGTGATTAACAAAATATCAAATGATTCTTTACCTCCTTTTGTTTCATAAATCTCAAGCTCCAAGTACACTGTCGCACATTAGAGCAAGTTCTGGCGACCCAGCCGTGCACGTATACTTTAGTCGTTAAGAGGGATTAGTTGCCCTTCTGTCTCCTCCCAATGTACGCCTCTTCATTGAAATTTTGTTTTCATATCTGTCATATAGTTAGTCTCAAGCGCTTTATTGTCATAGCGCTCCGAAATTGTCTCCTGGCAGTCCATATCTATTAGGTTCATGGTGCTATTTTTGTGTGTGCGTATCATAGGAGCTAGTTAGTTTGGTGACTTACTTACTTACTTAGGGGGCGCTACAGTTCGGGACGAACCTGGGCCTCAACCAACATGCCTCTCCAGCCAGCTCGATCTTTGGCTAGCTGCCTCCAGTTTTACACTCCAAGTTGGTTGAGGTCGTCCTCCACTTGAGTGCGCACCTAAGGCGAGGTCTTCCTTGACTGCGTCTACCCTCTAAAATGGAATCGAAGATCCTGCGAGCCGGAGCATTGTTGTCCATTCGCTCTACATGACCTAGCCTCCTTAAACGTGATATGCGTATTTTTTTGACCAGGTCAATGTCGCTGTACAGCTCGTATAGTTCTTGGTTGAACCTTCTCCTCCAAAGCTCGTTAACGCAGATAGGGCCAAAAATCCTCCGAAGAATCTTACGCTCGAGACGACTAAGGATATCTTCATCCGCTTTAGAGCAGGACTGGGATGATTAGGGTCTTATACAGAGTCTCCTTTGTCTTTTTTTGAGGGCTTTGCTACTTAATTGCCTTCCTAGCCCATAGAAACAGCGATTGACAAGAGTAATTCTTCGCTTTATTTCTGACGAGATGTTGTTGTCAGATGTTATAGCGGATCCGAGGTTCACAAAGTCCCTAACTACCTTAAAGTTGTACCTGTCTATTGTGATGTTTTGTCCAATCCGCCGGTGTTGTATGTTCCTTTTTGCGGATAGCAGGTACTTCGTTTTGCCCTCATTGACTGCTAGTCCCATCTTAGCCGCTTCAGCTTCAATGTTAGCAAACGCTCCAGTGACAGCTCGCCGAGTTTTTCCAAAGATATCTATGTCGTCAGCGTATACTAGCAATTGCACAGAATTGAACAAAATTAACCCACTACAATTGACTTGCGAGTTTCTTATAATTTTTTCAAGTATTAAATTGAAGAAATCGCACGATAGCGCATCGCCTTGCCGAAACCTTTTTTTTGACATCAAAAGCTTCTGCGAGGTCAGTACCAACCTTGACGGAGCAGCGAGAGTTCTCCATCGTCATCCTGCACAGTCGGACGGGTTTTGTGGGGATGCCAAAACCAGAAATGGCTCTATATAGCTCGTCACTATTAATGCTATCGTACGTGGCCTTAAAATCGTTGAAGAGGTGGGGGATATCGATTTGGAATTCTTGGGTAGTTTCCAGGATCTGCCGTAGCGTGAACATTTGATGGATTGTGCATTTTCCTGGTCTGAAACCATACTGATCGGGGCCAATCAGGTTGCTGACGAAAGGTTTCAGGCGTTCACATAGTACGGCAGAGAGGATCTTGTAGGCGATATTCAGGAGACTTATTCCTCTATAGTTGGCGCAGTTTAGAGGGTCTCCTTTCTTGTGGATCGGGCAAACGATGCTGAGGTTCCATTCATCAGGCATACTTTCTTCTGACCAAACTTTAGAGATGAGTTGGTGTATGCACTCCACCAGGTCATCTCCGGCCGCTTTAAAAAGTTCGGCGGGTAGTCCGTCGGGTTCAGCAGCTTTGTTGTTTTTGAGTTTAGATATTGCTATCCTTACTTCATTTTGGTCAGGTGGACGGAAGTTTTGTCTGTCATCATCCATGTTGAATGGTTCATTCTGCCTGACAGCGGGATTTTGGCCTTCATCGCCGTTTAACAGTCTGCAGAAATGGTCCTTCCATGTACTCAGCACCGACTGTGACTCTACTACGAGGTTTCCATTCCTATCTCTACAGGCTTCTGTGCGGGATTTTTTCCCTTGGCATGTTCTTTTTACCTGTTGGTAAAACTTCCGCACGTTGTTCCTGGAGTAGCATCTCTCAATATCTTCGATCGCGCGCTTCTCATGCTCTCTCTTTTACTTTTGGAGAAGCCGGTGTTCTTCCCGTCTTTTCTGCTCGTAAAGCTCGCGAGCAGCTCTCGTCTTTCTTTGCAGCGTCGCTTTATATGCCTCTTGTTTGGCTGCATGGGCCTGCCTGCATTCGTCATCAAACCAGAGGTTTCGTGGTGGTGGTCTGGTGAAACCTAGCACATCAGTTGCGGCTTCTCTGGCTTTTTGGCAGTGTTGCCACTGGTCTTCGGCACTTGATGCTGGCGCTACTGGATTTCTTGAGAGGTTACGGGATATTCGATCGGTATAGGTTCTGGCGGTTTCTTGCGATTGCAGCCTTCCGACGTCATACTTCCCCACAGTATTACTCCGTTGTTGTGATGATCGTGTTATTCGCATTCTTACCTTTGCTGCAACAAGGTAGTGATCCGAATCGATGTTAGCTGCTCGGAAGGTGCGAACATCCAAGATACTGGAGGCGTGCCTTGAATCGATCGCAACGTGATCAATCTGGTTGACGATTTTTTGATCTGGGTGACGCCAAGTCCCTTTGTGTGTATCGAGATGAGGAAACCGTGTGCTTGCAATGGTGACGTTATGTGCCGCTGCGAATTCAATTAGCCTAAATCCGTTTTCAGACGTTGTGTCGTGTAGGCTATGTTTTCCGACAGTCCTACCAAAGATTTCCTCTGTACCCATTTTGGCGTTAAAATCGCCTAGTACGATCTTAACGTCGTATTTAGGGCATTGCTCATAGGTTTTGTCGAGGAGCTCATAGAAGTCATCCTTGGTGGCGAATTTAACCTTGATACGGATTGTCACAAGTCGCTCACTTACGTGTCGAAAGCCCAAGACTTCTTGCCTAAGTCTACCGCTTATGACGAATCCGCACCCAAATAAACGCTGTGGTCTTCTTGCACAATCACCGTAATACACGTCACAGTTTTTCAACCGCCTTTTGCCCGGCCGATCACATCGCACTTCCTGGATGGCAGTAATTCCTGCTCTGTAGCAGTCTAGGGCCTCCGCTAGTTGTTTGGCTGCACGTAGCACGTAGTGAAGAGTTCTAACATTCGGATCTGCACCGAAGGTCGTTGTCCTTAATTCGTTTTTCCGGGTCGTCAAGAGTTTACCGTCTTTTTCCGAGGCCATTGATCGCTTCGCAACTCGTGCAAGACTTATGCGAATCGATCAGAACAGTCATTAAAGCAGAGCATTATAGTGTTGCTATTTTTTCTGTGTTCAACACTCGCGCTTATAAGTTTAGCAGGAATGTCCGGATGGACAGACCAGTACCCGGTGGTTACCGCGGGGAGGTAAAATAAGCATAATTGATGCGTAAGATAGTTTCAGCACTGTGCTGTTGAAAACAAAATTTATTGAAGTTGGAAATGGCCAATTGGTCCACCGGGTATTTTGCGATAATTTTTGAAGATTGAGTTGAAAATAATCATAACAACTCATTTTGAAAATTGACTTACTATATTTTGTCAACGGGTGATCCAAAAAATTCGCTGTTGGTCCCGTTCGACGCAGAATTAAATGTTCTACAAACCTTATTCAGACCATTTTTAAAAATATTGATTAGTTTAGAACATACCCCTTTTGGGTGTACTTTTTCCCCCCTCCCGCCATAATTCACAGATCCGCCGTGGGTGAAAACCTACGATATTCTTATTGGACCCCGAACAAAGCCATTGCAACAGGGACCCTATTCGTGATTACGAGTCGAGTAAGTTTTCATGTGAGATCGACAAATTGATATTCTCGAACACGACTCACTAATTATCGGTATTCCCTTACTCGAATCAAATGACACTCGAATGAAACTATCCCTAAACTCAAAAATGACTGTGAGAAATCGTTCATGTTTAAAAAATGTTTGAGCAGCAGTGATGGATGAAAAAATGTAGGTAAAAACTAAAAAAAAAAGACTTAAAGTTGAAACTTTATATGCGTTTTATTTCTTCTTTTTTTTATAACTAACGCGCGCACAAGGGATTATGTGTAGAACACACTGCGCGGGCATTACGAAGATAGGGAGGGGAGAGATAGGAGGTTAACATTGGTTTTGAAAGTTAGCAGATCAAAATGGCAAGGGAAAATCCCGCCGGGTAAACTATTCCAAATTCGTATTGTTCGGCTAAAAAAAGAATCCCTATATTTCACGGTACGTCCGAAATTGAGCTCAAGGGTGAACTGATGGGCATTCCTTGCGAGACGAGTATTACGGGAGAAACTTTTAAGGGGAGGAATGCAACTAGCTACTTCGAGTGAACATTTTTTGTAACAGAAACAATAAAATAAGGAAAGACATGAAATATTGCGTCGTTGTTCGAGAGCGGCAATTGTTTCAGCGGCAGTTCTATTTCCTATCAATCTTAACGCTCGATTTTGTATTCTATCAAGAAGGTGAAGTGATATTTGCGAAGAACCTACCCAGAGGTGGGAGTTATACTCGAGTTTAGGGCGTATAAACGCTTTATAAATTGCAGCCACATCAGATGTGGAAAAATACTGCTTACACCGATACAGAAAACTTAAGCACTTAGCAGCATTCTTAGCGATCTCAAATATATGGTCGTTCCAACGGAGGTCGTCGTTGACACACATACCGAGTACTGAGAGCTTTTCGGTTTCTTCGATGTAAGTGCCATTCATGGACAATGGCATTGCAATTGTACGTCCGAAGGCGAAGGATGTGAATTATCGAACGAATATGAAAAGCTGAGGGTAGAGTCGTCAGCAAAACAGTTAAGTGGATTAGAAGTAACAGACAGAAGATCGTTTATAAAAATCAAGAAAAGAGTCGGAGACAGAACAGAGCCCTGGGGTGGGGCACACCAGCAATACAACTTGTATTGAACGGTCCAGAAGATAGCTTCTAATCCAACGAACAAGAGTATTATCGATCCCAAAAGCACGCATTTTCGATAAGAGAACTTCATGCCAAACTCTGTCAAATGCCTTGGAGATATCAAGAGCAATAATCTTACTTTAACCAAAGCGATGTAAAGATTTGTTCCACTGTTCGGTGAGATATGCCATCAGATCACCTGTGGAACGGTTGCTGCGGAAGCCGTACTGACGGTCATGGAGAAGCTTTCGATCTTCGAGATATTCCTTAAGCTGACGGTTAATCAGTGTTTTCATGACCTTAGAAAGAAGGGATGTCAGTGCTATGGGTCGGTAGGAGGAGGGGGAGGATGGGTCACCTTTCTTAGGGATAGGCTGGACAAATGCTGTTTTCCATCTTCTAAGAAAGATTCCAGAAGAGTAGGAGCGATGGAAAAGCTTACGCAGTGGCTTTGCCAGTGTGGAAGAACACCTCTTCAGAAGAATCGGGGCTATACCATCCGGGCCAGCGGATTTGTGTATATCGAGATCTTTAAGAACTCTTGCTACTGTACGAGTGTGGAAAAAAATCTGTCCCATGGAAAAATTTACATTCTCAAGTACTGCCTTTGGGACACTGCAGAATTTTTTGCCGTAATTGCGGAAACTTACTTCTTTGAGCCTGATAGCTTCTTTACACTCATAATTAAACCAAGACTTTTCTTTAGGTTTGATGCTTTTTACTCTGTTAGGAATAAAGGCACGCATCCCTAGAAGAATCACATTTGTGATCATTTCAGCACTGGCATCAATGTCACTATCGAGGAAGCATAGTTACCAGTTAAAGTTTCGGAAAAAGATATTCAGCCCGTCCCAGTTGGCTTTCTCGTATTGCCAAACGGTCCTGGTGGGAAGTTTTTCTTTAACTGGATGGGTGGAGGATGAGAAATTAGCTGAAATGACACAATGGTCTGAAGTGCCAAATAGAGAAGTTACACTAATGGTATATTTATCAGGGTGAGAAGCAAGAAACAAGTCAAGAGTATGGGCGGCTTGCCCAGCAACATCCGGTATACGCGTTGGCACATCGATCAGTTGGGTAAGGTGAAAACAAAACAAAAACACGTGTAAAAAAAACACCTTTTAGTATTATCAGTTCAAAAAGTGACACTAGACCATATGGTATGGTAGAGTAAGGAAAACAAAAATTAGTTGATTTCCCTTTGATTTTTCGTAAACAAGCGAAGATTGTGTTTTCAATTATTTTTTTGGATTTTTCATAAAATTTTGTTATTTCTGTAGCTTATACCGAAATCACATACCAATGTTGCCATATTCGGATTTGACATTTTGCAGTTTTAATGTATATTGTTCAATTTTGAATGTAATAAGGAATTGATTTTTTTTTTGTATTTAAACCTAGGTAGGTACCTACTTAACATTTATGTTGAAGCAAAGAATAGTAAAAGCTAATGTTTATTCAAAACGGCATTTTACTGCTTACGATCGTATATAGGTACGTGAATTTTTTTTTTTTTAATTAAAAACACCGAGAACAACTTTTTAATTTTTCAAATTTCTATTTTACTGCTCGAAAAATGTAAACCATTTTTTAAAGATACTCAAAAGCAATAAAATAAGTACAAACATGCAAACCATGTGTTATATTTGTAAAATAAGTAACTAGGTAGGTACTTCAACTCAAATTAATTTATTTGTAATTTATTTATTGAAAGACTATAGGTGTTGTCTTAATTGTCGGTTTTAATTATATTGTTGTTTAGTTGAGTTATTGGTAGTACATATGTCGAGTTTATTGAGTAAAATGAACAAACTCAGAAAATTTATTTTGCAAATACTACCCTCTTAAAATATGCAAAATGTTATTAAGGTATATAAGAACTTATTTTGATCTTTTTGTTTGCATTTTTCAGATTTTCTTTTGGCAACAAAAATCTAAATCTTTTCCCTTAAGGCGCTTAATACAATGTCAACCATTTGGCACTCTTTCTCTGTGTGAATATTTTGTCATCCCTCATTCAGTTTTCAGCGATACGAAAATGATTTAAGAATAACACCAAAAAGTGTCGATTGTTTGTTTTTGTTGTAATTTAATGCGTCTTTCCTTAATCTAATGCCTCTGAGTTGTCAATGTCATTTTCTTTGGCATATTTGATGAAATTTTCAAAATTTTCTACAGTTTCGTAATTGACCACTCTTTTTAGGTCCAGATTTCGAGAAACTTTTTTCATGGCTGCCGGATTTTGCCGTTTGCAGATTTAAAAATTCTGATTAGCTCCACTCTCTCTCTATTCCTTATACATTTGTAGTATTTTATTATTTTCGTTATCTAGTTGATTTGAAAAAGTGATTGTAATATCGACCCCGATTTCGGACCATCACAGTATAAAATCTAATGTAGATATTGTATGATGATACGAATGAAAACCTTCTGTTTTACTTAATGTAGGATTTGATTTTGATACGTAACAACACAACGCGGTTTTTGAAATTAAAAAATTATACGAATATTCAAGTACTCACCTTCACAAGACACTCCTTGGGTGCCAGTGCCCCATATGTAGTCTTCACAATGAGCACAAAGTATCGGAGTAACGAAAAACACTGTCTTTAAATTGTGACTGAACACATTCCTTGGTTTTCGAGTGGTATTAATCACAGGGTTAAATGCACAACAACCTTTAAACAAAAATAAAAGTTCGATTATAAACAAGTCGTTCAAGTTAACAATATGAGGAAAAGAGATTTATCTATTAAGAATATGAGCTTATATTACATACCCGTAAAAGTAACATACATTCCGTCTTTGAGTGCTAAGTTTGGCATTTGTCGTGGTATCCGCTGCACAACATAATCACTAGTTAACGATGGACTAAGATTCAGATCTTGCTGGTGCTTTGTTTTCGGATAGTGGTAGTAACTTTGACGAACACGTTGCTGGTCAAATGGCTCAGCTGGATCTGGTGGAATCATCGAAACTATTTTGTAGGAATCAGTTATTGGCTCTTCATGGTATGATCCGACTGACGATGATCTGGTTGAAACAAGTGTCGGTGAATTATGTTGGTGATATTGGTATGCTTGGCGTTGTCTTTGATGACGATGCGAATGCTGATGGTATTGGTGATGACTTATTAAATGTTTTGAAGTCGGTGTTTCCTGATCCGTTTGTGCGGATGCATTTTCAGCCGACTTTTTCGTTTCCTGTGCTGTTTCTCCATCTGACATATTAATTTTAGCAACGTTTGTTTTTCACAAAAAAACTTCCTCTTTTCTCTATTGTTTAATTTTGTTTTTACAGTTTTTTTTTTTATTAGATTTTTGAGTTTTCTTTTTAAAAAAAGCGTCCTTAACTTGATAAGTGATACTGTGCAGACTATAATGTTTCTGATAATTGGTTTATATTATCACAGTTTTTTTTCATTTTCTGAACAGGCAGTAGTAATACAAAATTACGATATATTACGTTTTGTTTTATGAAGAAAATTCGAATAATCGACAACATATTTTTTTGATTTCACATGACCGTGATCCACTTTTTTCTGTTTTGCTTACGAGGCGTTATTTGAAATGAGATAAATTGATTCAATAACATTATCTTCGTTGTTTTATTTATGTTGCAACCAATTATAAAAATAAATCGATTTTTAAAGCCTGCAAAATGTAAAATTAAATGTTGCTTTAAATCAAAATATTTACATAGGTTTCAAATTAGAGAGACATCTAATACAAAAGTTTATTTTAAAATAATTATAACTTCTATAAAAATAATATATTTTAAAAACACATTTTTTTACAATAATAGTTCATCTTGAATTTGGTAGTAGTAGGTTGCTAGTAAAAAAAACATTACGCTATCACGCATCTTAAATAATAATTGATTTATGAAAAAAAAAATTTCGAAAATTTTAGCAAGACCGTTGTATGAAAGGTTTGTTTAATAAAATAATAGCCCACTTACTACAAAAATCGAAATTTTCATTCAAATAGTGAGAGCCGTTTTTAGGAAAATTAATGTTTTATTCGGATATATGACAGGTGACTAACCTTACACAGGAAAAAACTATACACACCAAACTTGAAAGTCTACATTTAGTCTACAAGCCGTTATACGGGTGATTTTTTAAGAGCTTGAGAACTTTTTTTTAAAAAAAAACGCATAAAATTTGCAAAATCTCATCGGTTCTTTGATTGGTCCATGACATTTACTTTTTGAAGATAATTTCATTTAAATGTTGACCGCGGCTGCGTCTTAGGTGGTCCATTCGGAAAGTCCAATTTTGGGCAACTTTTTCGAGCATTTCGGCCGGAATAGCTCGAATTTCTTCGGAAATGTTGTCTTCCAAAACTGGAATAGTTGCTGGCTTATTTCTGTAGACTTTAGACTTGACGTAGCCCCACAAAAAATAATCTAAAGGCGTCAAATCGCATGATCTTGGTGGCCAACTTACCGGTCCATTTCTTGAGATGAATTGTTCTCCGAAGTTTTCCCTCAAAATGGCCATAGAATCGCGAGCTGTGTGGCATGTAGCGCCATCTTGTTGAAACCACATGTCAACCAAGTTCAGTTCTTCCATTTTTGGCAACAAAAAGTTTGTTGGCATCGAACGATAGCGATCGCCATTCACCGTAACGTTGCGTCCAACAGCATCTTTGAAAAAATACGGTCAAATGATTCCACCAGCGTACAAACCACACCAAACAGTGCATTTTTCGGGATGCATGGGCAGTTCTTGAACGGCTTCTGGTTGCTCTTCACTCCAAATGCGGCAATTTTGCTTATTTACGTAGCCATTCATGAGCCTCATCGCTGAACAAAATTTGTCGATAAAAAAGCGGATTTTCTGCCAACTTTTCTAAGGCCCATTCACTGAAAATTCGACGTTGTGGCAGATCGTTCGGCTTCAGTTCTTGCACGAGCTGTATTTTATACGGTTTTACACCAAGATCTTTGCGTAAAATCTTCCATGTGGTCGAATAACACAAACCCAATTGCTGCGAACGGCGACGAATCGACATTTCACGGTCTTCAGCAACACTCTCAGAAACAGACGCAATATTCTCTTCTGTACGCACTGTACGCATTCGTGTGGTTGGTTTAATGTCCAATAAAGTAAACTGAGTGCGAAACTTGGTCACAATCGCATTAATTGTTTGCTCACTTGGTCGATTATGTAGACCATAAATCGGACGTAAAGCGCGAAACACATTTCGAACCGAACACTGATTTTGGTTTTAAAATTCAATGATTTGCAACCGTTGCTCGTTAGTAAGTCTATTCATGATGAAATGTCAAAGCATACTGAGCATCTTTCTCTTTGACAGCATGTCTGAAATCCCGCGTGATCTGTCAAATACTAATGCATGAAAATCCTAACCTCAAAAAAATCACCCGTTATGTACATTTGCACATAAGTACAGACACACAACATTTTTGTTTGATTATTATATATACTTGCACATACATAACGTATATTACTTTTATACGAAATGGAAATGACAATGGGCCCATCATCGTAACCGATCGGAGAAATATTTCCTCCGATTTGTACGAATCTTATGAATTTTGTATCATGGTAGCGTTCCGATTGCCAAATCGGACAAACCTCCGAAAATAATTGAAGTATGCGTTGAAAATGTTAAAAACACAGCCACGCGTTGCGAATTCAAACGATGCATGACGATTAAAACCAAAATTAGTGCAACGCATGCGATGCATACCGATTTTGAGGTTATGCATCTTCTCCGATTGTCTCCGACAGCAAATTCATTGCGGAAATTTGTCCGATGAGCAAACAAAAAATTAAAAATATCAACAAAATTAAATGAACAAAAAAATATCGGATATGTGTTCAGAACAAAGAAAAGAATTGTAAGTAAAAGTTTTATGTATTTGTATGGTATTTTTACATGTTTTTTTCATTTCTTTTAGAAAAAAAGAAAACAAACCAAAGACAATACGATCTGGTTGAATTTATCAAAACAAAGCCAAATATTGCGAGAAATTTCACCAGCCACCGAGGAGACAAATACATTTTGGGACAGAGTTAAGTTAAAGGTGCACTAAACTCTGTAGGGAAAAAAGAAAAAAGTTTGTACAAAAAAAAACCTTGGTATTTTATTACATCATGACATTTGTTTTATATGTCTACTACTACTACTTGCGTTGGTAGGCGTCTTCATTTTTGTTCCGATTCGGATACCATGAACAAATAAATCTTCCGATCGGAACTTTTCTTCGATCGGAGGTTTCTCCGAACGGATACCATGATAGGGCCCAATGTTTGATCGCAAACTATATACATTGAAATTATTTTTTGCATGCGTTTTTCTGAAATCTTAGAACAACAAAATTCAAAAGAATTTTCAAATTTCGGACACTACAATCGAACAAGGTACCGAAATACATCTACCAATCGGTTTTCGACCATTGCACTAAACATATACCTAAGCAGTTTCAAAACAGGTCAATCTCACACCAATTTTACAGATATCTAAATATTTAAAACAAATTCTAATGTAGATACATAATACACCTACATACACACCTACTGTTAAATTCAAAATCATACAAATGAGTTATGTTGACAAAAAGACAAATTAGGTGCCGACAATGCACCTATGTCATTATGTCACAATAACTTCACTGGGTCAATTAACAATTAATCGAACTGGGTTGGTGACTTTATTATTTTTGGGATTTGTAATATTATTGTGTCATTATTTATGTACTTTTCTTTAATGTAATTTTCGTAGCATAAGTTAGATTTAAGTATAAAAGAAATGGTTTATAGTAAATAAATTATTAGTATTCAAACAGATATTAATCGTGTTGATTCATTTAATTAGTTTGGAAATCACATACCTCCGTATACGTGAACAAGTTTAAGTGCTTGATTCATGAAATATTATTAAATATCAAGTTAATGTGCTTGATAGTATTCCTTTAGACAATCGAGTCTAAACACCTACCATGTGCGTGCTCATTGTATGTCATATAAAATCCCTGACCTATTTTCATGATCGAATCCCAAACGAGTTCGCAAGTTTTTTTTTCTGAATTTATAAAAGTATTGTTTTTGAATAAACAGCAAGTCGAATATGAAGGAACACCAAAACGAACAAATTCAACTGCTAAGCCGAAGCTAAAGGACAATAAAGATACTCACAGCAAAGATAAAAAAAAAAAAAATAATAAAATTACTAAAAGGCCTGTCGGTCGCGTTACCATCCCTTCTCAATGGCAAGTTTCCTTTCCGGCTACCTGCTTCAACATTATACAAATAGTGCCGCCGCGCCGCTGCGACGTCACTTTGTCTGTTCTGAGCAAAAAGAAATAACAACAATGTATACATATGTACATATTTGGTAATAAGGATTAGAAAAAGGAGGTACATTTAGATACTAACTAACAAACTTCAATTCATACAAAATTTCAACATTCATCATTTCCTAAATTGTTACCTTCTTTCTTACCTAAAAATCTATACCTATCGAAAATACTGGTAAAAAACACCCACCTTAAGATGACCTTCTACTCATAAAAAGCAAAATGCATATGAATGAAATAAGTTCAAAAAAAAAAACAAAAAGTAACAACTTACCTGTAACCTACAATCTACAACGGAAAAAAAACTGAAGAAAAAACCGTCTGTTATTCTGTCTGATTGATCCCTCCTTGCTCTCTTCCCATCCAGGCCAGAGCATTCCTGTTGGGAGATCGCGAGTTGTCAATTTTAGGGTTGGTTTTTGAGTGTGATTCTCGCGCGATACAAAAAAATCCTTATCCTCATGAAAGAGATCACGACAACGAGCAATTGTTATACATGCAAATGTTTTTACATGTGATTTGAGTTTGCTTCTGTGGGAGACCTACTCTTTACATGGTATATCAAATCTATAGTACTACCATCAGGCAGCATCTAGTTTAGCGAGATACTGCCTTTGATTTTTCGTAAACAAACCAAGATTGTGCGTCTTCAATTATTTTTTGGATTTTGCATTTTTCAAGAAATTTTGTTATTTGTGTAGCTTATTCCGAAATCATTGGTATGATGTTGCCAAATTCTCGGATTTGACATTTTACAGTTCAATTTCGAACGTAATAAGGAATCGATTTTTTTTTATTTAAACGGTTCCTATTAACATAACTATTAAATGAAAGAATAGTAAAAGTTAATGTTTATTCAAAACGGCATTTTACTGCTTACCACCTTAAAAGGGTGCGGTCTTTGTTTCCGTGAATTTTACAAACATCTGCAAACAATGTATTTTATTTGTAAAATAAGTAACTAGGTAGTTACTTCAACTCAAATAAATTTTTTGCAGACTAACAAAATTTATATAATAATCAAACATGGTAACCATATGAAGAAAGATATAGAATACGATACATACGGTGTAAGTGATGTATATTGTCAGCGAAGCTGCATAAGAAAAAAAAACATTCATTATTTCTTTTTTGTCTGATGACAGAGTGAAATCATGAGCGCATTCTTTTTCAATAAATAGGGCGCCCGTAATAAGGACTTATTTTCTTAATCTTTGGTCGATCCCGTGATTGGTACACATGTCGCGTTTATTGCGTGAAATAAACAAACTCAAAAAATTTAGTTTCCAAATACTCCCTTCTACAAATTTGCAAAATGTTGAGAAAGTATATAAGAATTTAATTTAATCTTTTTTTTTTTGCATTTTTCAGATTTTCCTTGGCAAAAAAAAACAATCAAAATCTTTTCCCTTAAGGCGCTTAATGCAATGTCAACCATTTTGCACTCATTCCCTGTGTGAAAAAGTGTCGATGGTTTGTTTTCTTCTGACGGCTAACACTTTATGTAAATCTTTCCCGTTCTGTCTCTTTCTAACATTGCATATGTGTTGAATACATCTCCCGACTAAAAGTCTACAATGCGAAATAGCGAGATAGCGAAACTAGATGGCGCTAGGTGAAACACCCATCTTGATAGTACTATAGATTTCATATACAATGCCTTTTATGTAAAATGTAATATTTTTAACTAAGAAGTTAAACAAATCAAAATTCTGCGATTGATAGAACTATGAAAAAAAAATTGACAGCGATTTGCACTCGCGATACGGTTTTATAATTCACAATTGACTAGTTCATGTGTTGATGCTTATTCACAGCAGGTTTTTTGAAACTACGTTTACAATTGACAATCGCAATAGGGCTTTATATTTTGTATCATTTTAGGTACAAAGTTGAGTTATTAAAATGGATTTCTTGTAACCAATCCCAACCACCTAAAACAACAATTGCCATTTTAGCATCCATAAACGTATGGCAAATACCTAAGTCTACGAACAAACCCCGTTGTCTAAGTAGTCAAGATGGTCATTTTGTCATAAAAAAAAACAGGCGGCTGCGGATACGTTTTTTTTTTTTTTTTTTTGGGAAATCCAACTGCGCTATGGATAGCTTTTCATTTATCAACAAAATTTAAATGCCGATTTTAAGGTCCATATTTAACGAATATAAACCGTTGAACAGTTCTTAAAAATATACCACAGGGTCCCGACAGAGGAATATAGGCACACTGCGCGTCCTCGTACTAGTATCGAACAGCATGAACTGGTCATAAGCCATAAATGTCTCTCCAGCTAGCTCGGTCTTTGGCTAGCTTCCTTCACTTTCGCACTCCAAGTTGGTTGAGGTCATCTTTCACTTGAGCGCGCCACCTAAGGCGAGGTCTTTCTTGACTGCGTGTACCCTCTGGGATGGAACGAAGATCCTGCGGGCCGGAGCATTGTTGTCCATTCGTTTTACGTGACCTAGCCATCTTAAGGCCTCGTCAAACAGAGCGCATTTTAACGACACATTTTAATATACAGCAATACATACCCCATGTCACACAGAGGGCGTTTTTAACGTCGAGTTCAACGCGGCGTTGAAATAAAATACATTTTAGTTTTTTGATGCCGCGTTGGAAAATATTATTATTTTAATTGTTTTGTTGGCTTCTTTCGTTTCATTTTCATTTTTTATATTGTTTACTTACTTACTTATTAAGAGGCGCTACAGTTCGGGACGAACCTGGGCCTCAACCAACATGCCTCTCCAGCCAGCTCGGTCTTTGGCTAGCTGCCTCCAGTTTCGCACTCCAAGTTGGTTGAGGTCGTCCTCCACTTGAGCGCGCACCTAAGGCGAGGTCGTCCTTGACTGCGTCTACCCTCTGGGATGGAATCGAAGATCCTGCGGACCGGAGCATTGTTGTCCATTCGCTCTACATGACCTAGCCATCTCAAACGTGATATGCGTATTTTTTTGACCAGGTCAATGTCGGTACAGCTCGTAAAGTTCTTGGTTGAGCCTTTTCCTCCAAAGCCCGTTAACGCAGGTAGGGCCAAAAATAGTCCGAAGAATTTTACGCTCGAAACGACTAAGGATATCTTTATCCGCTTTAGATACGAGTCCATGCCTTGGCGCCACAGAGCAGGACTGGGATGAATAGGGTCTTATACAGAGTCTCTTTTGTCTTTCGAGAGAGGGCTTTGCTACTCAATTGCCTTCCTAGCCCATAGAAACAGCGATTGGCAAGAGTAATTCTTCGCTTTATTTCTGACGAGATGTTGTCAAATGTTATAGCGGATCCGAGGAACATAAAGTCCCTAACTACCTCAAAGTTGTACCTGTCTATTGTGATGTTTTGTCCAATCCGCCGGTGTTGTATGTTCCTTTTTGTGGATAGCAGGTACTTTGTTTTGGCCTCATTGACTGCTAGTCCCATCTTATCCGCTTCAGCTTCAATGTTAGCAAACGCTCCAGTGACAGCTCGCTGGGTTCTGCCAATGATGTCTATGTCGTCAGCGTATGCTAGCAATTGCAGACTTGAAAAAAAATTGTGCCAGTACAATTAAGTAGGCAGTTTCTTATAATTGTTTCAAGTATTAGGTTGAAGAAATCGCACGATAGCGCATCACCTTATCGGAATCCTTTTTTGTCATCAAAAGCTTCTGTAAGGTCAGTACCAACCTTGACGGAGCAGCGAGAGTTCTCCACCGTCGACCTGCACAGTCGGGCGAGCTTTTTGGGGATGCCAAAACCAGACATAGTTCTATAATATATAGCTCCTCTATAAATGCTATCGTACGCGGCCTTAAAATCTATAGAGATAGTGGGTATCGATTTGGAAATCTTGGGTAGTCTCCAGGATCTGCCGTAGCGTGAAAATTTGATGGATTGTGGACTTTCCTGGCCTGAAACCACACTGGAAGGGGTCAGTCTGCGAAGCCGACTTGCTTTTGCTAGGGAGTAGTGAGCATATCTGTAGGGGCGCTGACTTTTGAAACAATGTAATTTTTGCAGACGAGGCCAAATTTTGGTTTTGGTGGAAACCAAATATGAAGCTTAAAAAAAGAGAATTTAAAAGCTAATGTAAAGCATGGTGGCAGCAGTGTAATGATATGGGAATTTAGAGTTCATTAAGGGGATTAATGGGTAAAAAGGGCTACCTCAATATTTTGAAGAATAGTTTGCTCCAAAGTGCCGCGAAACTGGGAATACGTGAACAGTTCCGTTTTAATCAAGACAACGATCCGAAGCACAACTCAGGAATTGTGCAGACCTGGCTCATTTGGAACTGTCCCCATTTTATGACACCGAAAGCCGACTGTCGGCATAATTTGACAACAAGATTCGACACAAAATATCCATCAAAGAGCAGTTGAAGATGGTGTTAATGGACAAATGGCAAAAAAGATCAGCCCAGATATAACACAGAACTTGTAAAGGCAAAAGGTTTCAAAACTAAATATTAAAATGTAAAAAATAAGCTGTGGTATAAAATGTTGCAATATTTTAAGGATTTTGATTTTGTATATTAACGAAAAAATGGTAAATAGTTTTTTAAACTAACTTTGCAACTTAACAAAAAAAACAGGCAATGTTAGGCTGTGAGCCACTCTAGGTATTTGGAGGTTCAGGTAGGCGCTAGAGAAATGCAATAAACTTTGATATATTAAGAGCAAAACAAGCACCTACTAACAGGAAATATCCCTTACGCATTAACATTGTTGATTTAATTATTGAGAACACAGAATGCGACTATTTTCAGCTAATCGACTTTAACTTTCCAAAATAAAATAAACCCGAATATGGTTGTCATATTCTTCGGAAGACTGATTTACAAAATATGCTGTTTGCTTTATTTTTATCAAGACTGCTCAATATATCGAAATTGAATTGTAATACGTTCTCGGGCTAGGTAAATGTTTCTATCAATTCTGAATTTTATTTACAGAACTACCTACATCTTGAAGGGAAAACAAAAATATGCACATAAAATGCGCATCCGATGAGGCATCATTCGAGTCATAAAAATAACTTTATTTCGACAAAATGGAGTTCTACTTACATTTTATTTTAAAGGGACCATGGACACTGCGAAGCTAAATTACTCTTAGCACAAATGAAAATTAGTTTATATATTTTTACAAACATTTAAAAAAAAACACAGGAACCACTTTATAAAACAAAGTTTGCTTTAAATGGAGAATAACCACACCACGATGTGACGGTATAGGATAGGAATATGTGAACACGAGACAACTGATACCGATAGATGCTTCTCGTTCTGTATTTTACTTTACAATTTACATTCAGGGGTTGAGGCTTGAGTGAGGCAATCGGTTGAAAGCTTGGAACTTGGAAGATTTTAAATCAGAGAAAGAGACCACACATAGCCGCACGCTCGTCTTTCCAACTAATTAAAATATTTGTGGATTTGTGATTGTTTTTCGTTAGCAACCATAAACAAAATTTCTCAGAGTAAGCATAAATAACACTTTATTAAATCCTCAAATTTTATTGGGTCACGTTAGCAAAATCTATAATACTGGTTAATTCTGTATAGTACATAATGTAAACAGTGGAGAAGAAACAAGAGTGAAATCATCGCATTGAATCGTCTGATCCTGATAGGCCAACCGTCACCGTTTTGCTAACATGTTTGCGTGCGTACGTATTTCCGTACGATGAGGACCATTCCTCATGATGGAATTTATTATTTAAGGCCCAACCACATAAGTTAAATAGGAATATCTGATAATGTGGTAAAATTGGCTATTGAAGCCACAATGCGTACGTTCACGTACGTATCTTTTGGATAGGTTACCTTGCTTGTGTTTTTTTTTTTTTGTGAACGAATAAATCCAACCAGATAGGTAACCACTCAAAATTTGAAGCAAAATAGACACATAAGCTGCGTTCGTTTACTTGTGTGGGCTATAATGTGCAGACTGTCAAATTTTAAAGGGTGGGGATAAAATTCTCTCACAGAGAGAAAAAACTGTGAAAAAGTAAACGAACGCGTAGAACGACAAAAATTCAACACACTTTAAACGACAAAAAATAAATAATACAATTATTATTTTATTTGTTCGTCTACTTCCCAAAACAATAAATTTCTGCGAGTTGCAACAATTTTTAAAAAATTCCCATTCGATAACACAAAATATTTCAATGCTTTACTGTTTACACAACAGCAAAAAAATTAATTTGAATGTAAATTTGCAAATCATTGTTTTTTGTTTTACAGAAAAATTCTCCCCATCATCACTGATGCCCCAAAAGTCACAAGAAGAAGTGAAACTGATTTTGTGACTTTTTCATATTCTCCCTAAAAATCACTACTTGTGAAAGTCACAAAATCAATCTAAATTGTGATCTCCTTCAGAGCAGATTTCAGTAGGAATTGCATCAGAAAATAAAAAAGTAAGAATTTTGCAAAATATAAAAAAATTACATAATTTTTAACCAGCCAATATTGATAGGAAAGCAGATTTTACCGAATTGCAATTTAGGAGTTAATGAAATATTGAAGTGAATTTGATTGTGGTGCTTCTTATTGTAAGACTATGTACGCAGAAGTACATAGCGTAACGGATACAGTTATTGGCACCCTTAATTTTGTACCCAACTATTGGCACCCCATCATTCAATAGTGATTTTCTCAGTAACTATTGGTCCCAATAAATCAAGATAGTTTTTATTACGATCTGGCACATTTTTCTCACATTTCTATGTCCATGCTTTGGAGACATTCCTTTTCAGCTCTGTTTTATAAGTGAAAGTGAAAACACGTCGCGGTAGAAAAAAAAAACTTCGAAATTACCTTTGTTTTGGTAAAGGACATATAATTTTGTAAGTGATTTTTCTATACTTCCTTTTATATTTTTTAATGAAAACTTTATTTATTTGCTTCAATAATGTATTAAATAAGATGATTTTTACTATATTTTGTTAAAAAAAGTTATTGTTTTATTAATAAAATGGGCACTGGCACTGCCAATAGTTGTACTTTTTTGAGTGCCAATAGTTGTATCTTGTAAAGTTTGTTCCCAAAAAAAGATCTAAAAAGCCTTAAATGCCTAAATCTAGTCTTATTAGCTACCTTTTAGCTATTTAGCTACAGTGAATAAAAAAAAGCTAACAAAAATACAAATTTCTTTGATTTCAAGTGTGCCAATAATTGTAAATAATTAAGATGCCAACGATTATGGTCGGGTGCCAATAATTGTAATTTTTGGTAAGCTTTTTTTAATTTACCATTTTTACCATCTTAATAAAAATAAAAAAAATATTTTTGAAATTAGAATTTTCCAAATTACAATTTGGTATATTTGACATATTTTAAATTCCATAAAAGCGAGATATACACGCGTTTGGATCTCAAAATTCCTTAGGGGTGCCAATAACTGTATCCGGTACGCTAATATTAACAAAAATATATTGTTCATTTCTTGACTTTCTGCAAAAAAAATGTGCTTGCATTTGATGGCTGCCATTTTTTTTGTTTTTATTTTTTCGTCGTCTGTTGTTCACGATAGTCACAATAAAAATTCACAATGGTGTTGGGAGTTTCGTTATGAATTTCCTTGTAACAGGCCGACTCCACATGATATCTGTATGGCTAGCCAGATCTCTGATATAAATATCAGACTATTTTCTTTTTTCTTCGCTGGGCAGTTCATGTCTTGATATTTCATTAAAGCAAGAGAGGCAAACGTGTTTGTATATCTGACAAAAGTCCATGGACAGAAATTCTTTTTCTTATATTTGTTAATTTTATAATTTTCAAACATTAATTTTATATAAAAAATGTAGATGTTGTCTCGTTTACTCTAGTTAATACACATAAACTAATAAAAATAACTGTATTCATTTTTTTAATTCCAAACTAAATTTTTAAAGCGCACAGAAAGAGCAACTACGTGCATGTGAGACAAAAAATAATGAGATGAAACGTCATCGGCACACAAAAAAAGGAAACAAAAACACAAACGTCAAATTGTTATCATGACATCTGTGTCAAGATAGAACCGCAGAGAGAGATGTCTAACATCCCAACAGACTCCGAGACAACGCGACTCCATTGAATATTTCATCTCATGTTGAAGATTCTGAGAGAAATTATATCGTGTGGAGCCGGCCTGTAAGGATTGGGGGAGAATCCGATAAATGTTATAGAGTCACAACAATTCTCACAAGAAATAGTCACAAGAACTTGTGAGTTGTGATTCATCTGAAGGGCGAGAATCGGGCTATTATTGTCAAATTCAACTTCTGACTGAACTTACAATTTCTGCCCATAGAAATTTCATGGGCTAAAATTGGCAGGGATGAGCAATGTTTTATTCTCTCGTGAGCTCTCTCATTTGCCTCTAAATTCGTAGTTTTGGGAAGTAAACGAACACAACTAGAGACAGCTGTTCACCAGATGTTCAAGTGTTGAGAAAAGTAGTAGTAGAAAAGTCTAGCAAATTTTAGGATACCTTTAGATTTTCTCTCTGTTTCCATTTATGTTCTTCAATCAGCTGGACTACAGCTGTTTATAACCATGCCAATTACAATAAATGCCAGGTTATCTCTTCAAAAGTTATATTCGTAAACGTACCCAACGTGAAAACCAAACGAAAAGTTTGTTTGCATTCCGTCAAATACATCATTTGACCATAATAGCCTTACAACGTGTTTCCACGATCTATACTTTATAAATAGAATACTATCTGTCATTTTCATAGAAAGAAAGAAAAATAGAATGCTAGAAAATGTTTGATGGGCATTTCATAGTATACATTATGCAGAAATGTCACGGAGAAAAACGTATCGTTGAGTTCTTGCTCTAAGAGCGTTAAAAGAAAAGAGAACCCTATATTTTTTTTTCCAAATAGAATACTATCGTTAGAAAGATACGAGTTGAACATGGAGTAAACAAATTTTAAAGAGTAAAATATTTCGTATGTTCCATCTTCCAACACCCTCAATTTTTGTTAACATTTTTGTTAGGACAAATGAGCTAATTTCGTATCAAATTTCCAAATTAGAATCCAAATCATCTCATTTCGCATACAAAATCACATTTCGAAATCATCTCATTTCTACCTAATTTCGACGAAATTGTTTATTTAATAAGCATGATTAAAAACACCTAATACACAGTTGGAAAATCACAGGGAAAATCCATGGGTTTCTTAAAATTTATTGGATAATTTTCTCTTTTAAAGGAACATTCTCATGAACAGCTAACTGCGTTTTGCTTCTGCTTCGAAATAAAGGTAATTTATTTGGTATGTACGTTCATAAATAAAAATTGGATTTTTGATATCCGAATTGTATTTCAATTAAAACTGTGAACTTAACCAATATCGACCAATGAAAAAGATTTTCAAAAACGCGTTGCAAATCCCACCACAACCACAGAATAACAATATTATAAAGGCCATTTGTAAATTGCGTTAAAATGTGGCTAAAATTGATCCCCTGGCTAATTTTTAGCATTTGCATCGAAATGGACATTGGACAATGGAATTTGAGCTTTTTGCTGTGTCAATTGGAATATAAAGGATGGTTTTAACCTTTGTGTTGTTTCGCCTTTATTTCCCACATAAATAGTATGTTTTTTCATTTTTCCTGGAGAAATTTATCTTGATAAAATGTACTACATTTTTATACGAATAACAATTCAAAGGAATACCAAGATAAAAATTAACTCACTTAAGTTCAATTTTTACTTCTTTTTAAATGAATATTTTCTATTTTTTCACAACTAACATATTTTTTGGGATTTGACATTTCAATAGCTAGAAATTGTTGAAGTAAGAATTTTACTAACTAATAATATTGATAAGATATCAGATTTTTGTAAATTGCAATTTGTGAATACATAATAAAATGGAAATTAATTTGATTGTGGGTCATCTTATTGCAGGACTTACATCCGCATATGGGGAGTTAAATTATAACAATAGCACAGAATTATTTACAAAAATAATTGTTTACATTTCTTCACTTTCTTAAAAATAAATTTTGTGTCCTTGCATTTTATGGCTCCATGTTTGTTTTTTTTTTTTTTTGTCATCTGCTGTTCACAATAGGCACAATAATAATTCGCCATAATATGGTGAGTTTTGTTGCGACTTTGCTTGTCAGGATTGTCTTAGAATCCAATAAATGTTACTCGCAACAAGAAATAGTCACAAGAGCTAATGACTTGTGATTCGTCACAAGACGGAGAATCGCGCTATAAGTGTAATACCGAACTTATGATTTGCATCGCGTTTTTTTGACATTTCGTTAGTTGGGCTTTTTTTATTTCTCTCATTCGCCAACATCTTATTTTTAGCGGATTTGTGATTTCGGATATCAAAAACCCGATATTTTTGTAACATTTAAGGTAACCTTTCAAAATTTGAAGAAAAATTAACTATAGTACTATCATAATGGGTGTGGGCGCACAATACACATACGTTAGTTAATAACAAGAATTTTTATTTTGGCAATCTTGTGCGCATCTGTCAAAATCAAATTAAAATGGCGGAGACTGAATGAGGTAAGTAAAATAGAAATATTTAAATCGTCTCAACTCAGCGAGTTTAAGTAGGATTTGCAACGAGTGTTTTTGAAATTCCTTTTGCTCATCTTCTCTATTTCTCGGCTGATTTTACAGTTATACTTGATTTTCATTTCGGATAACAAAAATCTAATTTTTGTTTGTCAGCGAACAAACCTTACGAAATAAATTACTTTAAATTCGAAGCAGAAAGTCTGCTATTAGACGATGAAACTAGATGCATGCACCTTGTTCGAATTCTTCTTTGTTTTTTCATCTCTGTCGCAAGTGCTATTACACGATGAATTTAGTTTCATGAAACAAGTTTGACAGCTCTCTTTCATTTTCCATAATCATTTGCAATGAATCTGCTCTTTTAACCCTATCGATGTAATGACTGTGTTTAACCACATACACATTTTTCCTGGAATCATAGACATAATATGTCCACATTAAGTACCTTAAAGGAGAAAAAATTACATTCCAATTTATTTTCACTTATTTTGGTTCCTTTATTTTGAGTCTTATCAGAAGTTTACTCCGGGCACAACGAAACCAAGTGATAAAGAATTAAAGAAAGCGAACAAGAGAAAAGAAAAACGTCAAACAGATTCTTCGAACATACTACCCGTGCGACACACGACAGCTTTTTTCCTGTCTCATCTTTTCGATTTTTTCTCCCTTTTGCACTTACTATGTTCGAAGAATTCGAACAAGGTGCATGCATCTAGTTTCATCGTCTAATAGCAGACAAACAAAACATAGTTAGCTGTTTATCATATGTTCCTTTAAAAGAGAAAATTATCAAACAGACTTTAAGATGCCTTTGGATTTTCTCTGTGTTAACATTTTTTTCATCAATTAGTTGTGTATTAGCTGTTTTTAATCATGCATATTTAACAATATGTGAAAGCATCCTATGCTGCAGAAAAAACAATGAAAGAGAGCTGTCAAAAACACGCGATGAAAAAATGAGAAAAATATCTAAGTAATGCCACGCGATGGGCGGGAAGAGTTTCAAAAATATATAAACAAAACAATATTATAAAGAGAGAAATATTCTGTCTTCCTTTGACATTGCCTACCAGCTTGAACTGTCATCTCATTGACCATTTCGGATAAGTATGAGTAAAACACAATGAATTAACTGTCATCTCATTGACCATTTGGGATAAGTATGAGGCAGCTTCTAGTTTAGCGAGATACTGTCATAATAGCGCTGCAGTAGTTCTTAATATGCATTTGTATGGGTTTTGGAGAGTAGAATGAAATATAATGATGAAAGAGTAGGTTGTATGTTATATTTTCAAAAACGTATGAGATAGAATGATTACAAGCATTTGCAGGAATAATGAATAATAAGTACGAGTGAAAGGTTCAAAAAGTGACACTACACCTTAAGGTATGGTAGAGTAAGGGAAACAAAAAATTTTGCGTCTACTTTGGTCGATCCCTTATTTTTTTTAATTCAATATTGAAAGACTTTATATAGTGTTGTCTTGTTTGTCGGTTTTAATTATATTGTTGTTTAGTTGAGCTAATGCTACATATGTCACGTTTATTGCGTTAAATGAACAAACTCAAACATTTATTTTGCAAATACTCTCTTTTACAAATTTGCAATGTGTTGAGAAGGTATGTAAGAATTTAATGTTATCTTTTTGTTTGCATTTTTCAGATTTTCCTTGGCAAATGCAGTCAACCATTTTGCACTCCTTCGCTGTGTAAATATTTCGTCATCCCACAATACCAGTTTTCAGGGATACGCAAATGATTTAAAAATAACACGAACAAGGGTCGATGGTTTGTTTTCTTCTGACTGCTAACACTTTAAATACATCTTTCCCGTTCTGTCTCTTTCTAACATTGCATATGTGTTGAATTCATATCCCCGACTTAAAGTCTAAAATGAGAAATAGCGAGATAGAGAAACTAGATGATGCTAGGTGATCTTTTGTGATCGAACAAACCTTTTTTTGTATTTTTAAGGAGGTGAGGTCAGTGTGTGTAGGCCAGATCCCTCCTATTCCGGCGAGCTAAGCCGTGGCCACGAGCCTTCCAGCTCCTACCTACTTCTCCTACAGTATCTTCCCCAAAGTCACAACTTGTGAGAGTAACAGAAACAATCGAAATCGTGATCTCCTTCAGAAAAGGTCACAACTCCCAAACTTTTTGAGATTGGATATTTTAATAGGTTGAAGTTGCGTTCGGAATTAAAAAAGTAGTTTAGTTGACCAACTAATAATATTGATAAGACTGCAAATCTTGTTAAATTAAAATATAAGAATGTATAAAAATGGAAGTGATATTGATTGTGGTGTATCTTATTGCAAAAATATCATTCGAATATGGAAAGTTAAAATATAAACATAGCACAGAAGAAATTAACAAAAATATATTGTTGTTAACATTTCTTCACTTTCTCCGAAATATAACATTTTTTTCCTTCTAATTTATGGCGGCCATATTTGATTTGTTTTTTTTTCGTCATTTGTTGTTCAAAACATTCACAATAAAAATTCACCATTGTATGGTGAGTTTCGTCGTGACGGATTGTCGGAGAATTCGATAAATGTTATCGATTCACAACAATCCTCTCAAGGAATAGTCTGAAGAGCTTGTGAGTTGTGACTTATGATTCGGCACAAGAGGGAGAATAAGGCTGTTAATTTCCTAAATCTACTATCCTATTCCACAACCTAATTCCTCATTTCAAATGGCAAAATTAAATGAAAAAAAATGGTTAGAGCCATAGAAAATTTGTTGATTTATACAAAATCACATTTCTACGTTTAATAAAACAATAACTTTTCGTTAAATATTGCCACGAGAACTAAAATTAAAACATGTTAAAGCGCAACCCAGAACTTTGTATATACACTGAAAAACTCACTGAGTACGTCACAGAAAAAAATCCCAAATTTCTTTTGACAGTACGATGTATTTATATCATAATCATATCTTTGTATATTTTTTTGTATTTTTTTTTAGGATTTCGTTTTACTTGACAGTTCAGCTTTTAGGCATTGTCAAAAGAAGAAAGAATTGCTACTCCTTGTTTTTCCTCTTCTGCTACTCTTCTCTGGTTTTCAAATGTTTAGTTTTAATTCTTAAAAGTTTATTGTATGCATAATAAATGGTATTTTCCCAAACAAATTTGTATAGTTAAATTAAGTCCTGTTCATTTTTGTCACGTATCTTTTTATGCAATCCTTTTTTTAACCTAAAGCATAAACGTTGAGAATGAGCATTAATGAAGTCTCCATATCTTCTTCTAGAGGAACTTTATCACAAAATAAAATTATAATCACCAAAGAAGTGAAAAATGCAATCGACCGGGTAAGTAAACATTTATTAAACAACAAAAGAGTTATTTTAAATGGGTTTCCGAGCTTACATCTGAATGCACAGCTCTTGAACCTATTTACTTCCTGTTTACATGCTTACAGGTCCTTCAAACGGACGATCCCATGGACTCGCCAAACTTTAATACTGTTGAGTATATTAACCAAATGTTTCCTAATGAGCAATCTCTTGCCGGCATCGATGAAATAATTTCTAAAATGCAATTTGAGTGCACTGTTATCGATGATAATATACGCAGTGTTGTACGTGGCCAAACAAACACTGGACAAGACGGGCGCATTGCTCTTAACGAAGCACAAAAAGTCATTAACAATCTGTATAGTCAAATAATTGACGTAAAGACTCGTGCCGAAAAAACCGAAGAAATGGTCAAGGAAATAACACGCGACATAAAACAGCTGGACTGTGCAAAGAAGAATCTCACCTCGGCTATAACCACCCTCAACCATTTGCACATGTTGGTTGGAGGTATAGATTGTTTGAATAAGTTAATTGAAAAACGATTGTACGGAGAGATACTAAACCCCCTTGAAGCAATATCAGAGGTCAATCAACATTTTCAACAATATAGTAATATACAGGAAATAAAAGTACAGTATGCATATATTACCAAGTTAGTTTCGTTTCTAAGGTATGAAATCTGTTCTTATCTTCACCACAGAACTTATCGCAAAGTGTTCAGCAAGTGCAGGTTCTCCTGGCTAAACAAATCACAGAGGATTTTAAAGATGCCTTTGCACCTACTCAGAAGTCAACCTGTGGACGTCTGCCGCTTTCTCAGTTAGCCGACGCCTGTAGAGTTGTCTCTGTGCTAGACTCGAAGGTGAAAAAAGATCTTCTAAAATGGTTTATCCAGCAGCAGCTTGAAGAATATGCGCATTTGTTTCATGAAAATCAGGACATTGCTTGGCTGGATAAAATAGACAAACGCTATGCTTGGCTCAAACGGCATTTGCTTGATTTTGAACAGAAGTTTGGTTTGGTATTTCCCATGGATTGGGAAGTGTCTGAGAGAATTGCAGTGCAATTTTGTCATATGACTCGGAACGACCTTTCATCAATTATGGCGAAACGTTTAAATGAAATCGATGTACGACTTCTGTTGTTTGGTATAAATAAAACACAAGCCTTCGAACAGCTGCTGTCAAAAAGGTTTACTGGTGTAACATTGATTGGCGAGCCAAGTGCAACTGTTGCGGGCACAACTGGTGAAAACAAGCAAGGGACCTTTCATAACCTCATAGGTATTTGCTATAAGCCTCATCTAAATATTTACATAAACAGTATCGATCGAAATTTATCTGAACTGATGGAGCGTTTTGTTGAAATGTCTAAAGAACCGCTTCGAGTAGCTGAATCCAAAACAACTGTTTTTCCCAGGTATGTGTTACTGAGTTTATTCTTCATTATGATTTTTAGCTATTACAACCCATAATTTCAAATATATGTAAGTGAAGTGATCGATTAAAACAATTGTTTGTTATTTATATCACTTTTCGTCCTGATGAACAAATATTTTGTTTTGTAGTCTCTCTGCATGACTAGATCATTCCTTTTTTTGTTGGTAATTTCTGGCGAGATTAAAAATGTAAAAAAGATGAAAGACTACCACCCTTTAAGTTTTGCGACAATATGTATTTATATTTATACATTAAACGGCATGATTGATGGAACCATAATCTATACAACATTAGATTGAGGGGTGTTAGTTAGGCTAGTATTACACTCTCATCGAAATGGGGCATCGCAAGCACTCCGACGTCATGTTCACGTAGTTTTTGTCCTAAGGACTTCGTGTCGTGTGATCGTCATCGATTTTTGGAGGGTAGAAAGAAAGAAGATAATGAAAGAATAGGTTGTATGACATGTTTCCAAAAAGTCATTTGAACAAACATAATACAAAGCCATACCATTATGTCCATCACGTCCGTCTCCGGGGTCCGTCGCGTCACTACAAAATGAGAACAAACAAAAATTTATGAGGAGTGAGAGAGAAAGCAGCCCAAAAATATTTAAAAAATATTCTATCAGAAGAGCTTTGTAAAAAGCTGTTTAAAAAGAACTTCTCCTCACACAGCATTTCCATCACTCGCTTCCTCCATTTGTTTCAGCATTACCCCCACTTTTCTACACCCCTCACCATTTGTGTCAAAAAGAAGAATAAAGAAAGACCGAAAATATGATTGATATAAACAAGGTCGTTGACGTACGTAAGCAATGTAGCTCTCGATGACGATGAAAAAAAACTAAATTGATTAAATTGAAAAAGCTGAACTACCAAAAATGTTAGAAGTCACGATGTCTCATTTTACATAGTTACCACTCGACTGGAAATTCAGGGAACACAAAATTGGTCAGGGAAAGTCAGGGAATTTTAAAAGCGGTCAGAGAAAATATTTTCAAAACTGATCTGATATTTCAATGCAAAATGACTTAATATACCAAATTGTAGCAAATACAATTTCCTATAATTTTGGCCTGTAAAGCTTTTTTTGTACAACCAGTATAGCGACGGAGCTATTAAGCAGCCAAAAATGCCCAAATTTGGTTATTTTTTTAAGTTTTCAGTTTCTTTTACTTTTATAGCGCTATAACAACGTCGTAACCGAAGAATTAGGCGCAAAATTTTTACAATCAATCATGTTGGAAATTTAATTACCTACATATTTCAAAATCCACTTTTTATTTTGCTTATGTGACCGTTAAAAGGCAATGAGGGTTTATTACGAAAATCTTCATATAACAAAATTTAAATTAAATGAAGTGCCTTTATAGTCTAGTCGACATGTAGTTTTAGATGGAATACAATCGGAACTTAATAAAACTTTAAAACGTTATTCAGGGATGGTTAATTAATATTTTCCAGTTTTGGAACTCGAGGACCGTGTGCAAAAAGGGTAAAGGTGGGGGAAAACTGTAAAATTATTGACCGTTCTTAGGTTTCCATCAACAATTTTTTTTCTCACGTCCTTCGGCAAAAGTATCCATTTATTTATTTAAAGCTTAAAATTTCCTATATTTTGACTATTCATTCATGTTTATATGTCAGTCGTTATTCCCAGAAAAAAAGGTATATTTTGTTTCAAATTTCGCAAAAGAACCCAAAAAAAGCCAACAAAATGTAGATTTCTACCTTATTTCTTCTGTTATACCCGAGATACGATGAAATGTTGTTGCAATTAAGAATTCCGGCTAAAATCACCGACTTTTGAAACCCTAAAAATCCACAACTACCCCAACCTTCCTAGACCCAACAATCTGGAGGATGTCATCCAGCGTAGCATTTCTTGTTGTGGGGATGATAGAACTCCTCGTAAGGCTCCAACCCCAAACTGATATGCAGGAGAAGTTCATTGTCTAAGTTGCCTATAAGATTTCTGGTTGATTGACCGAGTAGATGAATTCCATTCTTACTTGACAGTGCAAAATCCACTCAGCTAGGACTTCTAAATACTGAGATAAAGGCGAGTAAAGGTGTGAGCGAGGAGCGAAATTCTTCGCTTCTTTGTGTGCGCTTACAAGAAAATTTATTGTTAAAAAAATGCAAAATTGATAACTTTTCTAAAATTAAAATATCCAAAAACCCTGAGTGAAAAAACTACTCTGCTTTATACATTTCATAAACAAAATACCAAAAAAAAAAAAAAATTGCACGACTGGATCGCACGTTCTTGCTCATATGTGCGGTCACATTGTAGAATAAAATATTTAAGAAAATTAAAGTCAACATCAAAGCATTTTAACAACTTACTTAGGCTACCTACATCTTCTGGAATATCAATTTTGATAGTAATCGGATCACCAGTTTTTGAGAAAGTCGAAGAAAAAAACCGGTCCTATGGGAGGTACCATTTTTAGCCCACCATATTAATTTGTTTTCACCAAAATATTATGCTTACCTACAGTAGTACACAGATTTTTTGTTCATACAAATTCTTGGAGCCGTTTTCGAGAAAAATATGCTTTTACATCACGGTTATATGACAGGTAAATGTATTACTTACGTCCTTGCTTTTTAAAATGACACCGCTCTTACAACCGTTAAATTATGAACAAAACCGTTACTGTGTTCTACTATAGTAGGCCATGCGTGTACTCCAGTGTTAAAAGTGGTCAAGTAATGTGATCGTCATTGTTTTGCTTGCCATCGCGTTGACACTGATTCGCAAAAATACACTGCTCGCATTTTGACAAGAATGACAGAAAAAAATAATAATAATAATAAATTCGAAAAAAATATCAAAAAGTGTCTGCGCTTCACCACCTTCGCGCGTGTTAAAGAAAATTCAGCTCGCGACGCAAAAGCCCTTGTATATTTCCAATCCATCAGATCGGAATATACAAACATTTAATTCCAACAGAACTAGCAACAGCTTTTCTGTATGCTTATTTTTGTGCATATAGCTTCACTGTATGTTTTATTCTGATATTCGCAAACTTTTTATTTCCCACAAGAGTAAGCATATTTTTTTGTATTTGGGTCAATGCATACCTTTCCCATATGTATCATATGTATCATGTTTCCTTAAAGTAATTTTATAAGCTGTTTAGTTTGTTTAGGTTTTTTTTTTGTAAATATAGCTAAGTAAACAAATTTAATGTACAAATAGGATTTTAAGTTAATCAAAATTATCATTCACGATCAAACGTTCTCGAGTTATAATATAATTATTTGCTTCCCCCCACAATAATTCAAAAAGAGCGAAATATACATAGGTACATAGAACCTTCTGTATATGACTTCGAGCTGGTCAAGGTTTATGTGCCCTGTCCAGCATATCGGTTCAAAACAGTTTCGATACAAACAGCCCTCCTCTAATCCTTATCACCCTGTGCGTAACTCTCATTAACTATACATTGCAAGCATCGTATGTTTATCATATGATTATTTTGCGGTGCACAGCTGAATGTATTTTTGAATTAATTTTTTGTATGTAAACTATCTTAAGGGCAAAACACCTAGGATATTTTGCTATTGCGGGAATTAATTTGGGCTTACTGCTCGCCCTTCGATTTAAATCTGAGATGTGTTTTTTGTGTTTTTGTATTACTTAAATAGTAGGTAATTTTCTTTTCGTGTACTCTAACATTCGTGGCTTAAGAAAGAATTTCTTTCATTTGTACGCCTACACTGTGCAACACAGGCCAGCTGTTTTGGAATTAAATAAAACTCAAGTTTGAGAAAATACTGATTTATCAGAATTTGCTCTACATGGATATACATTAGTGTCATTCCTTTTCTCCCGTCATGGTTTCGGTTCCTCGTTTACGTTAAGAATGATTTTGCTTGCCAGAGCCTCCCCCAATACGGTCAATGCTCCAACACGGACTTTAATTTCTTGTGGCTTAAATTCACTGTCCGCAAGCATATCATTCATTATTGTTTCATTTACAGGCGCCCAAATCTGGACAGTAAACCGACCTTTAACGAGTTTGATGCGCTGTCCGTTATTTCAAAAATTGTTTCCCATTGTACCCGCACAGAAATCGTTATTGCGGTCGATTTGAATGTACACAATTCTAGTTGGCTCCGCTATTCTGGCCAGACAACACCCGAAGGAAGGTATGTCGAGATTTCTGCTGGGTTACACCACCTTACTCAACTCGTCGATGAGCCTACACGAATACCGGATGTTCCTGGGCAAGCTGCCCCTACTCTATATATATAAGTATACTTTTAGTGTAGCTTCTCCATTTGGAACTTCAGATCATTGTGTCTTTTCAGCTTATTTCTCGTCTCCCACTCGACCAGTTAAAGAAAAATTTCCCACCAGGACCATTTGGCAATACGAGAAAGCCAACTGGGACGGCCTGAAAAATTTCTTCCGTAACTTTAACTGGTCACTATGTTTCCTCCATAGTGACATTGATGCCAGTGCTCAAATGATCACAAATGTGATTCTTCTTGGGATGCGTGCTTTTATTCCTAACACAGTAAAAAGTATTAAACCTAAAGAAAAGTCTTGGTTTAACTCTGGGTGTAAAGAAGCTATCAGGCTAAAAGAAGTAAGTTTCCGATCTTATAAAACCAACCTTACAGAGGAAAATCGGATAAAGCACAAACAAGCAAGGAACTCCTGCAACTCCGCCATTGAACGAACCATATTTTTGCATGACCAACAATTACGGCAAAAAATTCTGCAATCCAAAGGCAGTAAACATTTTAGGTCATTTATGACAAATATTAAAAACTCCTCAACATCTTCGGTTCCATTCTTCTGAAGAGGTCTTCTTCCACATTGGTAAAGCCACTGCGTAAGCTTTTCCATCGCTCCTACTCTCTTGGAATCTTTCCTAGAAGATGGAAAACAGGATTTGTCCAGCCTGTCCCTAAGAAAGGTGAACCATCCTCCCCCTCCTCCTAACGACGCATAGCACTAACATACCTCCTTTCTAAGGTCATAGAAACGCTGATTAACCGTCAGCTTAAGGAATATCTCGAAGATCGAAAGCTGCTCCATGGCCGTCAGTATGGCTTCCGCAGCAACTGTTCCACTGGTGATCTGATGGCATATCTCACCGGACAGTGGAACAAATCCTCACATCGCTTTGGTGAAAATAAGATTATTGCTCTTGATATCTCCAAGGCATTTGATAGAGTTTGGCATGAAGCTCTCTAATCGAAAATGCGTGCTTTTGGGATCGATGATACTCTTGTTCGTTGGATTAGAAGCTATCTTCTGGACCGTTCAATACAAGTTATATTGGACGGATTCAAGTCTGATTCGCACAAAATAAATGCTGGTGTGCCCCAGGGCTCCGTTCTGTGTCCGACTCTTTTCCTCATTTTTATAAATGATCTTCTGTCTGTTACTTCTAATCCACTTAACTGTTTAGCTGACGACTCTACCCTCAACTTTTCATATTCGTTCGATAATTCACGTCCTTCGCCTTTGGACGTACAATTGCAACGGTACCATATGTCAAGCTCATTAAACTCCGATTTATAATGCATCGAAAACTCAATGCTGTCTTCTGTCGTTAAAGTTGAATATACCCCCAATGTAATTGTCCTTGAATGGCACTTACATTTACTCGGTATGTGTGACAACGACGACCTCCGTTGGAACGACCATATATTTGAGATAGCTGAGAATGTTGCTAAGTTTTTAGGTTTTCTGTATTCCCTTCTTATCTGGCTACAATTAATAAAGCGTTTATACGCCTAAAACTTGAGTATAACTCACACATCTGGGCAGGTGCTTTTCAAGCATCGCTTCACCTGCTTGATAGAATACAAAACAGAGCGGTAAGATTGATAGGAAATAGAACTGCCGCTGAAACAATTGCTCCTCTCGAACACCGGCGCAATGTTTCATGTCTTTGTCTTGTTTTACCGTTTCTTTCATAAAAAAATATTGATTCTTTTGAGATTCAACACGAATTTGGAATGGTTTACCCGGCGAGATTTTCCCTTGCCATTTCGATTTGCAAGCATTCAAAACCAATGTTAATCGACACCTTCTGTCCCTCCCTCCCTAATCTTCCTATGCTCGCGAAGTCCGTTTTAACACTATAAGGCCAACACAAAAATCCTTTTGGAGCGCGCATGTTAAAAAAAAAAGACTGACAGAATGATCTTGGATTCCAGAACATGAAACGAGATTGATTTTTTTTTTTCAGTTGTTTGAGCGTCTTTTGACAACTTGCTGTCGTGACTTTTGACAGTCTAAATGGAATTGCAAACAAACAAAAAAATAGTTGTAGGTACAAAGAAATTGGTTTCGCTAGACAATTTTATTAAAATATCAATATGAACATTGAAGCTTATTGTTTACTGAATAATTTGTAGTGACGAATGAAAACGATGTGATCATTATTAATAAAACGGATGTGCAGTTTAATTTTGTAAAAAACACAAATTCTCAATGAACTATTTCACGTAGTTCCTTTCTACAAAATAGCTTGAGAAACTCACAAAAAAAATCAACATGGATAGACGACGACGTCGTAGATATCGCGGTTTGTTATTGTTGGTGTCATCAATGTTTTCTTATGACGTTATCACGTAAAATTATCGTCCGTAAACCGACTTTACGGGCAACAAACTTTTGTTTTTTTTTTTAATAATTAAAGAAGAATTGTTCTTGATCATTTTTTCAAGTTAATCACCACACAAATTTTCAAACCAAGAACAAAATCAATTTCATTTTGGAAACTTCTGTGACATTTCATTGTCATATAAAGTACTGTATGTGAAAATAAAACAAGAATGATCTCAGATCAAAAACTAAAATTGATATTTTTTTAAAAACGAATGCGACATTAATCACTCGTGTGATCGTCTCTGTAGTTACCGATGACTTAATAACCTATGGTAGTGCAATATATATTTTATTGTGACGTGAGAGGGTGATTGCGGTAACCCATTTCGATTATAGGGTTTGCTCAATATAAACTTACACCAACAAAAAATACCAAAAATCTAAGATAAGTTCAAAAATGTTTTAAAATTATTTTTAGTTCAGGAGATCTGTTTGTATTTTACAAAAAGTGTATGGTCCAATGTACACAACTTAGCAATGAGCAACCCATGTACGATTTAGCGATGATATTCAAAAAGTACTTGCGGGAATATGCAAGCAAAGTCCTGGAATTTAATACACCAAAAATGCAAAACGTTCCAAATTCCATTGGTGAGTTAGTTACCCTTAAAAGAATTTTTATTTTATTGTGCTTTCTTAGGAAGTTCTATGTCATTGCTGACAAAAGACTTGCAAAACTTATCAACAGCTGCTGGTCAGGTTTTCTATAATTTCCTCAAAGAAGGCGAATCTCAACGATTTACCAAGAATGATTTGGTTCGAATATGTTGTGTTCTAACAACAGCCGAATACTGTCTGGAAACAGTTCAGCAGCTAGAAGATAAACTTAAGGACAAAGTTTCCCAGGTTTATGTAAGCAGAATCGATATGTCAGAAGAAAAGGATATTTTTCACAGGCAAGTATTTATTGATGCGAAAAAAAAATTCTTAAATTGAATTGTTTTGGTTTTTACAGAATAATTTCGAATTGTATACAATTACTGGTTCAAGATTTAGAAAACGGGTGTGAAACCTCGCTGACAGTGATGAGCAAAGTAAGTTCTATTGCTTAACAAATTTTGGTAATTTTTAGGAAAATGTATCTCTTTTTTTTAGGTGCAGTGGCAAAATATAAGCAATGTTGGCGATCAAAGTCCTTTCATCAATACAATAATTGCACATTTCAAACAATCAATTCCAACTGTCCGTGATAATTTAGCGACGTCGCGGAAATACTTTACACAGTTCTGCCACAAGTTTGTCAGCTCCTTTATTCCAAAATTTGTAAATACTTTGTACAAATGTCGACCTACTAATTCAGATGGATCGAATAATATTTTGGGATGTGAACAACTGCTTCTTGATACCCACAGTTTGAAAACTGTTTTACTTGATCTTCCATCAATTGGTTCGAGTGTCAATCGAAAAGCGCCGACAAGTTACACCAAAGTTGTTGTAAAAGACATGAGTCGCGCGGAAATGATAGTCAAAATTGTAATGACTCCAATTCAACCAACTGCTGCTTTTACAGCTCAAGTTTTGAAGCTTCTCCCCGACCTTACCATTGTGGAATATCAGAAAATCTTAGACATGAAGTCAGTTAAAAGACTGGATCAACTGCAGTTGATTGAAATTTACAAGCGGTCAACACCAGCTGGGACTATAATTGGTGGAGACGAAATTGTGCAGCAGGAGGGAAATAAAATAGCACAACCGTCAATTGAAGAAGAAAGTGTCGCATATGCTGGCAGTAGTGGAACACCAAATAAACGGGCCTTTCTGTTTAGCGGATTCAGCAGTAGTACAGAAAAAAATTCTGACACAAATACGCCTGGGTCGCAAACGACTAGTGCAACCCCCACTTCTATCGAAAAGGGGAGAATTCGGAAGCTTGAAAGTCTATTAAAAAAACGCTTGCCTTAGTTCATGTTGCGGAAACACATATCTGATAGAGTTTATATTTATTTATAAAATTATATTTTACGTTATTTTGTGCTTCACTAGGAAAGCAGATAATTGTTATGGAAAATGTATTAAAAAAAACATTTTCATTTTTATAAATTTTTTTTTCAAAGCTTGAGTTCTATTAAAAACTATTTAACTTCCAAAGTTTTCGTAATGAATTTTTTTAATTTTCAGATTTTTTCGATTAGCCGAGTAATTAATTTTAAATAAGTACTACATTGCAAATCAACCGAACGTTTCGCTTAAAACTCCAATAAACAACCATGGTAGTCACTGGCTCATTGAATTATTATGTATTTATTTTATTAGGTATTTTTCCAACGACTTGAAAGGCTGTTCTATACAGAAGTTTCCCTCTATCGCTTCTATATTTTTCGAAAGTTTATAAAAACGGGAAAAAGAGAAGATCTGAAAATATGTTTTAATTTTAACATTGGTTTTGAATGCCTTTACATTGAAATGGCAAAGAGAAATCTCGTCGGGTAGACTATTTTAACCCTTATGTCTTCAATTACCTTAATAATTGCGAACGAAAACCCGATTGAATTTCGACGAAGAGATTTTTGCGGGTAGGGTAATAAAATCAATAATGAGTTTTTAGGAATTGGGATTATTTTAGCCGTTTTCCACTGTAGGGGAAAGATTCCAGTGGTTAGGATAGAATTAAATACATGGGTTAAATAAGGTAGAAGGAGTGGTAATACGGCCTTTAAAAAGATTGCGTTTAACTCATCAACTCCTACTGCACTACTGCAGTGGATTTCACAGCAATTAAAATTTCTACCACATCCATGCAGCTCACACAGGTAAAGCTAAATTGCACATCCGTGGATTGCGTGGGTAAGCTATTGAGAGGTTCGTATTCTCTTGATCATGTATAACAGAAAAATAACAATTCTGTTGAAGTCGAAAAGCTGCTCTCAAGGTAATAGGTACGCAGTCCACTGTGTAGCAAATGCTGTTGAGTATTGATTTGAAATCTTCATTTGGCAATTGTGGGATGCCAAGAAGAATAGCATCGGATGCAATCTCGTTACGTGCATATGCGTCACATCGGTTTTGCATATCCGCCAGGTCTTCCTTCAAATAATTTATAACGTCCAAGTGTTGGGATTCTATTCTTGCGATTTATCCTTTAAAGGCCTCGAACGTCTTCGGTTTTTTTTGGACGTGGGTGCCAAAGTTTTTTTTCGATTTGTTCGAAACAAATGAAATCCACCCGAAGATCTTTTATCTCCCTAGATATTTGGTTGATATCAGCTGTGAGGTTTTTAATGAAGCTTTCCATCTCGGAACGCGACATTGTAGTCATAGATGAAGTGGGTTCTCTTTCTATTTTTTTTGGTTGTGTTGTAAGTGAAGGTGGTCGAGGGGGTGGTAGCGGATGTGGTGGCGGTGGTAGTTGTTTCGGAGGGGATTGTGGTGATGATGGTGGGGGGAGTGGTTGTTGTAGTTGAAGTTGAGTGTGAGTTGGTGACGGTGGTTGTTGGAGTTAAAGTTGGTGCTGTTTGTTGCATCGTTGCAGGTGTGGATGGATTTGTTGCAGGAGTAGCTGACTTTCTTATCGGCTATTTTGCAAGTTGCAAGGTTAGCTACCTTTGGTTTCTTTTTTTCTGAGCGAGTTATTCTACCACTTCCAAACATAATTGTAGAGAGATGAGAAAAACGATCTCTTGATGCCGATATAAAAAAGGCGCGTAAGAGAATCAAATAAGACCAACAAAAGAAATATTTTATGAATTTTAATTTCGATTTATTTATGAATCGCACTTTGATTTGTAAGGATTTTTTATTGTTTGATGGGTCTGAGGTCGTTATTTTCTTGAACTTGGGCTCTGTATGTTTATTGATAAAGATTTGGGTTATCAAACACGTCTATTCACTCTCTAGACATTGAGATGACGAGATATTCTGAGTACCAAGCGAACATGAAAAAGAACAGGCAAATGCAAATTCTCAAAATAATTCCACTCAAAATCAAAAAGAACAAGAAGAGGAAAAGAAATTCCAAAATGGGCGGGGTTTTGCTAAAGTAGAAAGTAGATAATTTAACGAGAGGGTTTGTTTGGTAACTCTGAGGCTCGGTGAACACTTGCGTCATTTTTACGCAGCGGTGACGCTTTTGCGTCTTAGGCACGTGGCACACTTGCGTAATTTTGACCTAGTGGTAACGCCTTTTCGTCTTACAATACTCACAAATGGCGCGGTGGCATCTGACGCGTGTGTCTTCACCACCACTTATCGATCCCAATTGGATTTTAAATCCCAGGCGAAAGAAGAAACAGAAGGGCTGGCAAATTCTTTGAACATTCTTTTAGTCAGAAGCGGGTTTCATAATAATGAAATAAAGGGAGAGAAAGAGAACTACAAAAGTATTTAGGAGATTTTACCCGCATTTTAAATATTACAAGCTGCATGCTTAACGCAATTACCACTCTAGTATCAGTTTAATTTTTTTTTGTTGAAATTAAATATAAAACTGGCACCGGTTGGTACTATGTTATTGTTACAATAAGTTTGGTACTAGATTCTTAAAACTTAATACTAGAATTTAGTACTATTGTATATTTGTGCTAAATTTGGTGCTAGATTTTGTACAAGTTTTAGTTCTTTGTATCAGTATTAGTACTAGATTTGTTCTTATTGCCATGCAGTTACACAACGTCTAATGACGTGTGTATGGAGTGGAGTAAGCAGAATGGGATAGGTACGGTGTGAGTTAACGGGCTGTATGTTCGTGTTGGTCTCATAAATGTTTTGTTTTGACGTTATCACGTAAAATTATCGTCCGTTAACCGGCTTTACAGACAACCTAATTTTTTTTTATCATTGATATTAAATTTCGTGGTGAAAATCGATTCTGTTAAAAAATTATTTTAGATTCCACTTTAGTCTAAGATCCGAGATTGTGTAAAATACTTCTTATTCATTAAACAGCTGGGTGAAGGTCGTTGTATATTCGGATCTTCTACTATTTGGAAAGTTTTATTTAAATTGTTCATTATTTGTATAATATGAACCTTAAATATTTTAAATAAACTAAATTTGTGTCGTTTAAATTTTCTAGTATATCCAAAGTTTTTGGAACAAAGGCTAGGTAATTTTTCTTCAAAGTTGACTGCAGAACTACCCACTGTTCAACCATTCGACAATAGCCAGCTGCATTCCTCCCCTTAAAAGTTTCTTCCGGAATACCTGCCTCGCAAGGAATGCTCATCAGTTGACCTTTGATCCCAATTTCGGACGTACCATAAAATATAGGGATTCTTTTTTTAGCCGAACAACACGAATTTGGAATAGTTTACCCGGCGAGATTTTCCCTTGCCATTTTGATATGCTACCATTCAAAAACAATGTTAATCAACACCTCCTATCCTTCCACTCTCTATCTTTTAATGCCCACGCAGTGTGCTATGCATTAAAAATGAAACAAATAGTCCTTTTTGCGCGCGTTAATTATAAAAAAAACAGCTGCAAATGACAGCCACCTTGTTCTTTTTAGTTTTAGAAGCTTATTTTCTGGATCCTTAAAATCACCTTAGCCTTCTAGCTCTGAATTTAATTAAAATTTAGACACTTCTACATATGCATATTTCTTCCAAATTATTAGGAAGGGCTGGTGCAGCTGCTTGGTTAGTCAATTCAATGGAATGATTTGGTTGCACCCCAAACTCTTAAATGAATTATTGTGTTTATTTTTAATTCGTTGTATTTAAATTTTGATGTTAATAAATAGTTGCTATTTTAAGTTGACTAAATCAACATTTTAATCAATGGCTAAAGTTTATTAGGGACTAAAGTCGCACAATGGCAAACGTGTTCCTTACAGTTAATACAGGGGTGGAATCGGCTAAGGTGACTATTTTGATGGTCAATTTTAATTTATCAATTTTTTTTCGTTCTGTGTAAGGTGATCGCTTAAACACTGTCGATGCTTGGCAGCACTCACAAATTTAAATGTCATTTCGACCAGCTGTTGTGCTTTGTTGGGAAAATTTGTTCCAATATTGTTTTGTGCTTAACTTTTTTTTTTCCAAAAATGTAACTATAGGTACCTTTGTTTTTTTTTCATTAAGGACGGACAACAAATTTCAATTATTTCGGCGTATATGAAAACGCATTCCCAGCTAGCCAGAAGGTCTGGGCAAATATCTCAAAAGCAGTTGGTGAGATCCTTAAAAGCGAATTTTCCAAAATATTTGCTTTATTCCTAAGTTTATTACTTTCTCGTTGAATTAGTCGTTTTAAAAATTTGCATTAAAGTATTTGTACATCACACCCTTTATAGTTTTTACTTAAAGTTTGATAACTTTTTTCATAAAAAAAATCGAAATAATAAAGTTGAATAATGGTTGCGCCAGTTGATAAAACTACTAAAGCATAATTTTGTGTTCAATTCCCATTACTATAGCTGCGTTTTATTATCTTCGGATCTGGACATTGTATCATTGTATATACATTCTCATAAGTCATCTGTTCTTCAGAATAAGTACTAATATTTGGATCTTGAAATAGATCCCCATAGAAAGCAGGATTTCAAATTGTTCTTGTAATACGTGCTAAGACATAATCCAGATTCAGATCCAAAGATAATCACCTCAATTACCGATGTCGTCTCGTTTTTTCGACGTCTCTCGTTTTCTCTGTCGTGTCGTTTTTAAAATGGCATTCCAAAACTTCTTTGACGCGACGCGACGATTTCGTAATAGATTAATAAACGACGAAAACGTAACAAACATCTGTCAAAATCAAAGGAATTTCTAGTTTACATTTGCATTAAAAATTATTGTTTGGTGCTCAGGATGAAGAAAAAGGAATGCGAACATTTGAAACTGCCCAACTAATAATAAAAAGGAAGTAGATAAGACAAAACTCAAATCCATTTGACTTGCCTGAATCAAGTTCACATTTTAAATTAAATTATACCTATTTAATAACATTTGTCTACCATTTAACAGATTCAAGCAGTACTTCAGATTGTGCAAGGAAGCATTTAAGTATGTGTTAGATGAGATAAATACCAAAACAACGATTCGGCAACGTTCATCATTGGTTCCAACGCAGTCACCTTGAGAATTTTAGCAGAGGGAAGTTACCAACACGCCGCTGGAAATGATTTCAATTTGGGACTAGCTCAACCAACTGTTAGCAAGTTTTTCAAAGAAATCATTAACGTCTTGGAAGTTCATATTTGTCCTAATGAAATCTGCTCTACCATTGTAACGGGTGATTTTTTAAGAGCTTGAGAACTTTTTTTAAAAAAAAAAACGCATAATCTGCAAAATCTCATCGGTTCTTTATTTGAAACGTTAGATTGGTCCATGACATTTACTTTTTGAAGATAATTTCATTTAAATGTTGACCGCGGCTGCGTCTTAGGTGGTCCATTCGGAAAGTCCAATTTTGGGCAACTTTTTCGAGCATTTCGGCCGGAATAGCCCGAATTTCTTCGGAAATGTTGTCTTCCAAAGCTGGAATAGTTACTGGCTTATTTCTGTAGACTTTAGACTTGACGTAGCCCCACAAAAAATAATCTAAAGGCGTCAAATCGCATGATCTTGGTGGCCAACTTACCGGTCCATTTCTTGAGATGAATTGTTCTCCGAAGTTTTCCTTCAAAATGGCCATAGAATCGTGAGCTTTGTGGCATGTAGCGCCATCTTGTTGAAACCACATGTCAACCAAGTTCAGTTCTTCCATTTTTGGCAACAAAAAGTTTGTTAGTATCGAACGATAGCGATCGCCATTCACCGTAACGTTGCGTCCAACAGCATCTTTGAAAAAATACGGTCCAATGATTCCACCAGCGTACAAACCACACCAAACAGTGCATTTTTCGGGATGCATGGGCAGTTCTGGAACGGCTTCTGGTTGCTCTTCACTCCAAATGCGGCAATTTTGCTTATTTACGTAGCCATTCAACCAGAAATGAGCCTCATCGCTGAACAAAATTTGTCATTTTCGTCAATTTGTCACATTTCGAACCGAACACTGATTTTGGTAATAAAATTCAATGATTTGCAAGCGTTGCTCGTTAGTAAGTCTATTCATGATGAAATGTCAAAGCATACTGAGCATCTTTCTCTTTGACACCATGCATGAAAATCCTAACCTCAAAAAAATCAACCGTTATATACATTCTCTATAGTACTCTCATGGTGGTCATTTTTCGTCTGGCCATCTCCTGGTTGTTTCGAAACTAACTCTAAATAGTGGAGACGAGAACCTTTACCGATATTTTACTAGTATTTAATACACTTTTGTTGTCTGTACTTATTCTATATTCACACCAATTGGCAATTTCGGCACGCCTCATTGCGACTTGATTCAGAACTAAACAATTATGCTTCATGATAAATGGCTCTAAGAGAAGCGTCTGGAACTGGTTTTGATTTGTTAATTTCAACTGCAAATGTAAACAATATGTTCATGTTTAATTCGTTATAAGTAAAATATCGATAAATTCTATAAAACCAAATTATTTAACAAGAATACTTACAGTTTTGCAAACCTTCTATTTGCCTGTCGTGAACAAATTTTTGAACGAGAGATACCGTCGGTCGTTCTTTTTTTTCATATTCCTCGTTTCCTTTCGCCTTACAGAATGCAGAATGAAAACGTTCCACCGAGTCTGAGGTTTACACACAACAATAAAACGAGTGACAAAAGTTGAAAACGACTTAGGGAATGTCAATTTTGTAGCGTCCGTGTATTTCGTTATCGTTTACGACATCGGTAATAGGGGTGAATAAAATACGGCTAATATTGCCCGATTATATCAACTGTTTTTTTTTTTTTTTTTTTTTTTTGAAAAACGTTTGTTTAGTCGATTTGGACGAAACGAAAAGTGAAGTTCAGAGAGTGTAATTGTGTTTGTTTAATGTCGATAATGACTATTGTGAAAATTAACCTTTTTTTAATTACATGATTGATTTGTCGAACGCGCAACAAACATTTAAACTGAAATTTAAACAAATATAAACATTTTTGCACCTTTATTGCTGTTAAGTTTTATTTCACTTAAAAAATGATGGGTAGCAAATAAAAAAAAAAAAATATGAATTTCGCATGAGGAATCCGTTGATTTCTCATCCGAAATTCATACAAACATATTTAAGTACATGATCCGCTGATCGCTTAAAATTACGTGCGAAATTTCTGTGCATCTTTCTTAGGACCCTTAATTCAATATTTATACTAAACTCCATCCAATATGACCTTTTCAATAATACATTTCCACTCGTGACTGACCTTCATGGAAATATGAAATTGTCTTTATTTAAAGTCAACTCCTGTGTCCTGTCTCGAGACTAAGTTCAACTACCTTTTAAAGAAATCATTCTTTCTCTTAATCAAAGAAACAATTTATTTATTTTTTTTTTTTTCATATTTTTACTCTTCTTTATTATTATTATTCTCTTTTGTTGTTTAACAAAACAATTTCTTGCTGTCCATTTCCCATTCTTTTTTTTTTGTTTTGTTTTAAATACTGTATATATATTTATATATAATATTCTAATGGTAAATTTATATATAAATATATATAGACATATAAATTACTTAAAGTTTATAATAGTTTAATATAGTATGATTTTTCTTTTAATTTTAAATAGTAATTTTGTTTAAATTTATTTTAAGTCATTTCACATGATTCGCGAGGTTGGGCAATACATTTATGGTGTATTTAATTACTTTGTTGTTGTCGTACATATTATATACGAAGCAAAAAAAATAAAAAAAAAAAAAAACATTACCAAATTATAATTTTTTTTAAAATGGTGCAAAGATTTTCCAGGGATATAATTTTTGAAATTTCATTGCATTTATAAGCAACATTTTTTAAAGTTTTTCCTTAAACTGGAAGACTCATTAAAATTGTAGGTTTTGTCTCATGAAAGGAGGAGGGTTGAAAACATATTGTTGAAGTTTTCAAGGAAAAAGTAGGAAAGGCGAAGCACGGAAGCTGCATAAAAAAAAAGAAATAAAAAAGTATAAATCAATTTGTTATATGTATACATATATATATGTAATAAAAAACTCTAATTAATAATATGCACATATTTTTTTATTTTAAATATTTTGAAATATATAGGAACTTCTTATGTTTTTCATATCATGTTTTTTTTTTTACTTAGCTTACATTTAGTGTTTTTATAATTGAATATGAGATTCTTTATTGCAGCAAATAAAAAGTAAAATGTAATAATAAGGTATTAGTAGTAATTAGCTTGAGTGTTGAACAGTTTTTCTTTTTATGAATTTATTATTTTCTTCATATTTTTTACGTATACTGTGATATGTTGTCTTATCGTTTTAATTGTTTGTTCATTTTTTGTGGTAAAACAGAAAGAAAATAAATATATGTAAAAAACATAACAAGAATGTTAAATAAAAGTTTAAGAAAACAGAAATCATTTTTCATCTATTTGCACTAAATATGCTTGATTTTTGATATAGCTACTTTTAAAACTATATTTTTGTATACTTATATAATATATACTTTCACTTTGTTATATTTTAAATTTTCATATTAATACGATGTCGAAACTTAAAAATGGTTTGTAAATTTCTTTTTTTGTTAAACTTTATTTATATTTTTTTTTTTCATAATTATATGTTTTGCGAGGATTCGAATAACTTTTCCATTTGTTATTTTTATTATTTCAAATGTATTAAGTAGATATACATATATATACATATTTCTTTGAAAATATGTTTTTTTTTCGTTCTTCTCTTAGCAAGTATTTTAATTTATTTAATGACATAACATTTTTAGGAACTCTTATGTTGTTTTTTTTTATATAATGTTAACGAAATTTAATGTTTAAACTATAAAATTGAAACATAAATAAAATTGTTAAAAAAAATATTTGTTTTAGTATATATTTTTCGTTTTTCACTTACAAAAAAATTTGATGCACATTTCAATCTCTCATTTTTTTGCATTTGTCTATCTCTCCTTAATTATCAGTGTAAGTCATTTAGTAGTATTTTTTTTTTGTTATGCTTTCATAATATCATTTTTATGTATATATTTATTATTTTATAAATACATATAATAATAAGTATTGTAATACAAATTAGGAACTATGATTTTCAGTTAATTTACTTGTTGCTTATATTCATTTATTGTAATACAAAACACATACATGATTTAAAAAAAATATGAAAAAATTAATATTGTAATAAGGTGAGAACTCCATCAAACATATATATATATATTTATATATATAATTTCGCCAGGATATACATTTTGAGTTGTAAAATAAATTTCATAGAATCGTATAAGATATAGTGAGTATCTATCTACATAGAAGTTCTGTGTCTTTGTTAAACTGTAGAAACTGCTTCGTTGTTAGATTTTTTTTTTTTAAATTAGTTAATTGAACAAGAATTTGTCAAATAATATATGTTGGCGCTTCGAATTATTTTGTTATTTATTTTTACAACTCACAATATCCTGGCCATGTATATACATATATATGTAAATTTATTGCACTGATTTATTTTATATAAAAGAAAATACATAAACTATATTTGAAGCCATAAAAAACGTTCACATACATATAATTCTAAGTGACGAAATATAATAATGAAATATTTATCCCCAAATGATTGTTTTATATTTCTTACCAATGCATGGTTTTAATAATAGTACAATAGTTGATTTTTGCTTCATTTCGTCATTGCAAAAACAAAGAATTTTTGTTTTTTTTTTACGACAAACAATAAAATAATTTTTAACGTAACGCATTTATTTTTAAATTAACAAAGTTAATAGTGAAATATGGGATACGCCTTTTTAAAAATACAAGCATTTTCACATTTAGTTTTGCCAAAAATAATGTTGATAATAAAATATACCTATATAAATATGATAATCAAGCAAAATTTATTGGTAGTAGTTCAGTTTAAAGGACTCACCTCCGATCACCTTGAATCTGAAATATGTTGAACAGTTCGTTATTCTAAACAAATATATATATATATATGTATGTTGGGCGCGGAAACGTCATCTTCACATAGTTTTTTTTTCTGTTTTTTTAGTTGTTTTTATCACTTTCTTTGAAATATAAACAAATTTCATTAATTTTCATGTTTTTTTAAACATAAAAAACTATGTGAAGATGACGTTTCGCCCCCAATATACATACATATATATATATATATTCTTGTTTTTGTTTAGAATAACGAACTATACAACATTATTCAAATTCAAGGTGAACAGAGGTGAGTCCCTCAAGCTTAACCATTACCAATTTATTTTATTGGGTAGTAAATTTTTATATTATGTTTATATGTGTATATCTATGTATATACATATATGTATATAATTTAAATTATTTAAAGTATATTTAATTTAGTTTCTGTGTTATTTCGAATTGTATGTTGAAATTCTTTTTTTTTTTAATATTAAATTAAGTGTTTGAATGCTTCTTTTTTTTGTTCAAAACTTGTCTTTTTCTATTAAATAGTAATACTAATTTTAATTAATTTTATATATTTAATATATAGGAACCTTTTATGTTTTCACTTACGATATAAGAGCATCTTTAATATTAATAGTTTTAATAGTTTCTTTTTCTCATAACGTACTCGAGTGTGTTGTTTCCAATGCATTTTTATTAGCATATATATTATGTAAATATTCATACTTACATACAAATCTATTTATATATGTACATCTATATATATATATATATATATTTATATGTAAATAGCTTTGTTAGTAGCAATAGTTTTTTGAAGATAATATTATAGTGGTTTTTAGCGGTTTTTAGTGTATTTTTGCAATTTTTTTATTTTCTTCTTTCCGTAACATCAAAGATTTTTGTTCCAGGTTAATGTATTTATCATTATCCAGCAGTAATATTATAATTAAGTCATCAGAAGATTTGGTATGATTTGGATTCTCAGAGATATGATTCTTAAGATTCTGAGTCTTAACATCCATATTTAATTGTTAAGAATAAATAAGTCAGTCGATTTTTTTGAAATAAATTACATTAGAAGCTAAGGTATTTGTGTATCTTAAATTTTCCAAATAGTTTGCGCGCACATGAATAAATTTCGTTTCCGCATCTTTTTATCTTTTTTTTTTGTTTTATTAAATAGTTAATTAAAAATCAATTAAAAATTGGCACCCATGAAAATATGATTTTATCTAATCAAAATTTCTTTAATCTTTTCTTTTAAAAAAAATAATATACGTTTTTTTAGATTTTTACGATAAATTTTCGCTTATCCTAGGAACTTTAGCCTTAAATTTAGATATTTTTTTTTTAAATTAATATCTTTATGTAGGAACAGTTTGACTTTTAGTTAAGAATTCTATATTAATATAATGAAGATGTATATCTTATCAATTTTGTTTGCCTAAATTTCCCATTTTTTCTTTTTTTGTTAATAGGAACTTTGTTTGTTTTATTATTATTTTTTTTATACATTTTTGTATTCATATGTACTCCCTGGAATATAGAAATAACATTCCATTTTCATTTTTTTAATTTTTTTTAAACGCATTATTTATGTTCGTAAAGTTGATGTACGAAAAGTAATAAAACATTTGGTTTATTTTGCAGCACACGCTAGAAATTAAAAAAAGGGTTAATTAATAATGTAATTGAAAATAAATATTAATTTGAGACAAAAAGTAATTGTGACAAGCGCTATTCTAAGAAAATTAAAATAAAATATTTTATATAAAGAACCTAAATTAGTTGTATTATGTGCAGTAGGTAATAAATTCCTGGAAAAATGCTTACCATTTTATTACTGTTAACTTATTTATTTTTATATTCACGCATCTCGAGCTTGCCATTATAGTTTAACCAACATTTCGGCTGTACGTACATACATTTATACCCCCACCAAGTATTAAGCCAAGTTATCAAACAGAAACAAATGATAATGTAGCAAAAAGAATCTCAACCTTATTTGATTTGTCAACCAGATTTTGTCCAAACTATACCAATCTAAACAGGGTCCATGCTACGCATGAGAAAACTAATAAAACTTACGTTATATACCGAAAGGTATATCTAAGCATCTCATCTCAAAGCCAACAATTGGAAATTCATCTTTATGGCCGGTTCTAAGACCTGTAACAATACATAGTTTGGAGGAGTTAACAAAGATGAAAATATAATTCAACTTGTATTACTTCCCCAAGCAGCATACATTTCTACTACCGAAGTTTATGCCTTTTTTACCACCATATAAACATAGAGATATTATTACCCCCACTCTTGAAAAATGTTGTGCTGTGATCTGTGAATTTATGTGCAAAAATCAATCGGAACACACTGAATTTCTCTTGCTTCGGGCGAAATCTGTGCAATTTTGCTTGCGATTATAGGTACTATAATGCAAGTTATGGATTCCTGCAAAAAAATATCTAACAATCAAACAGGACATTACGATTTGCTTCAAACTTGGTATTTAGTATTTATTAGGTAGTATCTCGGGGGCTGTTTTTCATTTTTGCTCTAGGTCGAAAAGTAACGGTACCTGCCATACAATTTTTAACAAAAAGTTTGATTTTCTCGAAAAAAGCTCTTACGATTTTGATAAAACTATTTGTTCTATAACGGTACCTCTTATATAACCGGTTTTTCGCGGTTTTATCGTAAACTTTAATCCCGATTTCAATAAAATTTTGCACACAGAAAGTCATTTATAATTCAATTAATATTGCATTTCAAAATTTTCAAAAACTTTTTATTTCAATTTGTTAAAATTAAAAAAAATTGGTTTTCGAAATTTTTTAAAAATAGGTTGATTGAATTTTTTTAAATAATTTTCTCAGATGAAAACTACAGATTTCCTTATACTAGAAAAAAAATTAAGTATTTTTTTCGAACAGTTTTTTTCAAAAAAAAAACTGGTTGAACGATTTTCAATAATTTTTTTCCTCGATAGACATTTAGTTTTAAAATTTTATTGCATACTTAATTTTTCCGAGAAAACTTAAACTAATTAAAAAAATTAAAGAATTTTCAAAAAAAAAATTTTTTTTTTTATTTTAATAGACGTGTGGTTTTCAATCTGGCAATACTTCTTTCGGAGTTGGTCTTTTTGACAGCTGTTATTTGCTCAGTTTGGTTTGCCATTTCATAATGAATAGAGAATAGACTTACTCCTGAGGAAGTTTGCAAATTGTGCAAATGTATTAACAAAATAATGGTTCGTTTCGGTGGAGCAGAGTATCGAAGAAGACCCGAATGAGTCCATCCGCCATAGCGCGAAACAATTGGAGATGTGCCCATCCACTTTATGGAAGATTTTGCAGAAGGATCTTGGTTTGCAGGCTTACAAAATCCAACTTGTGCAAGAATTGAAACCGAACGACCATCAAGAGCGTCACACGTTCGGTAAATGGGACCAAAACGAGATGGCCACCGATCCCAATTTTAATAAAATTGGGTCTCGGCTGGAAGTTATTCGAGCCAGTCGATCAACTTCCCCGAAAAACAAAATGCAAACCCTTATCTTTATAATCAAGCTAAATTTTTGGCCATAACATTAAACTATATGCCTTTATTTCTTCTAGAAAACCACACGTCTAAAAAACACCCTTTATATACATACATATGCAGCCACTAAGCAATTATCTAACATAAGAACAAGTTAGTGCGACCCAGTCTACGTTCAATGAACTAGTTCAGTTTAGTGAACTAGTGAACTTAGTTCAACGTTTCTAGTTCATTAGTTCACTTTATTTTACTCGTATGAAAAAAAATTTATGGTGTCTACATACCTTTAAATTCCTAATTTTTAGTAAAAGAGAGAAACGAATGAGCTCATCTCTTCGGTCTTGTCGTTGTCATGATTGTCTTCTTTGCCAAACACAATGACCTTAGTAAAATTTCATCTTTCCAGTTCGCAAAACTAGCAAACAACCACAGAACAGCGACCGACGAAGTATTTTTTTCCCTCACACACATTATATAAGCAGGCTCGGCTTTCTCTACCCCGTCTCCGTTTAACACATGTTAACAGACACGAAAAAAATATTTCATGGTGTTTCAGGCAAGAGGGGTACGATCCGATGTTCTGTTTTTATTCTGAACTGGACTAAATTGAACTAAAATGAAAGAACTAGTTCAGTAACAAGATTTGAACTCTACTACGACGTTCTCAAAAATAAATGAAGGAATAAAATTGCAATCTAACATAAAATGTCTAAATGTCAAAATTCCAGATTCCAGTGGAAAACTGCAAGTGATGCCAATTTTGTAATTTTCGTGGTGATCACTTTATGCAGACTGAAAATTTAATTTGATCACGTGTGACTATCAGAAATGTGACTGTCACATACATCACTTTATCCTATTCCACCCAGGACTCCAAAAAAGAACCCGCTTGGAAAAAAATATTAGCTTTTTTGACTTTCTTAAGAAAATGCGAGCTAAAAAGTTGCGGAAATATTTATGTACATATGAATGAACAATGAACGCTGCAAGCTAAGTAAAAATTCACAAATAAAAAATGCAATGTATAATAAAATTCTTACGCGCTAGTTAAAAGAAGTTATTTGCTTGTATGTGCCCGCCTAAATTTGAAGTGCTAATTATTATTGCAATTCTATAAATTTAAACTTACCTTTCTAAGTTTTGTTTTCAATGTCCTTTATAATTCATGTTTCACTTTCCACCAATAACTGAAAATAAGAAATAAATCCTTCAGTTTTTCTGTAAAATTTTTCTAGCAATTTGGAACACAAAATTAAAAAAAAAACTTCAAAAAAGGATAATACAAACAAAAATGAAAATTAAGACGAAAACTATTGCGGGTATAACAAAAAAAGCTAGAACGAAACAGAAACAAGGAACAAATAACAAAACAGCTTTTGTTCATATGGATATAAATAAAAGTTATTTTTGTATTTGGAAACAACTCCTCTTGTGTTTTATTTTTTCAGGCGAAAAACATAAATTAAATCTAAAAATTAAAACATAGAAAAAATAATAAAATATACTTTCGTATTTTCTTTGAAATCAAAATAAACCATTTAGTGATCTTTCGACTAAACTATACTTTTTTTATATAAATAGTTATTTCTTGTATATATGATTAAATTTAATTGTATACATGAATGGAACTTAATTATTTGTAGGTTTTTGTCTCCAATTGTTTGAATGCCTGATATGTATATTAATGCATTTTTATAAAATTTTCACTGATTTTTTTTTATATAAATTTATGGAATGACTTAGCCAATCTAGGGCATAAACAGTACAAAATAATACATTTTTATGATTAAAAAATTTAAAGATTAAATAGACGATGTCTACTTTATACAATATATCTAATTTAGTTTACTTTTAGTGATTTTTCTATTTAAACTTAAAGACTAAAGGAAGCATTTTGAGAATTTTATATATCATATACATTTGTTATCTTAATTTATATGTTTATTTATTTCGTAGCAAATATATCTGAATTTGATAGTTTTTTTTTTATATTTTTGTATGCGAGGTTTAATTAAAATTATATTTGTTTATACTTCATTAAAAGTGATTTCTTGTTTATTTATATTTAACAGAAAACTAAAAAAAATTAATACATAAATGCAGGTGATTAACTTGTTAATTTATCTTTAGTCTTTTTTTCTTTTTATAGTAAATACTTTGCAATTATAAATACTTTCTCGTCACATGAGAGCACTAATTTATTTTATAATGTAACACAACCTGTAGTACAATTTTTTTTTATTTATATCAAATCCATGAATGCCCTTCTATGTTTTTATTTAATATTTTAATATATTTACAAAAATAATTATATTTTGTACATTTTTTGTACAATCTTTAATTTCTCATTTACATACATACTTAGGTGCAAAAACATACACAAATATTTTCTGTATGGTGTACAACAGTATGGTGTAGCAAAACAAGGATTTTTTTTTTAATGAAAACATAAACATAAAAAATAATAACCCATGCGTGTTTTAACGAATATTAATTGAATAAAAAATCAAAACAAGACATTTGCTCGATAATTTTTCAGCACAATTTACAAATTCAACTCACCACTCATTTGACTATAACTGAACAACTGTTGCAACATTTCAGAATGATTTGTTGCTAACGGATTATCAGTGTTGATTTTCAACATCAAATTGTTTTCCATTGCTGGTGGTGATGCTGATGATATTGTGTCACATTGCGATTGTTGTTGCGGGGTATAATGTTGATGTTTAGCCAAAGCAGTTGCTACAGCGAAATGTTGCTGCAACTTGTTGAAATTTCTCAACGCTAATGCTGCTTTATTAGCCTCATTTAATGCCATGTCCTCGATTTGTTTGCCATTCGTAAGATCGTCCTCGACATAGTTTTGACCAATATTGTTGTCTGAATTGATTGTATTTGAACATCGATAATCAACATCAGTTTCATCTTCCTCATTATGACTGGTGACTACTTGTTCTGACTCAGCATTATCATTTTTATCATGCTGCGCATATAGTTTAGAATAAATACCGTTAAATTCATGTTCCATACTATTATCAACATGTTGATGCTGTTCATCATTTTTGTTACTGTTTGCTTCAAGCAACGCTCGTACTTGTCCTATATGCTGGGCTGAGAAAGCATGCTCCTGTATATTTACACTTGGCAACTGACACATGTTGCATTCACGTATCTCTGGAATGTTCGATGTAGTTGAGTCAACATTTGGTTTGTCGCTTTCAAATGTGTTTTCATCATGTAAGTATCGTTGATTACGAGATTTTTTCTCTTTAGCCCTCGCATTTTGGAACCAAACCTGTGAAAAAAGTTGGTTTTATTAGAAGGAATATTTCCGGTGTTTTCTTAGATACGGGTTACTTGAAACTTCAACATCAAATATGAAAAATAATCTACGTTTCGCATAAATCTCACTAAAAACTAAAGAAAAATACTCAAATGAATTGCCAAAATAGTGCTCACCTGAATAACACGTTTCTGCAATCCAATCTCCCGTCCAATATTTGAGCAATCTGTCATCGAAGGCGTTTTGACGTCACGAAATAAGGTCTTCAAAATGCGGACCTGCAGGTTACTCATTTGAGTTCGAAAACGTTTCTTCTGTTGAGCACTATGGTTGCTGGAAGTTTGACTTACTGGTGAATTAGTATTTTCCCGCTCGTTGCTTAGGTAATCACCAATGTTGGTTGCTGTGTTATTGTCATTGTAGCTATAGCCTCCGATGTCATTATTGCCATCTAATAAATTTGTATCGTACTGAGTTCGATTGTTGCCATTGTTCGACCTATTTGGCGGTAGACACCCGTTAGTTAATGATGACGAGGGGGTAAAAAAATCATTAGACTCGTCATGGTCATTGTTTGAATCAGAAAAGCTTATGTCGCTTTCACTCTGTTCATATTTGCTATTATGGTTGACTAGTGGTGTAGGTGCTTTGCTGAGATCAAGTGGAGTTCCGGCTGTGACAAAGGCAAGGATCGGAGAAGAAGCGGCAGAAGGCGTCACAACGGATGAAACAGCTGGAGAAAGAGCAGTTGGAGTGGCAACTGATGTAACAGACAATGTTGCTGGAGGTGGGCTTGTCGTTGGGGAACATTGCTCATTTAGATTATGTTCTTTCTGTTGATCTTCAGATTTAATTCCAAACGGTATCGTAGTTGACATATTAAACAAGCCATCTGAGTATTTCAAATCTGGAATTTGATCAACATTAATTGCCTGTTTGTCACCATGTTTGGATTGCAGATGCCACTCCAGTGCCGATTTGATTTTAAATATTGCAGCACAATGTGGACATTTTTTATTTATAATTTGTATATTCTGGCGAAACTGTCCTTTTCGTTCGCGTGCGCGTGAATTTTGATACCAGACCTGAACGGTGAAATACGTATGTACATATATAGTTTTTGTATATTCGGATTTTGATATAATGAGATGTAAGCAATTTGTTGGGAGTTCAGCGATTGTCGATTGGATGACGGGCAAGCGCAAACAAAGTGAAGAGTTAACGTAAGGTGTCAAGTACAAAAGAACAAACATAACAGTATAACGCAACACAACACAACACAACAATACAATTAACACGTGTGAGGGACGCTTCGGTCAGGATATTACTAAAAAAAAAAGTAGGAACCAAAATAAAATAATAAAACAGAAAGAAAAAATTCTAAATCAAAATAACTTGATAAATAAAATTAAATAAATAATATCAATTACTAAGCAGATAACAAATAATATCTTAATGCAGAACTCACCTGAACAACGCGTTTCTTGAGATTGACCTTTTTTGATATTTCTTCGAGCATCTTGCGACTGGGATTTGATTCATTTTGGTAGCATTCGTATAAAAAATTAAGCTGCTCTGGTAGTATAGTGGTGCGAAGCCGTTTGCTGTTTTGCTTCTCGGTAGTTGTAACGGTCTCTTCGGCATGGTGGCTTGCATTCGAGACTAATGTGGATGACTCGTGCTGCTGGTGGATGATTCCAATATCTATATCGGTATCAATGTTGCTGATTTGAGAGTTTTTTGACACAGAATTTGTGGTGACATTGTTGTTGACAGAAAGTTTCAATGATTGCAAAGCAATATCAGATGCAGAAGCAGCGGCAGCAGTGACGGGCAATACATCTAAACGATTTGAAATTAGGGATGAGTTTTCTTGCTGTTTTGTAAGCAGTGGCGGGATTATTGGACAATTACGATTATTGTTTGTTGAATTCGTAGAAAAATTAGCACTACCAATATTTGTTGGAATCACTGTAGTTGGCAGTGTTACTGTTTGTACCCCGCTCCCACCACCCGCTGCTGGAACTGCCGAGTTCATTTTGGCTTCTGCTGTCAATAATGGCGGCAGAATCTTGCAGTTGTTGGTTGTATCTTTGTTCCCAAAACCACAACCACTGCTGTTGCTCTGCAGCACTGGCGAACTGTTGGGCGATGTTGTGGCGGTTGTGGTGTTGACTGTGGTATTCATTGCAGTTTCTGTAGTTGATGTTCCTGAAACTTGTTGCTGCTCTTGGTGCTGTGTCAACCCGCCGTTGCTTATAGCTGCTGCTGCTGTGCTGCTCGTCAGGTTCAGCAACGGTGGGAAATCATGTATTCGTTGGGGCGAGGCTTCTAACTGAAAAAACTTCTTTGATTCACTAAGTTGATAATACTGTAAAAGAAAGTCCATATTTGGTTTGTTAGCATCATCGTTGAGTAACATGAGGCTAGTGGCATTACTCGGCTGCTTGGACTCATTTCGCAGATAGTATTGTAATAAAAAATCGTAGTTGCTGCGTTTTTTGAGTTCGTTTTGCTGATAGAAGTTTGCCAAATATTCTAAATCAAGGTCGGGATGTTGTTGTTGTTGTTGTTGTTGGAATTGCTTCTTTAGGTCAGCATTAGATTCGTTTTGCAAAAAATATTGATACAGGAAGTCGTACTGATCATTTTTGAATTTTTTATTGAAAGCTTCGTAATCGGTTTGCTGGTGCATTTCTTCAGGTAAGGCTTGCGTGTCAGAGTATTTGCGTTTTTTTTGCCGACTTAAGTCAATCGATGTGTCTTGTTGGTTATTATGGTTGCCTTGGATGTTTTGAAGGATACCAAATGGCGAAGATTCACTGTAATTTTGATTCATGAACAAATTCGGATTCATGAGATGGATTAGTTGATGTTCTTTGAATAGCTCATAGCGTGTAAAGGTGAGTTGACACTTGTCGCATTCGAATTTTTGAAGCGGTGAAGTGCTATCCGCATGAGTTCCAATTGGTGAAGTCACTGCTTGTTGTTGCTTAAAAATGTGTTGAGGTGATGTAAGCAAGTTTATTCCCGGGCTAGTAGCTAGGCCTGGCATTACTGGTGGAATAGAAGAACCAGCAGCTCCACTGACTGCTGCTACAACAGCAACTGCGGCGGCAGCAGCAGCAGCTTGTGGACCAACCAAATTCGCTGACAACATATTGGCGTTGTTGATATCGATGCTTGAATTAGAATCTTCACTACTTAAGCTCTGTGCAATTTGAGCAGCTGCTATTTGTGCTTTTGCGGATTTTTTATTGTTTTCTTCTTTAAAGCAGTGGTTTTTCTGATGGCGAATGAGTTCATAGTATCGCTGAAACACTAGGTTGCATTTCTTGCATGCGTAGTTGATGTTTTGTTTTTTTTCTTCGGACTCGTAGAATGTATTATTGGGTTGATTCTCATAGATTTTTCGCTGTTTTTGACGTGCATTCTGCAAATAGAAGGGAAAAGCAGAACATAACAAGAGTTAAGCGGAGAAACTAATAGTAATGCCTTGTAATAGATTACTTACCTGAAACCAAACGACAATTACTCTCGGTGACAGCAACAACAACTTGCTCAAGTATTCTAAATCGCTATCCTTAGGGTATGAGTTGTTTTCGAAAAACTCTTGCAACACTTTGATTTGGTAGTCTGTGAAACGCGTACGATTGGCACGTTTACCACTAGACGTCGAACTGTTAGAGGAATTGGAATTAGTTTCGAAGTTACCACTTTTCTCAAACATCTTGTTCATCTGAAATTTTTTTGGAGGACCCATGTTATTCAAATTACTTATATTGGCCATGTTGTTTAAGGGCAAACTATCCATTTGCTGGCTAAGAATGTCAGAAATATTACTACTGTATGGCGTTGATGCACTATTTGGCGTTTGGGGACGTGATAGAATTTCAGAGCTTCCACTTTCGGATTTCGTTTCAAAGTTGTTATAGAACATTGATTGCTGATGATGTGATTGCATCATTGATTGCTCGCTGTCTTGATCTTTACTCATGATCATCTGTTGGTCGCAATCTGAACTGCCAATGTCATCCGTTGGTTCTGATTTAATATGGATATCGCCACGATCGCTGGCAACGCTTGATGGATGCGATAATGGACGATTGTCCTGTTGCTGGTGCGGAAGTTGGCGGGAAAGGTCGTGTTGATGTTGGTGGAAGCTCAGCTGCGGAAAATTTAAATCACTGGATTGGGATGATGGCGGGCGCTGTTGTTGCTGATGTTGTGATTGTATCTGCTGTTGAAGTTGTTGTTGTTGTTGTTGAATTTGTTGCTGTTGTTGCTCGCGTTGCTGTTGTTCACGTTGCTGTTGGTCTCTCTGTTGCTGTTGTTGTTGCTGTTGTTGGAGGTGGAAACTACTAATGCCGCCACCTCCGCTTTCCGATAAAGGGGTCACCTTTGTCTGACCAGTACGTTCATATTCCTCCAGATTTAGTGTTGTCGACGGGGGGTTGTTAAAGTTATAAGGTGAATCTTTGTTTCGTTGCCTTTCCTTAAATAGCGTGTTGCGGAACCAATGTTTGACGACCTTTGTATTTATGTGATAAGGATAAGGATAGGAATTTTTGTATAGGTTCTCGGAACACTTAAGTCTAAATTTAACAGTTAAGTACATACCTTCATAGGGAGATTGGCCTTTTTTGACATTTCCATTATGCTCTCTTCACTAGGAGAATTATTGATGTCAAAATGTGCTCGTAGAATCTTCAGCTGATCGTCGGTTATACGCGTACGGGCACGTTTTTGATTGCTAGTATTCTGTTCAGAGAACATAAACGCCTTTCATTATAAAGTAAGTTTCCATTAAATTATTTAAACACTCACCTGAGATGGGGTTGACGTTTGCTGCTGTATTATCTGGGTAGCAGCTGTTGGTTGCAGATCAGTAGAAGTTGTCGATGCGGTTCCTGTTACAGAGGAGCTTGTGCCAGCTCCTCCTGCCCCAAATATTAAAGGTGGTGCCAAATTCATAAAGTTCAACGACATCAGGTGATGGAATTGCATTAGATTCAGCATGTCTAGTGTATTCATGGGCATGTTACCCATGTTCGGTAGATTTTGTTGCATGTTTTGAAGGTTTTGCAGACTTTGCAAGCTTTGTAGGCTTTGTAGATTTTGTGGTAGTCCAGGGAAATTGGGTGGAAAGTTGGCAAAGTTCTGTTCCATTATCTTTTGGGCCAACATTGTTGGATCAAGGTTTAGCTTCTGCACAAGATCTGGAGTAAGGGCTTGCTGCTGTTGATGTTGTTGTTTTAGCAATGCAGTCGCTACCGCTGAAACGGATGATACTGGATTAGGGCTGGAAGGAGTAACTAGATGTGATGTAGACGGCAATACAGGAGAGCTTTCATTTACGTCCGCTGTCGACTCGCCTGTTGCTGGTGAGGGAGAGTTGCTTTCGCTACACGCATGTGTCATTGTTGCACCTAAATTAGTTTCAGATTCATTTAAAGTAAAACAATGATTCGGATTTGGATTTTCTACTATTAAGAACGATGTTGGTGATGTAGGTTCTTGATCGAGATAAATGTTTTTAAAGTTCTCAGCAAATTTCTCTAATAACTCAAGGGGAATCTGCTCATTGTGCATCTCCTCACAGTGTGTTTTCAGCACAAAAATTGAGGAGAATACTTTATTGCAATGGCGACAATAATAATTGCCAGAATCAGTGGATGGACAGAGCTTGTTTATTTCATTGAATTGCTTTACAATATCAAAGCCATAAGTTTCTAAAAGGGATTTATACATTTGATCATTAAAAGTTGGCGTTGTCGTCATAGACGTAGATGTCGGGCTCTTCGAGGACAAAGGTGGTGTCATTGGCTTGGGCTGAGAGTTCTCTTGCAAGCGGCAAGCACGTGTTTGGTGTAAAACACTTCTCATATGAATATCTAGTGTGCTTCCCTGTGCATAGGCCACTTTGCAGATGTCACATTTGAAACGTTTCTTTGGACTTTCATAGTCACATTCGTTATTAATTTTTCGTTTCGAAAAAGGTGGCTTATTTCCAAATGTAGCAACTCCTTCACCACCACAACAGTTACTACCACTACCACCAACTACTTCAATGGACTGCTCTTTGCTTGCCTTAGACCCTTCTATCAAGTTGGACGCAATAGAGATCGATTTAGCTGGGGAAGTAAAATCTCCGGCTTGTTGCTTCTTTGCCTTGTGCAAATGGGATACGCTATTAAAATGCACAAGAAGAATGTTTTTTTGAGTGAAGCTCTCACGGCAAATTTCACACTTAAAAGGACGATTTGGATCAAGAAACTTCTCCAGCGGGTAAATACTCAACTTTTCATTGCGTCTATGTTGATTAGATTTATGATCTTTCTCTAAACAACTTTGAGTTGTGTATGAATCTTTGCACTTTTGGCACTTAGCCTTGCGTTCTACATCTGTGGGATATTCTTCAGACATTTGATGAGAGTTAACATAGTCTTCTAGTTGATTTTTGTCGCTGGGCAGCAAATCAAAAACGGTTGGTGGTGGCAGTGGTGGTGGCGGCGGATGTTGTGGTGGTGGCGGCGTTGGCGAAGGCGCTGTTTTCATTATCGAGTTATTAGGTTTAAAATTTGTCAAAACAATCCCCTCTTCATCACCAACATTATAATGTAACTTATTTTTCGTACCTGTTGTTGCTTCAAGAGTGTTTGTATTCGATGTAGTTGCGGTGCTCGTAGCTACGTCTTCATCTCCTGCCCGGCTAATTGAAGGCGTTACCGGTAAAGATCCCGAAGTGTTTGCTAAATCCCCGCTGTTATTTGGCGACGGAATAGGACTTTCGGTCGATTGTACCTGGATGTGTATTTGTTCCATATGTTTCTGTAAGGATTGAGTGCTGCGAAAATTACGATTGCAAATCATGCACTTGGTGGCATCACGCATTGTGTGATACAGTGAATGTGTATTGAGTTTTTCTTGAGTCTTAAATGCCAGCGAACATTGCTTACAACGATATTTGTATACATGACGCTCAGAAATTACTATGTTCATATGACTATCTTTATAGTGTGCTAACATTTGCATCAAATTACCAAATAATTGTTGACAATGCTTCGCCAAACACTGATATTGCTCATTTACCATTTGATAATGCTTTGTATCATTGGCGTGCATTAGCAAATGCTGCTGCAGTTTGAATATGACGCCACACTGCGCACATGGATATTCTTCGCTAGGTGAAATTTGATTAGCAGGAGAAGATCCGGATTGTTGGTGTTGTTGTTGTTGTTGGAGCTGTTGCTGCGGAGCTAACAGCCCAGCCTCTGATAGTGGAGTGCTTGAATTTCTAGGCTCTGGCGTTGTGCTGGTGCTGCTCCTTCGGCTGCTATTCAACCAATGACTATTATCCACCAATCGTAGTAGCCTTGCCAAACCATCGCTATTCACACTATGCACCCCCATTAGATGCATCTCTAGTGTCTTTTTTTCGCAAAATGTTTCTTGACAAAGAGGACACATAACACTTTTGACAGCTGGAGAGCTTGTCACATTTGCAGAGCTCCTTGAGCTTGGCAGTTCAACCGGATCTTCGAATTGTTCGCAATCATCATTCGACTGAGCGTCATCCATAGTGTCTATCTGCTCTGTTTTGACTTCAGAGATCAACTCGTTTCCATGAACAGATATTGCTAGGCTTTGATCATGATGTTCTTGCTGCTGCTGATTACTTTGCATCTGTTGATCACTTTCCATCTGCTGATCACTTTGCATATGAACTGGGGACGATGATTTACTTCGAGATTGAGATGCTGCAGCAGCGGCTGCTGCTGCTGCTACGGCTGCATGAAAAGCATGCAAGGCTGCTGGATTTGTAGGAATTGTCAAAAAGTCCTGTTCGGACATATTTGGATGAATACTCCCAATGTGGTGTTCCATTTCCGACTTGATTTGATCAAAATAATCACAATTATTACATTTGTATATTATTGATGGCAATGAAGAGAGATCAACATTAGCAAGTTCTTTATTGCTATTTAAACTATTGCTAGCGGTGTTCGGTATGGGCGATGAGGAGATGTTATGTTGCTTATTGTCGGGAGAATCCGTGGAACTGTCCCGAAGTACACCAACCAAATTTGAGGAACAGCTTTGCGTTGTTAATTTTGAAAGGTTTTTCTCACTTTCAGTTTTTCCCAGTGATTGGTGAGTATCTGAACATTGTTCAGGGCTTGAACGTTCCGATTTAATACAATCTGCAATAAAACAAACAAATATAATATTTTCATTCGAAAATGACAACTCTTGGATAGAATTTATAGATAATAATGACAAGCAAGATAAGAAAAAAAATTAAGAGCTTTTCATAATTTTTTTAAATGTTCGTGTTTACGGCGTATTTTCGATAAAAAAATGTTTAAATTATCCCCATGTCAGATTTCAGATACTTTAGCTTTGAATGCTGAAAAAAATCTATTTGAAAAATCATGTTTTTGCTTTGTTCTGCTAATTTGTTTGTTTTTTGCTTAGATCACGAAAAAAAAAATTGTGAATTCAATTGGATGATATAAAAACAGTTATAAAGGATTGTTTATATGATATGCATCATGGTTACTTTCCAACTTAGATGACTTTCCACTTAGAATATATAACCTTATTAAAAAAAAATTAATGTAAATATTAAGCATAGATCCAAAAATTAAAATAATTGGAATTTTAAAACTAACATTTTCCCAACTTCTCACACTCCTCGTTACCATTATTTAAGTCAAATAGTTTCGAACAATATAAAGACACACTTCGCTCTTGATTAATCTGTACTAATATTTAAGCCAACAAAATCAATTCCCATAAACAAAGACATGTAAAACTTATGAAACTCAAACAAATATTAAACACGAAAGTATTTCTTTTCTCCCAGTTTGCCCCACTAAAATCATTGTACCCTAACTTCGTCTATTAACATGAGAAATAAATCGTGGGAACGTTTCTCCGTGCTCGATCCACCACAGAATATTATAATTATCACGGAATTTATCTCCAATTTACAGTGTATAGTAAGAAGCCTTTACCATCGTTCTTTAGTTGAAACTCAAGCTAACCTCACTAAAAATCCCAAGACATTTTTCCAATTTGTCAATTGTAAGAAAAAAGTGTCAATCAACAGTGAGAAATCAAGTGATCCTCAACATTATAGCAGATTTGTTTGCCTCATTTTTTAAAAGCAATATTTTACCAATGATTCTTTTCAAACAGACGAAGTTTATTTGAATTACTTACCGAATCTTTCAATCGGCCCTTTTTTCCCTCTCACAATCGATAAGAATCTTGTTAAAAATAAGTTAAGTCAAATTGGTGCAGAATTTTCTCTTGAGCCGGATAATATTCCGGCAACCCTTTCTCAAATATTTAATTTATCTTTATTCCCAGAAGTATGGAAAACTTCATTTGTTACACCGATTCACAAAAAAGGCGCGAAAAATGACGTCAAGAATTATCGCCCCATTGTCAAACTTTCCTACATCCCCAAAATATTTGAATGCCTCATATACGAACTAATAAGTTTTCGTTGTAAGTCGCTTATATCCCCTAGACAATATGGCTTCCTCAAATGTAGATCCACTACCACTAACCTTATTGAATTTGTTTCCTTTGCCCTCGCAGCACTAGAAGCAGGGATGGAAGTCGATGTTATCTCCACTGACTTTAGTAAAGCCTTTGACAAAAATGTACATAGTCTTATATACTTCAAACTTAAAGCACTTGGCTTTGAACCTATCTCCTTGAAATGGATATCTTCTTACCTCAGAAATCGTTCCCACAGTATGCGTTTCTGGAATGCACTTTTCAGCCTACTTCTCGCCACTTTCGGTGTCCCTCAAGGAAGTCACTTAGGCCCTTTTCTTTCCATCTTTACCATTAATGAAATTAAATTTTTTATAAAGCATTCCAATATCCCATTATGTATTGATGATACTAAGTTTTTCAAAACCATAACTCCAGTAAATGATTCTAACCTTATATTCAATTAGATCTTATTAGCTTTTTAATTTGGTGTCGCAAAAATTGCCTAGAATTGAACGTCGAAAAATGCCAATCGATAACCTTTTCACGTAAACGCATAGTATTGCTCCCCCGTGTCATTAATTTCTCTCCAATCAATCCATTCCAATTGTTGATTCGATCCGAAATCTCGGTCTTTTATGTGATCGTAAGCTTAGTTTCCTTACACACATCGGCGAAATAAGACAGAAGGCTAATTTAACACTCGAATTTGTAAAACGATGGTCTTAAGAATTCTGCAACCCTTGGATATGCTTATCAAGTTTGGTGCCCCATACCACCACGTTCATATTTCCAGAAGCGGAAGCATTAAAAAAACGATTTCCTTTTATTCTACCTCTCTATCAAGACCGTCTCCAACTCATTAATCTGAAACCTCCTAGAAGAACGAAGAATTTGAAGGTAATCGCTTGAGCCGTTTAGGCTGCAGTCGTTATAAATGCAGATGGACAAACAGACTGACAGACAGCCATTTTTTCTCACTTTCTATGCTCGTAATGTCATGTTTGATTGTTAGATTTCCTCTTTTTATTTTATTCACGAATCTTAAACGTGCCTTATATTTCCAATAATCGCAAGTAAAAACATTCATTAGTGTGAGTATAGCGTTTTATTGGGACTTCCATTACTGCGCTAGCTAAAGATTCTCAATTAAACACGACTATGGTTTCTTAAACGTTATGTATCCGGATCGCAAACCGTATACGTGCAAAGAACCATTAAGCTAATTACGACATTTAAAAAAATTTAATTAAGCTAGAGATCTTTAAAAAAAATTATTTCGGGTTGAATATTATTGTAAATGTGTCCATGTTTGCTTTTTGATTCGGAGTTGTGCATCAAATTTCAAATATGGTAATAAACTAGACTGTTGGTGTTGTATGTGTTAAAAAAAAGTATGGGGTAGGTACATTTACATTATAACGACGATAATGTTTTTGATTCGAAAATCAACAGAAAAGGACGCTCAACAAGAAAATCCAATTACTGAAATTCTCGGATGATTGATGATTTTTTGTGCTGTTCCTTCCTTTCACTCATATTCGTTTTTAAAAAGATACGAATTCTTCATCAATGCAAAGCAAAGTCGTTGTTGTGGAAACAAAAAGGCGGGCAGGGAAAACATCTAGGACAGATGACAGTAACAATCAAAAACCGAGGGGATTTCGATTGGCTTTTGCATAATGTTTAATATTTTAATGATGCATATGACTGCTGAAAATATTTGATACAAATGCAAAATTCTTCACTCTGTTAGGGGCATTGAGATTAGTGTGGTGATTTCAGTAGTAGCAGCAGAATGTCCAGCAGAAATATTAATTCTCTAATGGAACTAGAAGAGCCATTCATCACCCAAATTAATTTTAATGTTAAAATTGTTTGTAATTCAAGCCTTAATAAGGACTTTAGGTCGCTTAAGTTGACAGAACGGCATTTCCTTAGACCAGTCTGTTGCAACTAAAAAAAAAAAAAAAAATTTATTGGCCGACAGCTCCTTAAGGAGCCAAGGCCTAGTCACTTATACTCTCAACCATTCGTGTGTGTGTGTTGTTAATCTGCAAGAATAGAAGGGACCTACAGTTTACCGCCGATTCCGAACATGAGATGCACTTTTTCGAGACAAATTTTACTCTTGGAGGTTTTGTCAGTTCCTCGCAAGAGGCAGTACCCCGGAAAAGAAGATGGCTATGAGCTGGATTCGAACCCAGGCTCATTCGCTTAGCAGTCCGACACACTAACCACTTAGCCACGGGGCACTACTGTTGCAACTAAACTTCAAAATAAATTGCACGACTGGATCGCACGTAACTGCTCTTATATGCGGCCAAAGCTTCGAATATTAATTGAAAAATATTAAGTTTTTTTTTTCGATTTTCTAACATTTGATTGTTTGAAAAAAATACGTAAAATAGTTTTCAGCGAAAAAATCGTAGGATCAGTTTTTTGAATAAAACGATTTTATTTTAATAACTTTTTTCAAAAAATTAAAAGAATTTTTTTTTAAAATGCAAACTTAAGCAAAAAAATAATGTACATTTAAAAACAAAATTAAAAAAAAAATCCATTTAATCGTTTTCAAAATATTGATTTTTGAAAAAAATTTAAGAATATTATTAAAAATACAACAACAAAGTTTTCGAGAATATTTTAAAATAAAATTATTAAGCCTACCAACATTTTCCTGAATATCAATTTTGATTGAAATCGGATGACCAGTTTTCGAGAAAGTCGAAAAAAAAACCGTTCTATAGGAGGTACCGTTTTTAGCACCATCTTGAATTTTTTTTCCAACAACACATAACCTACACCTACAAAAGAACACTGATTTTTGTTCATAAAAAATTCTTAGAGCCGTTTCCGAGAAAAATAAGCTTTTGCTTGACGGTTGTATGACAGGTACCGTTAATATTTGAGCTAAAAAAAAAATATTCTAAAAAGTCCTTTGTAGAATGTCAAAACAACCTTATGTTCCAAATTTGAAGTAGATTGTTCCAACGGTTTAGGCTGTAGTTCAATATACATCCGTACAGACGGACAGACAGACAGACAGACAGAATTTTGCGAGTCCATAACTTGCCTTATAGCGCCGCAAAATAATAATGGATTCTAATAGAACGACTAAATTAAAAAAAAATGTTTACTACGGGTGGGGGGTCTATTTCCCACATTGAAAAAATATATATTTAAAAACAACGGCAACACTTAAAATAATGTGCTATGCATTTTTTTAAAGCGAAAAATCTGTTCTATCATTAAGGTTTTTTAAATATCTAGAAACTTATTTCAAACTCAAAATTTCAGATGTCTATCAACATTGATTTAGGAAAGAGGGCCATGGGATGTCCACATTTGGTAAGAACCATTTCCGTTGCTAGAGATTCTTGTGGAAGTTCAAGGTCATTGTTCATGTCTTTCGCAGACAGTATTTCTTCGAGGATTAAAATATTGTTTCATTTATTTTTATTTGAAGAAGAGTGCTTCGGCTCCAGAAAATCATTATAAAATCCTTTTTTAAAATAAATTTTCTTCAAGATCTCGTTGAATAAATTTTTTCAAGCATTATTTTTCTCCACGACACTTTTGAAAAAGAAAACGTAGTATTAAGTTGGTTCGAAAGTAAAATTTCTCAGGTGATTTTTGGTCCCACGCACATTAACGGCGTGTGAAATTCCAATGCCTCGGCCTAGAAAATTTATTATCCAAGATGTGGAACTCAAAATTACTTGCGTAATTCAGCAAATACCGACCATGAAGCTCGCGTCGCGGTCGCGTCGTAGCCGCAGGCAACATTTACATGAAATTATATGCAAAAGGTAAATATCGGACACTGTTCCTTCAGCCCATAATAAATTTATTTTATATGTTTTCTTAAACATAAAACAATGTCCTTAATGAATCACCCTTTAATTGGTCTGTAGTCCAGAACAACCTGAGCTATCTATTTATCATGCCCTTGGTTAAAGTATGTAGGAATTTAAATTGGAAACTGTTCTGTTAAACGATCAAGATCAGATCTTAACGAACTTTCAACTATGAATCCACAGGACATCTCTCCGATTCTCGTTAAAATTATGCAAGGGTGAACTTAATTAATTTAAAGAGTTAATGAAATTCCGTAAACATAGAGCAGAATTTATCACCGCAGAAGGATGATATGATATCGAATTAAAAAATAAAACTATTTAGAGCCTTAAAACAGCAATGTCATATTCAAATACCCATAGAATTGAATCCGAATAATCTTGGTTGTAGAACCTTGGTTTTACATCACTGTACAAAATTGTGCCTTAAAATGTTTTCTTGAAGAAGTTTAAATCCTCAGATCTACATTTTATACAATAACCTTGCATTTTGATAAAAAAAATCGCAACAAAAGGGCACACAAAAAAAAACTGCAGATGTCCAATGCGGTTTTGAAATTTCCTTTTTACCTTAACACCTGATATTTGGTGTACAAACAGGTAGGAAATAAGAACTAATAGTAAGAAGAAAAAATGCAACAAGGAACACACAAACAAATGTGTTAACATGATTGTTCCGAAGCACCTTATGGTCTTATGGTAAATTGGTAATCTTTCGGAGTTTTACCTTTAGTTGACAGAGAAGGGTAACAAAACAATATTCATGTAGGAAAGTATGCATGTGTATTTCTATCCGGATCCGGATAATGTAACGGACAACAAAGAACTTAACTAAGTATATGTGCACGAATGTTGTTTGCCTACTTCGAAAACTAATTAGCCCTTAGGCCAAACGTCTTAAGGCCTTCTTATGCATTTAATATTCCACATCAGAAAATGTGCATTCTAGATGTATTGTATATATGAAAATGTGAAGGATAGCAATCCACATAACATATGTCCAATTATCCTGTATCCCCTATACACTCATACATTTCATATTGGAATAATACCTTAGTTTATTAGGACTTTGATTGTGATTGAACATAAGAAATGCGCCACAATTATTTGTTATTATTCTAATTCTTGTTTTTACTTATATGTATATGTATGCAAGTACGGCTATATTTATTCGTTTATAAAGTGTGCACCGGAAGTAGGGTATAGCAGGAATGTGGTTGTGGTAGTGGTCGATGGCAAAGTAGAGAATAAACTAGTTTGAAGGAACACTCAAATTGCCTAAGTATAAACCGCCCAAATGAACCGAAAACCCCAAAAGTCAATAAATCGACAAATGTATTAATGAATTTAAGTATATGAACACACAAACCCATTCACGTAGAAGGTTATATTTGAAATTCTCTAAGAGCCCCATAATGACGCGACAAATATTTTTTTTTGCGTAAAAAAAGGGCCTTACAAGCTTTCACCCAGTCCACAAGCTCTCGTAAACCCTTATTCTCTGCTTTTCCTATACAATTATAAAAAAAAAATCGAAATAATTTGTCATAAATAATTGCTCCCACCTTTGACTACTTTGATTGCGGTTGAGGTATTAGATTTTGTAGCGGTTGGTTTGCACCGCTTCGGCTTGTCCATGATGGCGATGGTTGCGGCAATAGCACCAACATGAATAGAATGTTCTAATTTGCGGTTTATTGTTTTTTTTTTGAATAAGAGTAGCTATGTAGTAGTGAAATCACAGTAAACTAATTGTGATGAGTTTTGTTTAATGTACATAAGTTTAGATTGGAATTCTTATGATTTTTTTTTTTTATATTAAATTGAAACATATGGATAAGGGTGTCACAGTTACAAGAGGGTAGAATTTAGTTTTATTGTTTGTTTGGACATTGTAAACATGTATGCATATTCTTTTTATTTCCATAGCAATATTACCTACGTGTGTTTCAAGCCTAAGAATCGTCCCTGATGCATACGTATGTATGTGTGTATCTTTTTTAATGAGGACGTTCTTGATTTTACTTCAAAGTCTCATCAAACATTGGGGATTGTGTTGGTGAAAATGTCACACGTACACGGTTAAAATTTTTTGTATATTTTTTTAATATACAGCATTTGTATAACAGCCGTATGTTGTATAGTTACGGTGACCATATTTTTAAATTCCAAATAATGAACATAAAAAAGAAAAATAATTAAACCCAGTTTTTGACTATAAATAACTCAATTAAAACGAGGATTACAGATGCTTTATGTTAGGCAAAATAAATAAATAAATAAAATGCAGTCTTTACTTTAGAGTAAAATAAACGCTAAAAAAAACTTTATTATTTTAAATTTGGGACTTATGCAAGTAACATTTATTTGCTTATAACGGGTGATTTTTTTGAGGTTAGAACTTTTTTAAAAAAAAAAAACGCATAAAATTTGCAAAATCTCATCGGTTCTTTATTTGAAACGTTAGATTGGTCCATGACATTTACTTTTTGAAGATAATTTCATTTAAATGTTGACCGCGGCTGCGTCTTAGGTGGTCCATTCGGAAAGTCCAATTTTGGGCAACTTTTTCGAGCATTTCGGCCGGAATAGCCCGAATTTCTTCGGAAATGTTGTCTTCCAAAGCTGGAATAGTTGCTGGCTTATTTCTGTAGACTTTAGACTTGACGTAGCCCCACAAAAAATAGTCTAAAGGCGTCAAATCGCATGATCTTGGTGGCCAACTTACCGGTCCATTTCTTGAGATGAATTGTTCTCCGAAGTTTTCCCTCAAAATGGCCATAGAATCGCGAGCTGTGTGGCATGTAGCGCCATCTTGTTGAAACCACATGTCAACCAAGTTCAGTTCTTCCATTTTTGGCAACAAAAAGTTTGTTAGCATCGAACGATAGCGATCGCCATTCACCGTAACGTTGCGTCCAACAGCATCTTTGAAAAAATACGGTCCAATGATTCCACCAGCGCACAACGCACGGGATGCATGGGCAGTTCTTGAACGGCTTCTGGTTGCTCTTCACTCCAAATGCGGCAATTTTGCTTATTTACGTAGCCATTCAACCAGAAATGAGCCTCATCGCTGAACAAAATTTGTCGATAAAAAAGCGGATTTTCTGCCAACTTTTCTAGGGCCCATTCACTGAAAATTCGACGTTGTGGCAGATCGTTCGGCTTCAATTCTTGCACGAGCTGTATTTTATACGGTTTTACACCAAGATCTTTGCGTAAAATCTTCCATGTGGTCGAATAACACAAACCCAATTGCTGCGAACGGCGACGAATCGACATTTCACGGTCTTCAGCAACACTCTCAGAAACAGACGCAATATTCTCTTCTGTACGCACTGTACGCATTCGTGTGGTTGGTTTAATGTCCAATAAAGTAAACTGAGTGCGAAACTTGGTCACAATCGCATCAATTGTTTGCTCACTTGGTCGATTATGTAGACCATAAATCGGACGTAAAGCGCGAAACACATTTCGAACCGAACACTGATTTTGGTAATAAAATTCAATGATTTGCAAGCGTTGCTCGTTAGTAAGTCTATTCATGATGAAATGTCAAAGCATACTGAGCATCTTTCTTTTTGACACCATGTCTGAAATCCCGCGTGATCTGTCAAATACTAATGCATGAAAATCCTAACCTCAAAAAAATCACCCGTTATATTTAAATACTTTCCTAAAATAGAGATTCGTTTAATTAAATTTTAATATTCTATGAACTCTAAACAGATCATTTCATAGTTAAATTTAGTAATTTAAATTGATTTCATAGTTTGGACTTTAATTTGTTTTTTTTTTTTACGATTTTTAAAAGCTTTTGACTTCATTATTATTTGAATCATTGACATATTAAGTATGGACTGCTAGTTGGTTGTCATTTCCATACAATTTTAAAACAATGTGTCGGCATACGCTAACAGCTAAAACAAACCAATTGTGAAATATTTAATTACAAGAAACTTCATTTTCATAAGCGTATTTAGCATATGAGCAAGGGGTGCAGTTCACTATGAATTATTTTTTTAAATTGAATAATATTAATAAAAGTACGAAGTTTTACAATCAAAAAATAGTAAACAATTTGGCATTATCATTTATTATTTTATATTTTTTTGTGGTTAAGAGGGATTAGTTGCCCTTCTGCCTCTGCCAATGTCCGCCGCCTCTGCATTGAAACTTTTGTTTCCATATTCGACAACCAGTTACCTTCATGCGCTATTAGGAATCAAAGTGAAGTTTGATCCTAGCAGTCCATTGGGCGTTCTTTTAGTAACTATTGTTAACTATTTGTAGTTCCAAAATACCAAAATACAGATTCGTAATTAATTGACGGAAAAACATTGTTCAAAAGTACATTGTTGAAGTGTCAAATAGTTACGTTTTGCAACTATTTCCAACTCATGTCCATGAACTTGTTTACATGATTCCTTTTTTCGGTTGTTTCTTCATTCTTTCTTTTTGACAAAATGGTAAGGGTGTAGAAAAGTAGAGGGCATGAACTGAAGAATATGGAAAAATGAACATTTTAAGATTTTTTGGGGTTGAGCTTTTGACTTTTCTCGTTTGAAAAAGAAAATGCTTTACACGGACTAAAAATAAGAAGTTTTAAAATTGAAAACAATTACCAATCATGTTTTTTTAGTGGTAATGAGTAGTTTTTAATAGATTTTTTTTTTAAGAATATCGCAAATTTCATTCCAACAAAACAGCACAGTTTAAGTGAAAGTATTGGAAATATTCGGGGTAATCCAAATCAGTATTAACACCAACGTACGTGTCTGTCCAAAAGTAGAATGAAGATTTAACCGAAAAGAAGAATCATATAAACAAGGTCCATCACAGAAATTGAGAATGTTGATCTCTCAAAATCAAAGTTTATTTAGAATTCAAGTCAAAATTCTAAATTCAATTTTTTTTTGGTGGTGTTTAAAAAACTAAAAACATAGTTATATGCAACGATATTGTAAGTTGAATTATTTTCGATGGCAGAGTCTATATTTTATTAGGTATTCATTTGAAGAAGTACATGAAATTTTTATATGTTTGATAGATTAACAATGTGTAACAATAAATCGTTCCAAAATCGTAACAATCATAACAAAGTCTAACAATAACACATTTTTGACTTTGACACAACAACGATAGTTAAGCTCTTCATAGCTTTGTTCAATGGTTATTTTTAAGATCACAACAGCACTGAACAGATTAGGACAGCATAGAAGTAGTGAGAAATGTCAGAACAGTTTAGAACAGGCGGCCGATGACATATGCCAGTCAGTGTTTATAAGCACCCACCTTGAGGGTGGTGGTGGGGCAAGGGGATAAACTTGTCCAAGCCATTGTTAGCCAAAACAAAATAAAGATTTGCCATTTGTGTCAGTGTTGTTTACAAAAATAAAATGAATCAAAACACACAACGTTCCGGGAATGAGATAGGGAGATTTGCATTTCGTTATCAGTTTTGGCCTATTTAGTTATTTTGTTGAAAAAATTATGGTTTAGTTAGTTTCTAGTTTTTGTTTGAACAAAATTAAAAAAAAATACTGAACAAATAATGAACAGCTTTTGAAATAATGAAAATTTTTAAATTTTTGAATACAAAATAATTCATAATGAACATTTACTTCAAATAATGAACTGTTCATTATAATAATGAACGTATGGTCACCGTAAGTATAGTAAACGTTTGTTTTTAATATTCCATAAATATTAGAGATTTTTTTGTAATTATTTTGTATTACATTCTAACAGATTTGTATTGATCTTTTGATTTGTAATACAAAAATGATTAAAATGTAATCGAATGGATTGAAATATAATCCTTTAATATTCAAATGTATACGAACGGATTATAGATATATAAACCTTTAAAATAAAAATGTAATACTTAAAAACCTTATTCAATCCTCATTGTAAAGGGTGTTTTTTTTTAGACGTGTGGTTTTCAAGAACAAATAAAACGCATATAATTTAATGTTATGGCCAAGAATTTAACTTTATTATAAAGATAAGGGTTTGCTATTATGTTTTGAGAAGGATTTCGGGCAAGTGGCCACCGCGGCTGGTTCGAATAAATTCCAGTCGAGAGGCCCCATTTTCGACCATTTTTTGCAGCAATATTCATGTTGAAATGCCAAACAAACTGAGCATAAATCAAGTGAAAGCTGTCAAAAAGACCTCCAGTTAAAATGGTTTTGCTAACTTAAAGTTAAAAAAACACTAAAAAGAGGTCGAATTTTCGATATCATGTTGAAAATGGCAACCCGAACTGAAGGTGTTTTTCTTTTTAAGCTCTGAGCAGAGCACGGAGTAGAGCCTGAGCAAGTCCATTACGCTCTGAGTAGAATATCATCAAAACTCTCCGATTTAATTAAGAAACACATTTGAGCACTGAGCTGTCATATGGTCCACTTTGCACCTTAAATACAAAAATCCTTAGAAAAATTAATTTTTATATTTTATTTCAACCGACGCCATTTTGATTTTTGTTTATTTTCCAACCCTGTCATTTGTTAAAACACACAAGATATAAGAAGTTGGCCGCGCTCAGCCTTTTACTCCATGTGTCATTTTATTCTGAGCTCATAGAACGCGCTCCGAGCTAGCTCCGATTGAAAAAAGAAACACAAATCTTTTTTTGACAGGTCAGTGCCCTGCTCTGAGCTTAAAAAAAAAACGCCTTGAGCATAAATCAAATCACAGCTGTCAAAAACACCAACTCCGAAAAAAGTATTGCCAGATTGAAAACCACACGTCTAAAAAAAACACCCTCTAGTATAATAGATTTGTATCTGAGAAAGAAATGTAACCTTCGTTAGATTTGCTTTTATTATCACTGTATTTAATTTTAATATCGTTGCATTAGATTTTAATTCCGTCGTATTATATTGCAAACATGAGTGCATTATAATATAATGTACCTAACTAAAAATAAGTTAAAAACTTACCAACACATACAAGTTTGTAGCTCTTTAAAACGGCTTGCAAGTAAAGAACCATTTCATATTGTGTGTTGGGTCATTCTTGAAAGTGTCGTCATGGAAAACCGGAGCAGTATTTCGTTTGGTATTTTTTTTTAAAAGCAGTGCCCCTTGGCTTAGCGGTTAGTGTGTTGGATTGCTAAGCGAAGAGCCATGGGTTCGAGTCCCGTTCATATCCACCTTCTTTTTCGGGTTACTCCCTCTTGCGAGGAACTGAGAAAATCTCCAAGAGTAAAAATTTGTCTCGAAAAAGTGCATCTCATGTTGCCGTTTGGACTCGGCGGTAAATTGTAGATCCCTTCCATTCTTGCAGATTAATAACACACACACAGGAATGGTTGAGAGTATAAGTCACTAGGCCTTGTCTCCTTAAGGAGCTGTTGCGCCAATAAATTTATTTATTTATACTATTTAAAAAAAAATACTTTTGAAAAACAAAAGTAAACATTTAGCAACTAAAGCAAATTCAGGTACGTATTTCAATATATACCTAACTATATATTAATAAAAAAATTTGCCGGCTTTGTGATAGGTTATTGTAAATTTTGTTTGGCGCGTCGCGTGGTTGCGCCATTAAATGCGTTTTTTCGAGATCAGATAGAACGAAAAAGAAGGAAATCTGCTAAATAACTGGAATGACTATGACACACATGTGTAGGTTATCTATAAAGAAACCTTCAACGAATGATAATAAATATAAATATTTTTTTTAATTTAATTTAATTTAATTTTAATTTTATTACATTTCGTTTTACGTTGCAATACTTCAGTTATCAATTTTAAATACAGGACTATTAAAAATCATGAACAATTTATATAAAAAATTTTAATATATTGTGCGTTATATTATAATACTTTTGTAAAATAATTTAACTAACATTTTATTAAAAACTAATACACCATTGTGCATATGCCAATATAAAAAATATTAATATGAAACAGCGCAATATTACAAATTAATTACGAGTTTATTTATTTTTAATATTTTTGTATTAAAAGTATTACATTATGTGTGTATTAGAAGTTAATATAATCGTATTAGATTTTGTAATAATATATATATATTTAATTTTTATATAATAATTATTATATTTGCGATGTATTAAGTTTTAATAAAATTTGGTGTTGTCATATAATGTAACCCAACATTTATTAAAAAGTACCCTTACATTTTTAACCGTGTACGTTGTGTATGAAAATCAATTTTTTTTTTAATTTTTGCTCAATTAAGTAGCCAGAATTGACATATCTTGTGTTTATTCGTGATTGACTGCTTAATCACGCAAATTCTCATTTTCACCTGAACAGCGAAGAGGCAACTAACATTGAAAAAAGGCGAATTGTCAGAAACCCGCACGTACTTTTTAATTTCACGTTTACGTAGAAATTAATGATTGAAGCCTCAGTCATGTAGGAATAATGTACTAGTACATATTTGAAACTTCATTCTATATTTTTACTTGCTATTTATAGGGACTATAAGGCAAGTTATGCATTCGTAAAAAAAATTCTAAGAATCAAACATGACATTACAATAATAGGGAAGTCGAAAAAAGTGGGTCAGAAAATTCTGTCTGTCTGTCTGTCCGTATCGATTCCTACAGCCCAAACGGTTAATCCGATTTTATTCAAACTTGGTATATAGTATTTTTAGAGTCTCTACCCGACTGTTTTTCGAATTGCCATTCTAGCTCCAAAACTAAGGGTACTTGCCATATAACTGTTAATGAAAAACTTATTTTTCTCTAAAACGGCTCCTACGATTTTGATAAAACTTTCTGAATGGTGTTTACTATGCAAAATCTATCTTTTAGTTTTAATGGATTTTTCAGAAAAAGTGTTATAATATCTCGTTAACTAATTGACGGATTTTGATGAAATTTTCAAAAACATTTTTTTTAAATTTTTAATATTTTTTTTTTTTAATTTATTTTGTTTTTTTTTAATATTTTGAAAACGAATCTATAGATTTTTTTTTTTAATTTGTTCTCCTAGTATAAGCTATAGATTTCTTTTAATTGACATTGACATATAGGTACATAATATCCTAAATAAATTCCATAAACAAATAAATAACATGAGTTTATCAATTCACCAAACATAGTTAAGCTACCTATTTTAATTAATTTTATTTCAAAAAGTAAATTATTGTTAAATGTACCTAATAGCTTATATCTAGGTAAACCTATACCTAGCCTTGTTTTTTAAATTTTATTCGAAGATGTGACCGCACATATGAGGAAGTACGTACAATCAAGTCGTGAGACTATTTGATTGATCAGCAATGTTTGTGTATTTAATATTCTAACATTTGATTTTAAACTGTGTGTATGCCGTTTTGGAAGGTTACTTAGAATATACGTTTTTTTCTTTAGACCAAATTTAAATTTTTTTCTTCCTAAGATTAAGGCCACTTGTTCTATTTACTTTTTAAGTGCTTTTCCCAGTTTAGTTTAAATCCTATGCAATCAAATTTAATAAAAATTCTATTCTATTAAGTTTTCCATTTTTTTTTTAATTTCTATTTTTCAGAAACAAATAATGAATACAAATAATTTTCTTTTAATTTTCCTACTTACATAAGGTATTAGGAAGATAGATTGGAAGGATAAGAGGTGCCGATTAGGATTAACATTGGTTTTGAATGCTTGCAGATCAAAATGGCAAGGGAAAATCTCGCAGGGTAAACTATTCCAAATTCGTGTTGTTCGGCTAAAAAAATAATCCCTATATTTCACGGTACGTCTGAAATCGGGCTCAAGGATGAGCATTCCTTGCGAGACGAGTAGTATTACGGGAGAAACTTTTAAGGGGAGGAATGCAGTTGGCTACTTCGAGTGAACATTTTTTTATAAAAGAAACGATTAAGTAAGGAAGGACATAAAACATTGCGTCGGTGTTCTAGAGGGGCAATTGTTGCAGAGACATTTCTATTTCCTATTAATCTTAACGCTCGATTTTGTATTCTATCAAGCAGGTGTAGCGATGTTTGCGAAGCACCTGCCCAGAGGTGTAAGTTATACTCGATTAAAGCCAAATCAGAAGGGCAAAAAAACTTCTTGCATCGATACAGAAAACCTAAGCACTTAGCAGCATATTTGGCGGTCTCATAAATACGGAGATCGTCGTTGACACACATACCGAGTACTGAAAGCTTTTCGGTTTCTTCGATGCAAGTGCCATTCATGGACAATGGTATTGGGGGTTTATTTATCTTTAACGACAGACGACAGCATTGAGGTTTCGAAGCATTAAACTCCACACAATTCCTATGACCCAATTTGACAATGCTGTATAAATTGGAATTTAATGAGCTCATGGTACCGTTGCGATTGTACGTCCGAAGGCGAAGGGCGTGAATTGTCCAACGAATATGAAAAGCTGAGGGTAGAGTCGTCAGCAAAACAGTTAAGTGAATTTGAATTAACAGACAGAATATCATTTATAAAAATGAGGAAAAGAGCCGGAGACAGAATGGAGCCCTGGGGCACACCAGCATTTAATTTGTCGGAATCAGACTTGAAGCCGTCTAATATAACTTGTATTAAACGGTCTAGAAGATAGCCTCTAATCCAACGAACAAGAGTATCATCGATCCCAAAAGCACGCGTTTTCGATAAGAAATCTTCCTGCCAAATTCTATCAAAGGAAATATCAAGCGCATTAATCTTGCTTTCACGAAAGCAATGTTAGGATTTGTTCCACTGTTCGGTGAGATATGCCATCAGATCACCAGTGGAACGATTACTGCGAAAGCCATACTGACGGTCGTCAAGATATTCTTTAAGCAGACGGTTAAGCAGCGTTTCCATGATCTTCTTAAAAGCAGGTTTTATCGTATTTCCTCCGATCATAAAATTTTACTTCAAATTAGAAATTAAAGAAACCCTTATAAAATAATATTTAAGTTGTAAGATTTACGTATTCTATCAAATCTCTTTAATGTAAAATGTGCGGTAACAAACTATTGTAATATTTACAACGAAATGAAAATCTATCTAATTTGCATATATTTTCGTAAATGACCTTCTGCTTCAAAACAACAAAGATCCTATCCCTATCGAATGTTTCCGAATCCTCTTTTAACGGACATTCACTGTAAAAACTTTACCAAAACAATTAAACCATCACTCTTACTTCCCTGGTTGTTATTTGTTGCCATAGAATCGAATCTCATCTTCATAAAATGCTGGAACCATAGAAAGGTGAAGTTTCAAGAACTTAAAAGACCACAATGTCTTCAGGCAAACCCAGTTAGTTTTAATATTTTTTTTATGAACCTCGCATGTATCTTATTTGGTTCGGTAAAGAGGGGGTGGAAATCGGAGTCAGGCGTGTGCCCGCCCGTCATTTCAGTGCGAATATTAGTACCATATTGAATTATATTCCATATTCGAATCGATCAAAATTGTGGACAGCTGGAAGGGGAGAGGAACATGAAGAACCATCAGACCAATTCCAGGGCCAACAACAGAAACCAATAGCGACCGAAAGCCGGAGTTGTGATGATGATCATGCGGGGCATGGTCGTTGGTCGTTGGTCGGATACTGCATATTGCAAGGCATACAAATAAACTTTCTGCCCTTTGGTGTTCATTCCTGCGATATTAATCATACTTTTCGATTTTTTCTGCATCACTTCTGCAAGTTTGAGATTTTTTTTTTTTTTTTTTTTTTTTTTTTTGATTTCTCGGTTTAGCAATAATTTCAAGTTCGTGCGTTTAAGTTATCAAAAACACATACATACAAACATATATAATCGAACTGTAATGTTGAACGCACAATATACAATGCGTTTAAGTGCTGCACTTCTTGTTTTGTGAGGAGCAGGCGGAAAAGTAAAGGTGAGGTGATTAAAAGAAACCTATCCAACCTTTGGATTATGGTTTTTGTATCAGGTGGGTGGCGAGATAGTGGCAGCAGCGGTGCGGCAATATTATGTGCAACAAGAACGAAGAGAGAGCGCGAGAAAGAATTACCCATAAAATCGCATTTAGATTATCCCTGACGATATGGCGAGCAATGATGTTTGTGCGCGCGCACAGGGGAACACGTGAGTGCGGTCGGGAAGCCTATTTCCATTACCATTTCAATTCCAATCCCTGCACATCCTCTACCGCCAAATAGCGCGCACCGTACCGACCTTTAATCAATGTCGACTCTTCTGCTCTGGTTCCCCTCATCACTCTGCCGCTCTTCCATCGGTATACATAATCATTTTTGCATTCTCAAGTAATTTGCAATAATTTCCTCAAAGATACATTTTGCGCGCGTGAGACTGAGACGCTGCATTCTGCTGGCCAATGTTGCAAGGAATGAAATCGTTTATTGTGCTCTTCTCGCGAAACTGCGGAACCATAACCATCGAATCAACTTCGATCACAATTGATCGGGCTTACTCTGATGTTGTGGTGACTTATCCCTTTGGGGTAAGATTTGCTAGATTATTATTTGGTATGGTAGGTAGATGATATACATATGTATGTATACATGTGTTTTAATCCTAATTTGTGGTGCACATTTATTAGTGGTAAGCAGCGTTGCATTACATAGTTATTTTTTGTGTTTGTGGCGCATGAACATTTCGCTGGAAATTCTGTTGAATATGTTAAAAAACATATGAAATTTTTTTTTATATGAAACTTTTTTAGCAGAAAATTATGAAAATTTCGTAAATATTTTTAATCAATTCGAATTGTTATGGAGTGGTGCAATCAGAATACACACAGTCGGAAGAGCAAGTGGGGGAATGATTTTTGGAAAAAAAATATTTTGATTAAGGAGAGAAAATAGAGATTTTGTGAAAATAAAAATCGATGGAGAGCATATGGAGATTTGTCCAATCTGCCTCAACTAGCGATAGATAAAAATAAATTAAAAAATTAAAAAATTGTTTGGTTAAATTTTGTTACTTTTTATATTTAGTTTCAAATTTATTCACAAGTTATAAATTCATTTGCAACGCGTTTCATAAACTTAGTTTTCATCATCAGGCGGACGCGGATATATACCTACTGTAGACAGTATAGATATATATATATCCGCACCCGCGATAAACTAAGTTTTCGCAACGCGTTGCAAATGAATTTAAAATAAAATATAAGTTGTGAATAAATTTAAAACTAAATACAAAAACCAAACATTTTTTCATTTTTCATTTATTTATTTATCTCCACTTAAATACAACTTGGAGCCCAATCATGACTACCTAAACTGTTGCAACTAGCAACTTAAATACAATGATCTAATTGATTGCTGCAAAACATGCTTCTAGTTGGTGACTTTAACGCAAGAGTTGGAAAAGAACAAATAGCTCCGATAATTAAAGGAACATTTCAATATTTTTGCAACGTTATAAGGGAATCTAAGGATGAAATTATCGATGCTAAAGGTGAACAACTTTTAGTTTGTGCCTTTTAAACGGTAGAACAGCAAGTGACAGAAATGGTGACTTTAAGGGTGATGGATGCTCCGTAATCGACTATGCGCTCATAAATGGAAATTGGTATAAACTGATACAGGATATGGAAGTAGTCACTCAATTTTTCTCAGATCACCTACCCCTATGTCTATATCCAATGTGGAACAAAAATAAGAACCGAGGTAACGAAAAATCCTTCGTTATATTATAAAAATTTATCTGGAAAGGCTTGACTTCTGAATATCACCGTCAACTAGATGAATGCTTTTTTATACCCATGTTTTCTGAGAAGTGTAATAAAATATATAGCAGAAAAACGAGAGGACTAGCAATAAAAAACAGTTAGAAAACAACCTTGGTTTGATCAAGAATGCTCCAAAGCTAGGAAAAAAACGCTTGAACCCAGAAACAACTAAACAAATCTATAATTCAATTTGCGAGTCCAAGAAGAGCATGTACTTTAATGGAATGGCGAGAGATTTCCAGTAGCAAAAAATTTTGGGCAATTGCGAAAAACTCAACGGAAATGCATACAAAGTAGACATATTTGTTGAAGTTAATACGCTTAAGTCATTTTCGAACAATGCTTAATCCAGAAGGACCTTAAATTGTGTATATGTATGCAGTACCGCAAGTAAATGATGATATCTTAGACCCACCATTCAGCATAGACGAGCTCTTTGAAGTGTCAAGAAAAGCTAAACAATACAAGGCACTAGGAGAATATGGAATCCCCCTATGAGCTCTTCCACAACGCTACTGTCCCTCCTTCCCTAAACTTCCTATGCTCGCGCAGTGTGTTCAACATTAGAAGAGAAGCACAAATCCCTTGTGCGCGTGCACAGTTAAAAAAAAAAACTTTCTTGAAAAAGTTGTTGGATCTCTTAGTTATATCTTCAAGGAAGCAAAGGTGACGGAAGAATTCCAGAAGTCAATAATCTTCCCAAGATTTAAGAAAGGTGACTCCAATGATGCAGCGAACTATAGAGGCATCTCCTTTATAAATACCATAGCGAAAATTTTCACTGGACTGTTGAACATGCGTCTAGCAAAATGGGTGAAAGGTAAGGTAATTCAGTATGAACAATTTAATCAAAGTCCTAAACGAGGAAGATAACTCAAGGCTGACCAATGTTCTCGTCATGAAGGAAGGAACTTATGTAGAACTTAAACATTGTTTTATAAATCCAGCTAGATCTAAGAGAAAATAATATCGCAGATTGGAGACACATCACACGAAAATTCGTCCTTGATGTGGAAAAAGCAATTAAAATAGAATGCGTAAGCCAAGCTGAAAATTCAACATCACGCTTCTCTAGATAAACTACGGAAACACTGACCTTAGTACTGCACAACTATCTATGGTAATTCGAGTGAAAGGAGAACTATGTAACACTAGGGAAAATGAAGATGTGATGCACTCACTTTCTTGGTTCCTGTCCCATCTTAAAAGAGATAAGACGCAGTCACTATGAAGTCAGCCAAATGAGTATTGAAGATCTTAAAAGAATCCTGAACGATAGCGAAAATTTGAGTAAACTTGCTTCCCCTATTGCCACACTGGTCTTAGCTATAGAACAAGAATTATTGATGAAAGTTTCACTTTTCTTTAAAATATTTGTATGAATACTATTTTTGTCTATGTATTTACTTTCTTATTGAATTTTTTTTTATAAAAAATATTGCTTAATTAGTTGTAATTTCTCGGCAGACAGCGTAGACATGCTTAAATGTACTTAATTATCTAATTGTAAATTTTATAACTTTTTTAAAATGATCCAATAAAGTAATAAATAATAAAAAAAAAAAATTCTGTTGCTGCCCGAACCAACATTTTCTGAATGCGCTCCTGATTTATTAGGAAAAGTGAGAATATTTTATTGAATGAATTTTATCCAGTGTAATCCTTTAACTAACTTTCATTAGATGGCGCTGACGGGTGACGTTAAATAAGGCCAAAATGGCGCGTGTCTGCAGCATTGAGTGCAACGCAGAATGGACTGCAAGTACATACTCGTAAATCTGCTTTTTCTTTAGAAATGACTGAACAGAGAACGTAAGAACAGATGACGATGAAGATTTCAGTAGATTTTTTTTACTTGCGGTTATAGGTATTATAATAAAAGTTATGCATTCGTGCAGATAAAAAAATTTCAGATAACAATTAAACATGACATTACGATGATAGAGAAACATATTTGAGTTACTGGCAAAATTCTGTCCGTCTGTCTCTCTGTCTGTCTGTACGGATGTATATTGGACTGCAGCCTAAACGGTTGGGCCAATCGTCTTCAAATTTTTGAACTTAAGGTTATTTTGACATTTTACAGAGGAATTAAAAAAAAAAAATAGTTCAAATATTAACCGTACCTGTCATATAACCGTTATGTAAAAGCTTATTTTTCTCGAAAACGGCGCCAAGAATTTTTATAAAATAAAATCAGTGTACTACTGTAGAAATGCATTATATTTTAGTGAAAAAAAGTAATATGGTGGGCTAAAAACGGTACCTCCGATAGGACCGGTTTTTTTTCTTCGACTTTCTCGAAAACTGGAGATCCGATTATAAGCAAAATCAATATTCAAGAAGATGTAGGTAATTTTGCATTCATTTTTTTTTCGAAAACTTTTTTTTTTGTATTTTTAATAATTTAAAAAAAAATTTTTTTTTGAAAAATCAATATTTTGAAAACGGGTAAGTGAATTTTTTTTTAAATTTTGTTTTTTAAATGTACGTTATTTTTGTGCTTAAGTTTGTATTTTTGAATTATTTTTTTTTAATTTTTTTTAAAAAAAAGTTGTTAAAAAAAAACGTTTTATTTAAAAACGGCTCCTACAATTTTGAAAAAAAAATTAAACTTTTTTACATTTCCTAAAGAAATAAAATAAATTATTTCACCAAATACATTTTAACGTACTTTATTCGAACAATTAAAAGTCAAAAAAATAGAATAAATGCTTTGATGTTGACTTTAATTTTTTTAATTTTATTCTACAATGTGACCGCACATATGAGCAAGTACGTGCGATCCAGTCGTGCAATTTATTTGACAAAAGACCAATAATTTTGTTATATTTTTTGTTTTTGAAAAAAAAATGGTTCTAGTTTCTGAAATTTTTTGTAAATTTTTCTGAAATGTTTATGGAATGTTTCTCTGTTTCCCCTCCCAAACGGAAAACTTTTTTTTATTTTTCACGTATTGCAGTCTAGTTGACAGGTTTTTTGTTTTTATTTGTTTGTAGGTGTTTTGGTCATGATGTTATTTTTAGTTTTCATACTATTTGACATTTTCGGGATAAAATTTCTTATTCCTAATTGGAATCTATTTCACTATCCAGAAAGTATAGTGATGATGAGTTAAGGGTCCTGAAGAAAATATTGAGGCCGTCCCTCCAAGTTAACTTTCTCGTATTGCCAAACGATTCTCCTAGAGGTTTTTTTTTTAACTGGATTTTATTGATACAAAAATGGCACAATAGTCAAACGTGACAGTTGGCATAAAAATGTGATTCGAGAGCATTTTATCAGGGTAAACCCAGATACTTAAAAGTTTTCTTGTTAATCCAACGGCTACAATAACCTCCGAATAATATACTCTAGATGCTTTTTTTATATGAACTACGCCTTGGAGAACAACAAAATCAAATTCAACAAGATAAACTTAAAGTTGTTCAATATCCAGGCCCTATTTGGTAGAAGCAGTTCCAAATAGTTCATAATTCGTGTTTTAGGTCTCCAAGCTGTGGTGTATAAGTCAGATAAATAAAAAACTCAAAATTATTTAAGTTAAATTTTCTTTTTTTTTATATTTAATTAAATTAATATTTTTCACAACTTTTTTGTTTATTTTTAAGGATGTCGCGAAATCAACTTAAATAATTTTAAGTTTTTCATTTATCTGGCTTCTTATTAACTTGCGATATGAGTTGAGTACTACATAATATATAGAGATGTTTAGGATTGGTGCATATGAACAAATTAATATAACAAGATAATAAAGAAACATATTATAACGGGTGATTTTTTTGAGGTTAGGATTTTCATGCATTAGTATTTGACAGATCACGCGGGATTTCAGAGATGGTGTCAAAGAGAAAGATGCTCAGTATGCTTTGACATTTCATCATGAATAGACTTACAACGTCGAATTTTCAGTGAATGGGCCCTAGAAAAGTTGGCAGAAAATCCGCTTTTTTATCGACAAATTTTGTTCAGCGATGAGGCTCATTTCTGGTTGAATGGCTACGTAAATAAGCAAAATTGCCGCATTTGGAGTGAAGAGCAACCAGAAGCCGTTCAAGAACTGCCCATGCATCCCGAAAAATGCACTGTTCGGTGTGGTTTGTACGCTGGTGGAATCATTGGACCGTATTTTTTCAAAGATGCTATTGGACGCAACGTTACGGTGAATGGCGATCGCTATCGTTCGATGCTAACAAACTTTTTGTTGACATGTGGTTTCAACAAGATGGCGCTACATGCCACACAGCTCGCGATTCTATGGCCATTTTGAGGGAAAACTTCGAAGAACAATTCATCTCAAGAAATGGACCGGTAAGTTGGCCACCAAGATCATGCGATTTGACGCCTTTAGACTATTTTTTGTGGGGCTACGTCAAGTCTAAAGTCTACAGAAATAAGCCAGCAACTATTCCAGCTTTGGAAGACAACATTTCCGAAGAAACTCGGGCTATTCCGGCCGAAATGCTCGAAAAAGTTGCCCAAAATTGGACTTTCCGAATGGACCACCTAAGACGCAGCCGCGGTCAACATTTAAATGAAATTATCTTCAAAAAGTAAATGTCATGGACCAATCTAACGTTTCAAATAAAGAACCGATTAGATTTTGCAAATTTTATGCGTTTTTTTTTTTTTTTAATTCTAACCTCAAAAAAATCACCCGTTAGTTAGTGGAATAATTCTTTCTGCTGTCTATCTCTGGTAACCTAAAAGGCTGAAGTGATTTTCTCTAAATATCTATGTTGCCAAACAAAATATGCATCCCAATATGTTTAAAGAATACTCGACTTAGGTAAGGTGCTATCCTCATTTTGTAAAATTGGCATCTGTAAATCAACAAAACTCAAATGTGCACGCACACCCGCGATGTTCAATCAAATCAAATGAATAAAACTGAAAAAAACAATATGCCACAAGAAGAGAATTATGTAGATCGTACAGGTAGGATAACAAAAAAAACAATGCATTCCAATCTGTAATCTTATTATCCGCCAGAACCAAACAGCCAACATCCAATCCGACAACCACCAAACCAGAAAACCGAGGGAGAGAATCACAAAGGAACACGATTATCACCGCAAGGATAATCACCGCAGCAAATTAGTGGCGATTAACTCAAAGCTGTACCAATTTTCTGCAACGTTTTTTTTTTCTAACAAACAGCAACACCATCATCACCTCCACCACACACCATCACATTGCTGCCGAAACATTAACGGACAGCAAGCAAATGGTTACTCGACTCCGAACCGAACTCCAATGAGCTGTGCAGGATCTCGGTCTGTTCGCCGGATGGTTGGTGCAGAAGTTTAATGTTCCACCATGTGTTTTTGTGTAAGTATACTCATTCACTTATCTATTTAAGGCAATGTTTATATATTTGAGAAATGTTGCTAGGATTAGGTTTGTTCACCCACAGGTTATGTAGCGCGTCAGCGGAAGAGGCAGCCAAGGTGGCTAGATTGATAATAATTTTGCAGAATTAAATCTAGCAGTCAGTAAGTCTTCTTCACTTTTGTCTTGTATAATGCTGCTTCGTTAGTAATCATTTTGAGCTCAACAATTTTTGTGTTTACTATTTTCATGGTAATGTTTGGTTCATCTTCACTCAGACACAGAAACAAACTCAAAAAAATGTGGTAACGCAAGAACAAGAGCCGTCACATCGAGGAGATGCGCGATATTTTGCGAGCAGCATATCGCACAATTTCATACATATTTTACAATCTTCATCGGAGTTACTTTTTTTATAGGGGAAATAACATCAAGCTTACAACGACAGAGGTGTATTAAGAAAAACGCTCCCCAGAATTGTTCATTATATTTAAGAAATTAAAAAAAGACTTAGCAAAAGATTTTTTTAAATAACAAAAAAAATATGACACTAGATAATTTTTGGCTGTTAGTTTTAAATTAAATAATTTTAATAATTTTAATAAGCATACATTTGTTATAAGACTTTTTAGAGTAAATTTAAGTTTTATTACATTTTGAGCTAACCATTTTTACTTGCGATTTAGGTACTAAAATGCAAGTTATGGATTCGTGCAAACATTTTGTTTTTTTTTCTAACAATCAAACATGACATTACGATAATAGAGAAGTTGAAAAAAGTGGGTCCGGAAATTCCGCCCGTCTGTCTGTCTGTCTGTTCGCGCCTCTACAGCCTAAACGGATGGGCCGATTTGCTTCAAACTTGGTATTTAATATTTATTAGGTAGTATCTCGGGGGTTGTTTTTAATTTTTGCTCTAGGTCGAAAAATAACGGTACCTGCCATACAATTTTGAACAAAAAGTTTGATTTTCTCAAAAACGGCACTAACGATTTTGATAAAACTTTCAGGGTGCTAATTCTTTACAATAATACATCTTTCAGTTAGAATAAATTTTTCGAAATTTGTTCTATAACGGTACTTCTCATGTAACCGGTTTTTTTCAAATGCGGTTTTATCGTAAACTATTATCCCGATTTCAATAAAATTTTGCACACAGGAAGTCATTTATAATTCAATTAATATCGCATTTCAAAATTTTCAAAAACTTTTTTTTTCGATTTTTTTAAATTTAAAAAAAAAATTGGTTTTCGAAATATTTAGAAAATGGGTGGATTGAATTTTTTTAAATAATTTTCCCAGATGAAAACTACAGATTGCCTTGTAATGACATACTAGAAAAAAATTTAAATATTTAAAAAACTGGTCGAACGATTTTCAAAAAATTCGATAGACATTTAGTTTTCAAATATTATTGCATACTTAGTTTTTCCAAGAAAACTCTGAAACTAATTAAAAAAACATAAAGAATTTTCTAAAAAAACTATTTTGTTATTTTAATACACGTGTGGTTTTCAATCTGGCAATACTTTTTTCGGAGACAGCTGTCTCTTGATTTATGCTCAGTTTGGTTTGCGATTTCATCTTGAATAGACTGAACAAAGTTTGCAAATTGTGCAAATTTATTACCAAAATAATGGTTCGTTTCGGTGGAGCAGAGTATCGAAGAAGACCCAAATGAGTCCATCAGCCATCGCGCGCGGAAGGATCTTGGTTTGCAGGCTTACAAAATCCAACTCGTTCAAGAATTGAAGCCGAACGCCCATCAAGGACGTCATACGTTCGGTGAATGGACCCAAAACGAATTGGCCACCGATCCCGATTTTCACAAAATTGGGAAAATTGGGCCTCGGCTGGAATTTATTCGAGCCAGCCGAGGCGGCCGATTCCCCGAAATCATTTTTAAAACATAATGCAAACCCTTATCTTTATAATCAAGCTAAATTCTTGGCCATAACAATAAACTATAATATGCTGATTATTTCTTCTTGAAAACCACACTTCTAAAAAAAAAACACCCTTTATATACATACATATGCAGCCACTAAGCAATTATCTAGCATAAGAACTAGTTCATGTGACCCAGTCGTGCATTTTATTTAAATTTTATTCGACGATGTGACCGCACATATGAGCAAGTACGTGCGATCCAGTCGTGCAATTTTTTTTTTTTTTCAAATTGAAGCATTAACAACCATTTTTTATTAGCTTGTTAAAAAATTAGGTTGGCAACTAGGAATTCATATACATAAAAAAATGGGTACTACTGAGTCGTACTTGCTCTTATGTGCTTAGTCACATTGAAAGGCTCGTTATTTATACAGACGGACAGACATTTTTTGTCAATCACTTTTTTAGTACCTGGGGAAAAAAACGTGGCTCTGTCCGGCAGTCAAACCCCGTAGTAATACTTGAAGAGAGTATTTTAGGAAAAATTCCCAAACTACAGGGATTGAGCAATCTGTGCGCAATCAAGGTGGTAATATCCAATTTAAGGTTTTCAGAAAAATAAAAATAACTTCCGAACGGTATACAGCAAAAACTCAAAAAATGGCTCAAACAACGGAGAATTTAATAGTTTACAATATTATGATATATTATTTTTTAATTTAATTTGAGCTGAGTACATTTTTGGAGTAAATTTTTGGAGTTTAACTGTATAAATAGAAGAGTTGGCAGGACTCAAAAAACCTAATTCCATAACATTATGCGAGATTAAATTTGTCGTCGTTTGAGCTATTTTGCACGCTTCTGCGATATACCGTAACCCTCAAAAAATCCATGATAAATAAATTAATATCAATATTTTATTACTTCAAACTATTATTTTTTTTTTAGAATACTACATCAGTTTACATAATATAAAATATACTCAGCTAGGACCTCTACATAACGAGATATAGTCATGTTGAAGCTTGAGTGAAAAAAATATTTTCTGAGACGCTACCCTTCAACCCACTCCTGTAGGGCGCAAATATATTTTCGAAAGACTTTAAAGGAATGGATAGCTGGACTCAATACCTATCTAACAATGCAAAAATCACTCACCTAGGACCTCTAAATAGCGAGATATAGGCGTGTAGAGCTTGAGTGAAACATGTACTAGTACATTTTTTTGGTTCTTATTTTTTAAATTGCAATTTGAAAAACTATTTTGTCAAGTGGCGTTGTTATGTCACTTCATTAAATCTTTGCAAAATATGATCATTACCCCTGGGGACAAATTATCCACACACCTTGATAAATGAGGTTGTTTTTTTGGTGCGTAAGAATCTCACACTTCTTTAGCTACGGACCTACAAGCTTTTTGACGTTTATCAAATTAAAATTGAAATTTCCCTTTTTTATAATCTGTGCAATTTTTTGTAAATAATGCTGTTGTAATGTGTTAATTTACATAAAGAGCCATCTAGCATTGGAAGTTGTAAATAATATATAATCGACAAGATGTGCCAAACCATTTATCTTCAATTTTTAGTTAGTCTAACTTTGCCTCTCGCTCCGTTAACATGTACATAATAAATACATATAAAGGGTCCGCCATCTAACGTTTTTTTTTTCAACTAGTGCTTATTTCGTGAATGGTAACACTTAGCTCATGTCTGATTTGACAGAAATTAGTTTTATCCCTCCGCTGAACGAATATGGTTGTGTATACGCTTGAACAACGCTGGTAATGTTGCAGAATGTGTGCGAACATTGCGTACGGATTGCACCGTCAGCTCCGTATGTTCGTTATCTTGTGACACCGTTGGACTATTATTTGTGGGGTGCCGTAAAAGATAAGTGTTACGCCGACAAGCCAGAGACAATTGACGCTTTAAAGGACAATATTGGTGAAGCCATTGGTGAAATACAGCTGCACACAATCGATAATGTGCTTAAAAATTGGACCGATCGTCGACCGAGGCAGCCATTTGAATGAAATTATTTTCCATTATTAACCGGAAGGATTGTACTTTCAAATAAAAAAAGGAATTTGAGAAAATATTCAGTAGTTTTTTTTTGTAGCATTTTCAAAAAAAAAAAGTTATTTGGCGGACCCGTTATAAGGATAAAATAAATACTATTTTTCATTAGAATTACAACAAATGCCATTAAAAAAACTTTTTTTTAAATTAGGCCTTTAAGGTTTCGAAAAAGTACATATGTAAAAATGTTAAGATGAACCTGACTTGGCTACCGCATGCGGCATGCGTGAATTTCGATTGACATATTGATTGAAAAAATTAAACAAAACTTACCGGTATTATCGGCAACTTTGAAGACATCGCCAAGGCCCAGAGATTCTAGGTTTTCACTTCGCCGCTGTAAGCATATGAACTGTTCCACTTGTATGTGACGCAAACTTTTGACATGTTGCACCATTTGCAAGATATTTACTGCACTAAAGTTGCACAATTGACACATTAGAGCTTTGTTTCTGCGCATTAATTGATATTCACTATTTTCACCACTTGAACCGACCGAATCACTACTAATGCCCAAGGACATGTTAAAACTATTGACCAAATAGAGAAGATGATTGAAGATCATTTTCATGGTATCGTGGCGCATGTGCTGCGTATGCAGATTTAATTTTTGTATAGAGTTCGTATAGAAGTCACAACAATTGCATTTAAGCTGTACCGTATTGGTTTGGTTGTACTTGAGCTTGTATTCGTTTTTGACACCACCCTCGCGGATGTGGTTGATGTAGTTAAGCTTTTGCAGATGCTTGTCGGTCTTGCTGTGTAATTGAAAGTTTGCCTTTAGGTTAGTCTTGTAGTTGCAAAGACGGCAGATGTAATTATTGTTGATGATCATCATGATGTCGTTGCAATTGTTATTGGTGTTGCGCGATCTGTCAATCATTAGATGGTTGTTGAGCTCGTCGAGGCTGTTGGTATTATAGTTGGCGCATATGAGGCAGCTAAAGGCTGTTGTTGGTTTTGGATCAGGATCGATAGGTGGATCGAGTGATGAGTCCTGTTGCTGGAGTTGTTGTTGTTGTTGTTGCTGCTGCTGTTGTTGGAGACAAATTGATGATGATGGATCAGAGGAAGCTGCTGCAGCAGCTGCTGCTGCTGCTGCTGCCGCTTCAGCTAAAAGTGCTGCTGCTGCAACTGCAGAATGCTGCTGCGACGAGGTTGGATGTGAAGATGGAATTATTGAGGACGATGTTAATGAAGATGCAGTTGTTGTTGCAACAGTTGTCAGATTTTGCGATGGAGGAGGATGATTGAGTTTAGATGACTGCGATGACGTCTGAAAGGATTGCTGTGATGATGTTTGTGAAGTTGGAGTCGTTTGTTGTTGCGTTGCTGATCCTCCAGTTCCAGCTGGAGATTGTAGAGGTGGGGCGAGAGTAAGTGGACTCGAAGCTGCTGCAGCTGCTGCTGCCGCACTCAACGCTCCTGCTGCTGAATTTTGATGCAATAGCTGAATCATCAAAGCCTGATTGTAAGCGATGTCAGCCAGCGCCGCTTCAGGTAGGAAATTTTGCAAGTTGCTTATGTTTGGCAAATTTGAAGCAGCAACCGCCGCCGCACTCTGATTGATGTTCTGTGACTGCAGGAAACTAAATGCTTGTATGTGCTTTATATTGTTTTGTAGCACAGCCATATTATGAGTGTGTTTTTCACTTGTCATATGAATACGCAAGTTACGCGCTACACTTGTCTCATAAGAACAAACGTCACAGCGAAAACTCGGCTTTGGCTTTGAAGCCTGCTGCTGCATATTTGGCATAATTATTTTTGGCGATTCCCGAATTTCAGCTGCAGTTGTCACCATATTCTGTGAGCTATTCAATTCTTGCATATTATTCAAATGCTTATCACTTTGCATATGAATCGATAGGTTTCCTTTTGTGGTCGTCGAATAATTGCAGATCTCGCAGCGGTATGGCTTGTAGCCGCAGGTGTAGGACTCGCCACGTGCCAATCGCGGATGTTGTTGACCTAAAACGATATAAAACAAGACCGTAGAAAAACAATATACATAAACAGTTAAAAAAATACACAAAACTCTAGGTTGTGTGTGTAGGTTGGCGGCATACAACACAACAATATGACATCCAGAAATTGGAACAATTAAAAATAATTTGCATTTAAATAAAGTAAAAAAAAAAAAAAAAATTTTAAAATAATCCTGCAAAAACGAACAAGCAATTTCGGTTGCGTGTTCGTGCTGAGCTTCCAAAAGGCGGACAAAAAAATCAAAAACATTCCCGGCCCGTACCCAACTAATTGCTGACTTGGTTCCCTATCCCGCGCGCGCTTAATAAAAGCGATATAAATTATAAGTAATTACACATGATTTTCCCGCAGCGGTTACAAATGGGGGCAACGCAAAGGCAAGAGCGGATTTTGATATGATGCGCGCAAGAGCCTTGTTGCATCCTCCGTAAATGGTCCTCAAATTAATTCAATAATCAACATTAATTTAGATTAGAGCGAGAGAATCTTGCCAATTTAATTCAATCGAAGTTACTTTCGTCCAGATTCATGATTTCTTTCTGTGTTTCGCCACATAGCCACTCATTCTCAGGGTGAACAAAAATAATTTACAAACGCCCTCCTTGGACAAGGGGTTCGTTATGTATGCCACCAATTATTATACCCTCAACGTTCAACTATACTAAGTATAATGCGAATACTTACCGGCCAGACAATAGCCACATGCACTCTCCCCATCCGGATGCTTCTCCCTCATATGAATTTCTAATGTTTCCTGATATTTGTAGTGCCAATTACATTGGGGACATTTCAGAGTTTTGCATGAGTTACGCGTTGATATCTGTACGCCGCTATTAAGCCTAGCTGAATTCAGTATCATTTCGCATCTAGAAATAAATAAAAAAAAAAATAAAAAAATAAACAAACAATAAGAAATCTGAGATTAAGGGTGTTTTATAAATTAATGCTCATTGCATACATATAGGAGAAGCAATAACATTCTGTGTGATAAATAGTCACTGCTTTACATGACTTTGATTAATTTTAATCAACATTGATAGAGGATCATTGGTCGTCTGTCGTTGTTGGCTTATTGTGTCGTTCGTTTGCGATTTTAAGTTCGTTTTTTATTGTTCTCAGTGAAAGTGCACGAATTAACAATAATCACGATAAATGGTTAGGCATCATCATAATAATTGTAACATGCACAATGCCCGTCGCTTGATGCTAATTATCCTGTCCAATCAAAATCGGTGGGAAAATGTCTATAATTTGTATTTTATAGCAAAGATTTTTTTTTATATAAGCGCGCGCACAAGAAATTATTTGATTCCCTTTTAATGTGGAGAGATAGGGAGGGGAAGGACAGGAGGTGTCGATTAACATTGGTTATGAATGCTTGCAGATCCAAATGGCAAGGAAAAATCTCGCAGGGTAAACTATACCAAATTCGTGTTGTTCGGCTAAAAAAAGAAACCCTATATTTCACGGTTCGTTCGAAATCGGGTTTAAGGCTGAACTGATGAGCATTCCTTGCGAGACGAGTATTACGGAAGAAACATTTTTTTATAAAAGAAGCGATAAAATAAGGAAGGACATGAAACATTGCGTCGGTGTTCTAGAGGGGTAATTGTTTCAGAGAAATTTCTATTTCCTATTAATCTAAACGCTTTTTTGTATTCTATCGAGCAGGTGTAGCGATGTTTGCGAAGCACCTGCCCAGAGGTGCTTTGGGGCATACCAGCATTTATTTTTTCAGAATCGGACTTGAATTCGTCCAATACAAATAGTATTGAACGGTCCAGAATATAGCTTCTAATCCAACGAACAAGAGTATCATTGATCCCAAAAGCACATATTTTCGATAAGAGAGCTTCATGCCAAACTCTATCAAATGCATTGGAAATATCAAGCGCAATAATCTTACAAGCGATGTAAGGGTTTTTTCAACTATTCGGTGAGATCACTGCGAAAGCCATACTGACGGTCATGGAGAAGCTTTCGATCTTCGAGATATTCCTTAAGCTGACGGTTAATCAGCATTTTCATGACCCTAGAAAGAATGGACGCAAGTGATATGGGTCGGTAGGAGGAGGGGAAGGAGGGGAAGGATGGGTCACCTTTCTGAGGGACAGGCTGGACAAATAAAGTGAAAATGAAATTTGATTCATCTTAGGGATAATGTTGCGTACCAAAAAAATACGGAAAATGCATGAAATAACAAAGAAATGGCGCATTGTTCTAAAGTAGTCCAAAGCAACACATGTTAACATCACCTACAGGAGTGTTAACCATCTTCCCATATCTTTTTTAAATCGGTACGTGTGTCATAAGCCAGTGAAGGAAGGTATATTAAATTTACATGAATTAAACTGTAATTGGAATATACTCCAATCGAAGTACCTATAACAAACTGCTTATCAACAAGCAGGACGTGCGGATTATGACTTTGGGGTTATAGCACACTAAGCTTTAGACATGCGTAATTTTTCTATCACATATCAGCAGAACTAGACAGAAAAGACAAAATAACATATTGCAGAAAATCCTGACTGAGTAGGGACGGGGTAGATCTTGAGATCACCGGTGTTGTTAAGGAAATATAAAAAAAAAAAAAAAACAAATATGAAGAATACATTTGTCAAAAAAATCCATTGCGGAAGAAAGACAGTCGCAAAAACAGCTGGATCAATCAAATGTAACGACACCTGCATAGTTAACCTCAGACGTGGAGCAATCCAAAACCGGAAGACCTCTCAACGTTTTCTGACGTTAAAACGGCGAGTCCCACAGCTGAAGATTAAGGGCAAATCAGGGAAGTGCGAAAATATTGGTAACAGTCGAAATCGGTTAAAGAAGAAGAAGCAGAAAATGAGCACTGATTATTATGATATTTGAAAATGCTTGATCTAAGTTCTAACTCACCTCGAACAGTCGACTCCCAGCGGTCGGCCATTAATATGCTCCGGGCAAGCACCAATTGTAAAGCTTGGAGCTGCAGCTGCTGTGGGAGACAAGTTCACATTAGATGGAAAAAGATTGATATTGTTTGGCGATCGTGTTGGAGTCATCGGTGATTTCATATTGATTTCTATCATTTCGCAAGTCTTGCAGTCGATTCCTTTTACATCCGGATGTTCAAGACATGTCGAAAACGAAGAATGCTGTTGTTGCTGCTGCTGTAACTGATGCTGAAGAAAATCATTGATCAACTTAACGCTACTGCTATTGCTAACCAGATCAGCTGCGTTTCCGCTACCAACTGCAGCAGCCGCAGCAGCCAAAGAAGCTGTCAAGGAACTCAATGATGGTGCGCTAGTTACCGCCGATGATGACAAGGCGTTTATATCTGTATTACTTCCGCTGGCACTAACAACAACCGCCGAAGGTGGCGATGTTATTCGAACTTGATTTTGCATCTGTTGGAATTGCTGATGAAGAAAATCAGCCACCGTTGTTGGTGTCGGTGGTGAAACTGCAGACGTATTTGTCTTATTGCTTATCGTAGTACTGTTAACATTAATATTACTGCTAGATAATTTTGTAACTGTGGAACTAGTTGACAATGTGGATGAAATGGACTCCATTGCTAACAAATGTGATGTGTTTTTTGGCTTATTGACAACCGTGGTTGTGATTGTTGGATTTACGGTTGTCGTTATTACTGTTGATGGTTGGGCGACAGATAATGACGGTGTTGATGCTGATGAAGAAGTCGATGATGATGGCGAGGACGAGTTGTTCGATGTGGGTGAAGATGGCGTTGGTGAATGTTGGCTATCCACAGCTGATGTTGCGGCAGCTGCAGCAGCTGCTTGTGCTGCTGCTGTCGCCGCACTCAAATCTAAAGTATTGAGATTATCAAAGTTTTCCGGTCTTTGTTGCTGATGATTAATTTGACCACAATTATTACTGCTAGGATTGTTGCTAATCATGCTAGCTGCATTGGCATAGCTAGTATTAATACCAACACCAGCAGCGCTACCTAAGGTCGCCATTAAATCGCTATCCATGTGGGGCGGGTTGGTCGACATTGACGTTGATGTATTCAAAGTGTTATTGCTGTTACTACAACTAGCTGCTATTGCAGCCACTAAGGCTGCATTTGCGGCAGCAACAGCCGCCGAAGACACCACTGTTATTGACGATTTTGCTGATGAAGTTGCTGCTAACTTACTACAACTAGTACTATTACTGCTAGTATTGCTAGAAGTGTTGTTATTTAAAGTCGTCGATGGTGGCTTCGAATTGTTTATGAGTATTTGTTGTTGTTGTTGTTGCGTTTGTGGTGATAATTTGTTTAGTTGATTCTGCTTTTGAATATCCAACGGTTCCAAAAACGATATCTGCGGCTTTTCATCAACATTACGCTGTATAATGGCACTCGAATACTCGCGATTTAATAATAGCTTTTCGGATTCTTGAAGATTTAATGTATGTTCACTGTTCGCATGTAAACTAAAGGATTTCGTATTACCAAAGCTCAGCTTACATATGAAACACATTAATATAGGCTTTTGAATTTTATTTGGTTCGGATATATTAACACAGGCATCTCGAGCCGTTACCACGCGAAATGAGTGAATTTTCGGGTTGTTCGTTAATGTAGCCCCAACTGGAATAATAATAGAAGAAAATTAATTTCATTTAAAATAGTATTTACGAACGCAATCTTTTGAATCTTATTTTTTATTATATTTATTTAAGTGTATGGTGCATCACTAACCACTCATGCAATTCTCCGATATATTCGAAAGTGATTCATTTTCAGAATCGATTATATAAGCACTGCCATCTGGATTGTAAACGATCTTGCCTTGAAAACTTTCAACATCAGAACAGGACATTGGGGAGCAGTCATCCGATTCGTATTCCTGGAAGAAGAAAAAATAGAAAAATTGTTTTTCTTTTATCGTCTTATTAATGTATTTTCTTAGTTGCTATATTTTTTTGCATTAAATAACAAAAGCTATAAGAAAATTAATAGTAGGTTAAACTTCATAAAACAAACAAAAATTTATAATTTAACGAGACGAATGATCTTGATACTAATTTTAGTAATTTTTACTGAAACCTCACAATACATTCTTTCGAAAGGTTACACCACATACGCATCCAGGAATTAATATAGTTTCAACCACAGGTGGAGCTTCTAAAAAAACAAAACAAGAAATGTGTGAATCCAAGTTTGTAGCTATTAACCTATGATACACCATACACTCGTGTATAACTACATATAGTGTACTTTTTGTGTCCGATTGGAACTGGAATAAATCATTTCAAGAATAAGGAATACAAACATAGTGCCCAAAAAAATTGATTTGTAAGATCTTCCACTAACAACCCTTACAAAAGTTGTTCTGTCCTACCAAGACTCATTATGGTTTATTGTCTGCAAGTCTAGCATTAGTCCAATTAAAATGGCACAAACTACTGGGAATTATTAGCTCCGCATTCTACCTATAAGCTTCTTTGCATTGGTTTACCAAGAACTAGGATTTCATACATAAAAAGTCGGGGTACTGAGTGTATCCATGGATATCTTAACAAATAACAACAAACTAGTGACATTTTGTACAACAATTGCATGGACAGTTTTTTATAAACAAAAAAAGAAAAACTCAGGAAACAAACATAAATAGAAGTACTATCAATCAAGTTGCATTAGACAGATGAAACCGTTTTATGTTTCATTTGCTATACTAATTCAAGGATATACAATATTGCGCACACATGATATTGTGGAATGTGGACTTCATTTTTTCAGAATTCATCTTTAAATTTTAAAGAGCCCGCCATCTAACGTTTTTTTTTTCAACTTGTGCTTATTTCGTGATGTCATGTCTGATTTGACAAATAATTAGTTTTATCCTTCCGCTGAACGAATATGGTTGAGTATACGCTTGAACAACGCTGGGAAATATTGCGACATTACTGCCTGCGATCGATGCCGATTTTGCAAAAAAAAAATCATCTTTTCAGATGAAGCTCATTTTGATGTTGGCGGGTATGTAAACAAGCAAAATTGTCGCATTTGGGGCAGAGAAAACCCGCACGCATACATTGAAAAGCCGATACACCCAAAACGAGTCACTGTTTGGTGCGGATTTTGGTCCAGAGGCATAATTGGGCCATTTTTCGAAAATGAGCAAGGAGTGGCCGTTACAGTCAATGGCGATTGTTATCGGGCCATGTTGAACGAATTTTTGTTCACAAAAATTGAAGAGGAGCATATTGGCAACATTTGGTTTCAACAGGAGCGCTACGTGCCACACAGCCGAAGCTACACTCGATGTTGATGAAGGATTTTCAAAAAAAAAAGAAGTTATTTGGCGGACCCGTTATAACCCTGTCAGAGCATTTGCAGGATTGAGAGCCAGCTTACACCATAAACTAGTTTGGGTTTAGATATTTTATAGCAAATATTAAAAATAGCTGATTTTTTAGGTATGTCTATGTACGCATGAAAAGCCTGCTCTAAAACCCAAGAAATGTATGTTCCTTTCAATCATCCAACCAACCACGCTTCTTCTAACTATAAACCTCAAAGTTCTTCTTCTTCTTCCGACTTCTATTATCTATAAGAAAATTGGATCTGGAGGCAGATAACAATTATGACTGCATACCGGTTTTTGATGCTCTCTGTTTTAAGGCTCTGATGGTAATATTTAGCCTGATTCCAGAATGCGTTGCCAACAGTATTGAAAACGACACTTCACGCAATGTTCTGCATTTCGATCGAAATCCAATTGAAATCACTTTTTAATTTCACGTGAAATGAAATTGCCTGTTCTACATTTCGATCGATTTCGTAAACTTCGGAGTTGCTGAAGGATCATCCGTTTTTAATTTGCTTATAACCATGGATGCAACATAAAGAAAATAAATAGAAGGAAAATTTTGCGGAGACAAATAAAAAATAGTAGATCTACCTGATACAATGTGAGTTGTTCAAGAAAAGCTTTTCTTGTCGTATTTTCTTATATATTCTCCTAAAAAACAATAAATAAATACTAAAACCGATAGTAAATAAAGTTTTTACACTTTTGACGAAGCCAATTTATAATTCTATCAATTTCACAAACAATTCACCGAACATAAACAAACTGATTTGAATTTGTTCAAAAAATGGAACAAACCGAAATTTCATTTTTGAAATTCCAATTCACAATTACGAATTGTGGAACACCTAAATTCACTTTCACCATGTGAATTCCAATAAGTGAAATGCAGAACATGACTTGAATTCACTACCGATATTTGGGCTATTTCGTAAAAATTACAGGAGCTATTTCTTAAATCAATTTTCAAAAAACAACAAAAAAAAAAATCATATAAGTGTGTAAGGTTATTACGATTTATCGTAAAATCGTGTTCTAGTAAAGAGAAGTAGAAATACTACACAAAAAGTAATTTTAAGCTCGTGAATAACAAACAAAGAACAAACTGAAACGAGTTTTAAGAATCAACTTAAGAGTTTTATAAACATTAAAATGGCACCATTGAACAAGTTGATCATGAAGTCGAATAATTTGTTGCTGACGTATAAAACACTCCATAAAAGAGTACTCTAACTATTTCGAACTCGCAAAAAGAGACAAGAAATATGCAGTCAAAAAAAGGATCTGATAGTGAAAAACCAAGAGCTCGGAGAAAATGCAAACAACGAGTTTACCAGATGATAAGGCAATTTAAACTAAATTCCTAAAAAGTTATGAGAAGAAAAAGAAGGCTAATTTCTTCGTTGAACATTTTGCGAATGTTTTATGGTCATTCTCATTCACAACAACAAACACAGCTAATTGATAGAAACGTCGAATGTAAAAGTCCTTTAGTGCCGGTTAACGAAGTAAAGTTTTGAATGAAATGCCTTCAATAAATTCCAATTCATAAAAAAGCTAAAACTAAAATATTTGCCACATAAGTGAAAAATTACAGAACTCATTGGTCTACATAAACATGGTAAGCCACCAACAAAATTTATATCTTGCAGACCAATATCGCGTATACCGATCATGGCAAAAGTTTTCGAAAAAATCCTCTTGATAAGGCTTTACAGTAATAATAGAAAGAAGAAGACTTGTCCGAACCATCGAGTTGGATCTAGAAATAAATATTCCACAAAAGACCATGTACATCAAATTACTGATTTTTTTGAAAAATGCACTTTTTTTATAATAGGCACGCGCGAAAGGGGTTATTTGTCTACCTTTTTAATTTTAAAAAAACTGTGCGAGTTTAGGGAAGAAGGGAAGGATGCAAAATGAGATGTCGAAGTCGATGAACATTAGTTTTAAAATTCTGCATATCAAAATTGGAGGGAAAAGCCGAACCAGGTAGAGCGTTCCACATTCGTTTTGTTTGACTAAAGAATTTATGTACATCCGAAATTGGGCTCGGTAAATTGGTAAACTAATGGGCATTCCAAGCAGAGCGAGTATTAACATAATCAGCTTCTTGGCCCAGTCATCATTCCTGTTAAATATTTCTCAACTGCCGGTAGAGAAAGCACAGAGCTTTCAATACTTGAGAGTATCATCTCTACCGAAGGCGGAACCGAACAAGACATCAACACCCATATAGGAAAAGGAAAAACTGCTTCCGGTATTCTTAAATTATATGGAGAAGGGACTTTTTCGCTTCAATGAAGAATCCGTAATGCTGTATGGATGCAGCACTTGAAATTGATGAAAAATCATTTTTCGAAATTTCAGAGATTGATCCTGATTCACGGATGGTTTTAGTGAGGTGAAAGTCCGACTCTACTTGGTCTCGATAATTACCGAGTTTCTTTTAAATATTCATCGGTTTACAAGCATCCAGAAAGTTTCCGGGCTAATTTACGTTTTTTTTTTTTTTACCGTCGTCGAAACGTTATTTTAGATTTTATATATGACTATGCAGGAAAGAAGGATAACTAAAAAAACGTAGTTAAAGTAAAAGAATCAAACAAAGAAACTTGAAACAAACATTTTTTTTTCGAAAAAGCAACTGTTTAAAAAAAAAAAAAAAAAACAGATTGTCGCTCACCTCCGAGTTGGTGAAACATGATTGTGGATCATTACGTTTACGTCGACGTTTTCTTGGTGTTGGCTCATTATGCGTTGACTCCGATTGGGTTGAGGGTGGTGGCATTGTTTTAAATGTTTTTTTTTCTTTTTTCGTTAAGATATTTCGTTCGTTGTTTCGTGGTTGTACTTACATTCTATTTGAATCATCTTATATGAAAACTTGATGGAACATTATGGTGTGTTGTCATTTAATGCTTGGGATGATTATCCTTTTCATGAGAGGGCTTTCAAGTAATCAAGAATTGCATAGAGTAATGAGATTGGATATCACTGCCAGGAGAAGTCTCTGATAAATTCTGCAATTGGTTGGCAGTTTTTGGTTGGTATTTTTTCTATTGCTTTTTTTTTTACTAAACTACGTATTAAGCAACATATTTTAATGCATATAATTATTTTCAAAGGAATACAATACAAATAAAGGAAAATTAAAAAAAAAAAAAACAATATACATAAAAAAATTAAAATTAAAACCAGCTGGAGACCAATTCTCTATATCTTTGGCTGTTCTGTCCTTTTTACATTGATGATTGCACAGATTGTTGAAAACGAGAAGCGATTATCAGGCAAATCAATTATACCTATGTTTAATCACAAGTTAAACAGTTAAAATTGGTGAGTTTTTACAACTTTTAGATTTTTGGCCGTAGTATAACATTAACGTACACTATCCCTTCTCGTGCTCTAGCATACCAGTTAAAGAAAACATCTCAGAGAGACCATAGATTTGGCGTTATGGTAAAACCAACTGAGAAACTTTCAACATCTTCGGTAACCTTAGCTGACCACTATGCATCCTTAAAAGTGAAGCAGACTTCAGCGCTGAAGAGAACAAAAAGTTTCAAACCAAAAGTGAAGTGAGGCTAACAAATTTGGGGAAGTAAGTTTCCGATGTTATAAATACAATCCTTTTGAGGAAAACCGAACAAAATTAAACAATGTAGAAAGATCTGTAATGCTCTCATTTTAAAAACCAAGTTTGTTCAAAATATGTCCTAAAGGTATTAAAAATGGTGGTAATTCGTAAAAAAACTTGCGAAATTCCACTACTACTGTTCTGACGTTCGTATAGAATGACACTTCTGTAGTGAGCGCCTAAGCAAAAGTGATTTATTTGCAACACAGTTTGCTTCAACGCTTCCACAAAAGGATATGGTTCCTTCTGCTCTTGAGAGCATTAATTGTTTTATGGGACAAATCTTCTCTAGCACAGTTGCAAGAGTAGTTAAGAATATTGATATACACAAATCCATAGTTCTGAAGAGGTGTGCTTCCATGCTGGCTTTTCAATTTGTTCTATTCTACAGATCTCTATTCGAGTGGATGGAAAACAGCATTTGCCCAAGTGTATTGTCATCTTCTACCCAAGTACCCACCTATGTTCTGTATTTCGATCGAAACCGAATTGAAATCACTTTTCAATTTCAAGTGAAATGAAATTGCGTGTTCTACATTTCGATCGATTTCGAAAACCTGGGAATTGCTTCGAAATACCAAACTGAAGGTTTATCCATTTTTAATTTGTTTTTAAAGTGAAATTACTTCATTAATGCTAATAAACATGGATGTGTTATTATATGGATTATTGGCGATGGATGGCGAGGAAAAAAAGAAGCATAACTCTAAGAAACAAATTAGGAGAACAAATTTTGCGAAAAAATATAAATCAAAAATATTAGATCTACCGGACACAATATGAGTATTTCCAAAAAAAGCTTCCCTTGTCGTATGTTCTTATATTTCCCCCTTAAAACATGAATAAATACTAATAAATCGCAAATAAATAATTTCTCTTACATTTTGGACGAAGAATTAAAGAGCTAACTGTATAACTCCACCAATTTTCGAAACAATTTACACAACATTAACAAAGTTCACAAAGTAGAATAAACCGAAATTTTCATTTTCAAAATTCCAATTCACAATAATGAATTGTGGAACAACTAAATTCACTTTCGCCGTGTGCATTCACAATAAGTAAATTGCAGAACATGGATGTAACTATTAAATTAAGAAAATCTTCAGAAACAGACACTTTTTAATGATGTTTTTGTTGCAATATTTTCGCCGGTGATATATGTTGGTGTATCGAAATGAAAGCTTTATCGTGATTTTGACTTGGGGTAAACAGGTTTCAAACCCTACTTCAAGTACAAACAAAATGAATTACTCTCGGGGAAAAAGATGTATACCCATGAACTTCTTTCATATTAATAAGTATTTCTTTTTGCATTTTGTAGATCCAAAATCAAAATTGTGTATATTTAGTTGTTTCCTTCTTCGTTAATCCACACAAAAGTTGATGGAAGATTTTATTCCAATTTAACCCACACGTTTCCCCTTCAAACAATGCTATAAACTAAGTTTGTCAAATGCTTTCAAACAGTTTAACAAACAATAACAGTTTTCAGACATTTGCAATACCATATGAAACATTTAATGTTTCATTAAACAATAATTCATTACACATATTCAAAACTAAAATAAAAAAAATTACAACTCAGACTGCCAATAATTACCAACAACATAATAATTTAACACGTTTTAAGAAGGATGTTACCACATTTTTTTAACAGCAAATTTGTCGGTAAAACGATTTCAAGTTTTATATTTTTAAGGTTCTATTAGAAGTGTCTGATGATTTTTTCTTTGTTTTATTGAAGAGTGGTAATATATTCCATAAAACATTTTATGATTACTATACCGCGTACTGACCAAAGAATCCCTAACACATATTGACACATTCGATATTTTAATTGAAAACAGTGAAATGGTTGAAATTTTTCAATATCTTTGCCCATCCAAATGAAGTTAGATATTGTTTCGAAGCTCAGGCACAATGCATCAATTTAAAATACCTAAATATAAATAAAATAACAGAATTGAAGTGGAAGATCAGTCGCATGAGCCGCTACGAATACTTTTATTTGAAAACCTTCCATACCTACAGAAATGTCTTTTCTTTTGCAAAGCTACAAAATGAACTAACTTAAAAATGGTTCCTTCAATCGAAGAGAGAGAAAAAACACTTATAAGTACAAGTATAGCTTGAACCAATTCACTTGGCCATTTTACTGCGCAGCTCTCTTAAAATTTCTCTGCTCATCTCATTTATTTTGAAAGATATAGCTTGAACCAATTCACTTGGTCATTCAACTGCGCATCTCTCTTCAAATTTATTTGCTCATCGCATTTATTTTTAAAGATACCCACAATCAAGTTCCAGCGATGGACTTTCTTTACATGAGGTATGATCATCGCTTATTGTCCAGTTTTCAAAAAAAAAAAAAAGTATTTCATCTCTGGCTTTTGTATTCATTAAATTTCTTACGCACCATTTTTGTTTTTATTTTTAATCCTCTCTTTGCGCAACCGACCGTTTTTTGGCCAAGTGATTTGGTTCAAGCTATATCATTGATCCTGTCTTTTAAAGTAAGTATATATCAAAAACATTAAATTTAAAAAAAAAAAATCGTGAAAATTTCATCAAGAACATTAAACGATTTTTTGTCAAAAATCTTTAACAAATATTTTTTGTTTCGTTACCTAAGTAAAATATTATTTACTGCGAAAAACTTCAACAATGGAAACTTCCTCATTGCAGTTGTTTCTCTGCGTCATGGGCGGCACATGTTTTTACTTACAGCATAGGTGTTTGGTTGATTTTTTTTTTGTGTGGCCTTTTGCTCAAACTCAAGCCTCAGAGCCGACATGGCACAACCGCTGAATAGTCTCTTGTGTTGCATGCTAGTGGCAGGCAGACCCAGAGCACACATTTAAACTGGCCAACAGCACCATAAGTCGTTTCTTCTTTCACTGTCGTCATTTTGTTAGTGTAAATTACAAATGGATTGATTTATGTAGTTTTGGTGCTCTGAGCGCGCGAATTCCAACATTTCAATGATCGGTTTAGGTTAAGGTACTACAGGCTATAGACACTCAGTCCTGTACTGCCTGACATCCGCCCTCATCATACTCTAGTGGATTGCAATGTGGTATATATAAAGATACCAACTTAACATTTTATGTTGCATCAGACAAGACCGGTCGGCCAGGAGACCGGGAGACCGAGATACACTCTCGAAATCGATCATAATTGAGGCAATAAATTAATTTTTCCATTTTTGACAGCTTAAATGACGCCGATATTTTATCATGATTATAATTATTGTTTCTGTGGCAAATCTGTTTTTTTTTTATTTTCTCATATATTTTAACTACAACTTTTGTTTTTGAAAAATCTTCAATTCTCTGAGACTCATATAAAAATGTGTGTCAAAATAAGTAAAAAAAAAATATTATTTCAACAATAACTTATGTGCTAGGCTTAAAATATTTTTTTTTTTCTGACAAGCAAGCATTTCATTAGCTTCAGACACGAAACAATTTAAAATCTTGAGGCATGGGTAACGTATTCTTAGATAAACGTAAAATGTTAACGTTAATGTTAAAAATATTGATTTTTTTCTAAATAAAAATGTCAAAATACGGGTAAGAAACAATGTCAAAATACATGCTACATGAAGAAGTTGAAAGATTAAACGCAGACTTTGAAATATTGGAATTTTGAGTCTGGTAAAAATCTTCTTAAAACGGTAAAGAATATTTTTTTCGAGTCATTGATTTCCCTGTCCCCGAAGTCAAGATGTTTTCTGACGTGAAATTGTTTCATTAACGAGTAGTGGCTCTATGATGTAGTATAGTAGTATAGCTTGAACAAATTTACTTGGTCATTCTACAGCTCTCTTCAAATTTCTCTGCTTATCTAATTAGTTTTGTATGATACAAATAATCAAGTTCCAGTGATGGACTTTATGAGGTATGATCACGCATGGCTTATTATCCAGTTTTCATCTCTACCATTGTATTGATTCAATCTCTTGCGCACCATTTTTGTTCTCTTGAATCCTCTCTGTGCGCTACCGACTGTTGGCCAAGTGATTTGGTTGAAGATATAAATGGATTATGGCGGATGCTTGTGGTACCTACAAACATTTTGAAAATGGTTCTCTATTTAATAATAATAATATTTTCAGCAAAGGCTCATTGCCTTTTCAAATGCAACTCGATGTTCCATAATACTGGTTAAATGAATAAGTAAGATAGAGAAGAATTTTCTTCGGATTGAGAACTAGGCGACTATTTTTTTTACATTTGTAAGCCAACAGTTTGAAAAATTGCAAACGCGAATCTGAAGATTGAACCCACAAGGGGTAGGTTATGCAGCAAACGCCTTACCTACTGCACCACAGTCGATCGCAGTTCATGTAAGTTACATAATCACCAGTTCAAAACCATGAGTTAGTTTTTGGTTTTAAAACTATCTACTGGATTTCTTTATAGATTTATTCAATAACAACGCATGTAATTCGTTTCTAAATTTCTACACAAAAACTTTGTCGAATTCCAGAACTTTCAGCAGTTCAAAACAGAGCACAACATCTAAGGAGTGTATAGAACTACTTGTCCCGATAAATTGTTTAGCTTTAAAAGATAAAATAAATATATGCAAACAAATAATTGCTAAATGCAGTTGCGTGTACCTGATATGACCATGTAACCTTTTGGAATTTTATTTAAAAAAATATATATAATTCCTACATATATACATTTTAAATCCAAATTTTCTTTACAAAGGAAAACAAAAATTAACCACAAACATTATTATATAATTAGTATAATTATATAGTTAATGAGATAGAACATGACAACTTTGTTGTCTTTGTAATTGCTTGGGGGACAGATTAAAAAAATCTAAATATTTAGCGGTATTAAAAGATATTCTCAGTATGGACTTTAACTTTAATTACATTCAAACTTTTTTTGTTAACAAATAATTAATGGTAGTTTTGTAAGCTGGGTTAAACCACCTTACCCAACTTATTGATGTGCCAATTCGAATACAAGGAACATCCCTTGGCAAGCCGGCCATACTCTCGATTTGTTTCTTATTTCTCACCCTGCTAAGGACCATTTTGTCATTTCAGCAAAGTTCTCGTCCTTCACTTATCTAGTTAAAGAAAAACTCCCAACTAGGACCGTTTGGCAATACGAGAAAGTCAAATAAGACGGCCTGAATATTTTACTGGAGGAGTTATAGCTATTTCACGGGGGCCAGCCAACCCGATCATCAGACTCCTTCAGTGGTGCTTTATCGCTTTTTTATGTACAATTAATTACGAAAAACCTTTTGGTCCCGAGCTGGGTTTGAACCTTGAACATGCGATCTAGCGTTTGCGAAAGCCGACGTACTACACATCGCACTATCGCAGCCACATGATCTCAGAACAGGTTTTGCTGATTTATCAAATTGCATCGAAACGACTAGCATTTTTATTAGTTCACACAAGTTTTGTTGTTGTTTATTCGATTTTCTTTCTGTTTTCCCCGCTCTGGTTATGAGCCAACAATTCGTATAGATTCACATAATGATGGAGAAGTGGTGAAAGAAGTTGACACGAGTCAAGTATATTAGAATTAATTAATGTGTTTTATATGTGTTTTTCACACTAGCAAATAAGTCGGGTTGATCGGGTTGGCCCCCGTGAAATAGCTATAACTCCAGCCTATGAAATTGGTGGTAGTACACATAAGTTGTTGTTCTTCATTCAAAAAGCTTCTACTGTGTACCAGTATAGACAGCAACTTAGTTGCTAGTGTGAAAAACACATATAAAACACATTAATAAAAAGTATTAAGCCCAACAAAGTCTTGTTTTAACTCTGAATGTAAGGAAGCCTATCCTAAGAAGAATCCTAAAGAGGAAAATCGGACAACAAGTAAGGAACTCCTGCAACCAAATTTTTGCAGTACGGCAAAAAATTATGCATGCCCAGGTAGTAAACCTTTTTGGTCATTTGTAAAAAAAAAATTAAAAACTCCCAACACCTTCGGTTCCAACGCTCATCGCCAATGACAAACCAATTGTCTACTATTAAGAGGAGGCAAACTTGCTCGCAGCCCTTTTCGCTGTTAGCTCTACGTTGCCTCACAGCAACGTTGCCCCTGCACTTAAGAATGTAAATCTTTCCATGGGACAGATTTTTTTCCGCACTCCTACAGTAGCAAGAGTTCTCAAAGGTCTCGATATAGACAAATCCGCTGGGCAGTTGTTGCTTTACTTTACAGTTTCAATTTCGAATTAAACTATCACCTCAAAGCAAAGAAACCATAATCGATTCAGTTACTGAGTCCTAGAGTAATTATGGATTGGTCCATAAAAAGGAGGCACTTTTATGTCTATACATATATCAAAAACAGTCACCTTCCTATGACACATTGCTTTTAAGTTAAATTTTCAAAACCCTGCAATTGCCCCATCCAGATCCACTTTTGAAACAAGACAAACGCATATACCAGATCCTTCAATAAGTTTTTTTATTTATTTATTTATTTATTTTTTTTTTTCAAAAAAATTGATCGACTAAAAACTGGTCATTGTACATCGTAAAAGAAATAAAACACTTAAGCAAAGATAAAAAAAAAATAGCCGACCAATTTATTCGAATGTGATAAATGTGCGCGCAAATCACTCTACCCAACAATGTCGGCTGCTCCCGAAAACTTGAAAAGTCCGCGGTCCTGCACTGTTACGATGCCGAGTGTCGAAATCGTTGATATATTCAACCTTTGTGTAGTCAAAACAGCAGCAAAAACTAAATCTTCAACCGAACTGTAAACACAATCAAAATGGAAACGTGTTCGCCACTGGTGACGGTCACACATACCGATCCTGCAACAGAAGCCATGCCGCCAAAAACCCAGTGCCTACCAAAAGACTGCTCTCTGATTTATTTAATCATTTTTGAGTCGAATTTAAAGATCTGTTTTATTTTTCTTTTTTTTTTTTCAACAGTGGCTCATTATTCTGCAAAAGAATAGTTTTTCTGCAACATGCTGCTTATTTCGTGTTCATCTTCTAATCAGCATCCGAAATCCAAAAAACCATTGCGAAGCCTAACACAGGGAGATCCAAAATAAAATGCCGACTTTTGTAAAAAAAAAAAAAAAATGTCAAACGCCAGAAATAAAAGACAAAAGCGCACACAAAAAAATGCATCTAAGAGAGAATAGCCCCCAGCTACTTTAATGTTGCAGAAGATAAAGGTAGTGTACACATTTTGGGGAAACAATTTAGTGTCGCGCGAACGTTTCTTATAACTTTTGCTATCCTTGCCTTCCAAGGAGTAACCAGGAATTCGTTTTCATCACATCAGAATTGTGTGTGAGCGCAACGCGCGCGTCTTGTTCTTATTACCCCTATATTTACACACAAACTTAGTTTACTTAAAAAAAAATCTCAAAACTCCTCTACACTATACGTAGAGATGTATGACTACATTTATATGAATTTTGCGCCTCTGCGTACGTGCTCTGACTTCGACAGCGTCCAAGATCGTGATGATGATGATGGGAATCATCATCGTTGGCATTGTTCCTTGCAGAGCACACACATGAGACATCCTGTGCATAATTCAAAATATATATTAATGACTGATGTTTGGCCTTTTGTTGTTTTTTTATTGGCGCAGTAAAAAGTTCGAAAACGAAGTTCACAAATATCAATAAAAAGTGAAAACCAGAGTAAATGACAAAAAACAAAGAAATCGATCTGAAAAATTAATTGTCTCAATCAAGGCACCGAATGAGCTTTGATTTTGTACTATATATCTCTATATCTGTAGTATATCCTGTAACTGTAGACCGACGGGTCTAACAAACTTCACAAATTCGTGCTATCGTTAAGGAACAGAAGTATGTCAATGAAATCTCCATCAAGGTGGTATTTCTCCTTTAAGCCCCTCCCACAGGAACCGTGCATTTTTGCTGGTAGCCTATGTTTCAATCCAGCGCAATATCCATCTACATACATAATTTAATCCAAATCCGTTAAGCCGTTGAGGCGTGTTTGAGGAACAAACATCCAAACATTCACACCTATAATAAATATAAGTAGGATATGCTCACAACAAACACTAAGAAAGCTTCAATTCTGAAAGTAGCAAAAACCAAAGAAATAAATTGCACGACTGGATCGCACGTACTTGCTCTTATGTGCGGTCACAGTTTGGAATAAAATTTGAAAACTATTAAAACTATTTTTCTGACTTTTGATTGTTTGAAAAAGGTACGTAAAATAGTTTTCAGCGGAAAAATTTAAACGCCATTTTATTTCTTTAAAAAAATATGAAAAAGTGTGAATTTTTTTTTCAAGATCGTTAAAGCCGTTTTTAAATAAAACGGTTTTTTTTAACAACTTTTTTTAAAAATTGAAAAAAATAATTCAACAACACAAACTTAAGCACAAAAACATTTAAAAACAAAATTTAAAAAAAAAATTCACTTACCCGTTTTCAAAATATTGATTTTTCAGTTTTCGAGAAAGTCGAAGAAAAAAAACCGGTCCTATGGGAGGTACCGTTTTTAGCCCACCATATTACTTTTTTTCACTAAAATATAATTTTGGAGCCGTTTTCGAGAAAAATAAGCTTTTATATAACGGTTATATGACAGGTACCGTTAATATTTGAGCTAAAAATTTTTTTTTAAATTCCTCTGTAGAATGTCAAAATAACCTTAAGTTCAAAATTTGAAGACGATTGGCCCAACCGTTTAGGCTGCAGTCCAAAATACATCCGTACAGACAGACAGACAGAGTTTTGCCAGTAACTCAAATATGTTTCTTTATCATCGTAATGTCATGTTTGATTGTTATCTCAACATTTTTAATCTGCACTAATGCATAACTTGTATTATAGTACCTATAGTCGCAAGTAAAAAGTACAAAAACAATTACAAATAACTCAGGGGTTCTGTTTCTTTATTTCAGTGGCGATTTTTTAATTTGAGTGCGCTGCAAACACCAACAGATAGCAGTGTGTTAGAAAGCTCTCTTCTACCTTAATAGGTCTGTACTGAAAATATAAATGGAACAGAGTAAAGACTAGCAGAGCCGGCCACGCGTTGCTGTGGCCCATTTTATTTGCAAAATAAGGATCCCTTATTTTTTTTTTGAAAATATAATATAGCCTGTGTCACCCGGAGATAGTGTAGCTTCCAAACAGTGAAAGAATTTTTCAAATCAGTTGAGTAGTTTCGGAGCCTGGGAGGTATAACAACGATGTATTAAACATAATCGTTTTAAAATTCAACTATTTTTAACAAAAACTTAACCCCTAGATAGTATCGATTTTCTGAAAGTTGAATAGAACACAGGATTAATGATACAAAAATGTCTACTTTGTTTCTTCTTTTTACTTTTCGGACAGACAACCAAAGTTTTATTGTAATGTAATGTAATTCGTTGTCTCGTTTTCTCCAAAACCAGTATTATGTGGCTCGTTGGACGGATTCCTATTTTTTCGACATTATTTTTTTGTATTTCATTCATATGGAATCAGTCAATCAATTTGATAAGTATCATCAAGAACTATGTTCCCTAATATTTTACTTAAACTTAAAGTCTTGTTTTTTTTTTTGGTAACTCAATCAGTCATCATTCATCAGTGTGTAAGTAAGTCGAACAAAGAACATCCCCAAATGGTGATTTGATAGTTTGTTGGTGAAAGAAAAATATTTGAATTGAAAGGTTTATTATTGTTAATACAATGTGTGTGAATTAATATTAAAAAAATGGGCACGACTGAGTCGCACGTACTTGCTCTTATGCGCTTAATCATATTGGAAGGCAAGTTCTGAACTTATAAACAAATAGTGTCAAAATCACAACATTTAACGGTTTTTAGTAAAAATGGAGTATGACATCACACGTCTTGTATAATAACAAATTTATAAAAAAAGGATTTCGAAAATTGTAGGACGGATTTTGATAAAATCCTGTTTTTTTATTTTTTTTTTATTTTGGTATGCAGTTTTTTTAAATTTTATTCATAAATAATTAAAAATAATTTTTTTCATTTGTTTTAAAAATATGTATTTATTTTTCAAAAAAAAAATTTCAAAAATTAATTTTAATTAGAAAAGAAATTGTTCAAAATTTTAATATGCAGAATTAATTTGGCTACTTAGATTTTCTCAAATATAAAATTTGACGGAAATCTAAAGTTTGGTTCTAATCAAATGATAGCCAATACCAATGAAAAAATTCCCAAAAAATTTCATCAGAATCGTTGGAGCCGTTTTCAAAAAAAAAAATAACCTTTTCCTAAACGATCATTAGGCAGGTACCGTTATTTGAAGGCCTAAAAATAAAATTTCAATTTCCCCTCTGAGGAATGCCAAGAGATACACACATACCAAATTTGAACGCAATCGCTTAACCCGATTAGGCTGCAGATCGATATACACCCGGACAGACAGACAGACGGACATTTTTTGTCAATGGCTTTTTTAGGCTTCTCTATGATCGTAATGTCATGTTTGATTGTTATCTGATTTTTTTTTTATATTCACGAATCCTAAACTTGCCTATAAATAATAATAATAATAATAATATATATACAAAATAATAAACTTCCTATAATCACAAGTAAACATGTTTTAAATATTATTTACTATTTCTTGTCGCAATTTTGCAGCTTTGAACGTACATAGCTGCGTTTTAAAATGGATTTAGCAGTAGAGTATTACTTTAGGATGGAAAGCTGAACGATGTATACAAAAATAAAAATACAAATATTTTTGTTTTTTTTTTTTATCAAAGTGTTAAACGATGAGAAACACAAAGAACTAACAAAACAAGCAAATTTATCGTCTAATCAAAAGTATTTAAGTGGTTTTCTTAGGCGATTTTTTTATAACAAAAACTTTAAAAAAATAAAAAAAAAAAATAATTCATTACACTAAGACGAAACTTAAAAACTAAATATTTTTTCGAAAACGAGCTGTTAAAACAAAAGTTATAGCGCAAAAAAATATATAGTAGACTTTCTTCAACTTCTATAATTTTACTGACGAAACGTCTGCTAAGGATGACCACAAACTTTCCATGGATGAATTAGTAAGTCTCGAAAATAGAAAACTTCTGAACGTCAGTAACAGCAGTAACAGCACCAATAGGGTACTGGTGATCTGATGGTTTATCTCACCGAAAAGTGAAACCATAATAACTCCATTTTAGCAAAAGTAACATTATTGCAATACAGAGTTTGACACAAAGCCTTTTTATCAAAACTGCGTGCATTTGGGCTGAATGAATGCTGATGAAAATTTTCTTCGTAGGATTAGTAATTAACTTTCGAACCGCTCAATACAATACCACTTATTCGATGAATTCAATTTTGATATTCACAAAATAAATGCTGGTCTGCCCGAGGGCTCCGTTTCGTCTCCGATTTTTTTTATATTTTTCAACGATCTGAAATACGAAAGAACCTATTCAATAAATTGTTTTGCTGACGACCAGAACTCTCGGCTTTTCATATTTGTTTCCAGACTTTCATCCATGATAAATTCATTAAATTCTAATCTTGACATTGTCCAATTCGGATCACAATGCCTTGCAATTTTAATGCTTCAAAAACTCAATCTTATCTATTTAACAAAATGTATACATTTGATACTTTTATTGAAAAACCGAACATATCTCAGCCAAGAATGTTGATGTGTCTAGATTACCTTCGAAGATGCAGAAAATTATTCACCCTGTATGATCTGGCCATAATCTACAAGTGTTTATCTATCAAAATTTGAGTACGAACTCTTTATTTGAGCATAACCCCATTAAGTTTGGTGGACGGATTTCAAAAAAGACTTTAAAAATGACAGGCGAAGTTCTAATAACAGAAATATTTACATCTCTTGAGTAACGTTATACTGATTTTTTTTTTTTTTTTCGTTAATTTATAGCTATTTCTATAAACAATTCCCTAGCGAAATGCCCATCTGCATATCTCCCCTGAAACAATTAATTCGTTATACTCACACTGCTAGGAATGCACATCCATCAGTTAACCTTTGAGCCAAATTACGGACGTTCAGTAAAATACAGGTATTCTGTTTTGAGCCGTACCACGCAAATTTTCTTTCTATTTTGATGTTAACCACTTTTAAACAAATATGTATTATCCTCTCCTGTTTTTCCAACCGCCGCTACATTATAAGGGTACCTGAAACCCCTGTATTAATATATATATAATTTTTTCCCGTTCACTATTATTTTTAATGTGAAAAGGTTAGTAACAAATCCCTAATAAACTTGATGTCGGACGCCATAAAACTGAATATATAAACTAAACCTATATATACGAACATATGTGTTAATCACCATCTACTATTCTTGAACCTACGCAGCAGACTTTGTTATCTTCCACAAGAAAAAATCAGACGGACAAATAAAAGTATCTGTCATAGCATCAAAAAGAGGGATTCCTGCAGCTCAGACGCAGTCGATAACCCTCCAAACGCATAAGCATGTGTCTGTTGTCAACAACCTACGCATCATTGGCTAAAAATATATAAATTGTCTACCCAATGTCATCTAAATAAAGACAATGTCGACTTTTTTTTCCTTTGCAAAAATACACACGACTTATCTGAACCACATCTTCCAGTCCCCCCATAACAACATTAAACTAACAACACTCCTCCTTCGACTTCCTGAGAAAAGGATCACTCACCTAACCCACCTGGCCTGGTAGTCGTAAATTTACAATCGAAACAATTTTATGTGCAAGGATATCTACAATCATTTATATCAATCGAAGTGGACGTTATTTTTTTTTTTTTTTATTTTTCCTGGTCCAGAGAGACCGAAAAGAATATGCCTTTAAAAAAAAAAACAAAATAATTTTTAAGCTGGTAAACTAAAAATGTTAAACTTTTTTTTTGGAAGTAAAGCAGAGTAGGGCATTGGTGTGATAATATACATGGGAAAGATACAATCAATACAGCATCAACGAAATTAGTCTAATATGCAAATAAAAAAAAAAAAAAAAAAAAACTAATCAAATCAGTTAAAATCCTCATAAACGCATAAATATAAACAACAAGTATCTGCCAATCACTTACCAAGCGTTATTAGTTTCAACCCAAAGATCGCCGTTTGGTTGCCTTAGGTTTTTTTTTTTTGATTCTGCAATGTAAAAAGAACTTCATTAGTTGATTATGAAATCAAAACGACGGGTTACTATTTTATGAAAAAAAAAAAGTTTTTTTTTAAGAGGATAACATTTTCTTGGCCTTAATGAAGGTTAGTTTAGCCTTACAAGGATTTAGGCAGGAGGCATGCTTCTTAAGTAAAAACACTTCGCCAAAAAACTTTTCGCGATTTATGATATCAAGACCATATTTGCAAACGAATTTACGAGACAACTTTTTATCCTTAAGATAGATGCATGTGTTCCATGCGCAGAGTGCACTCCCACGCACCTCACTCGAAGTGGAAAACATAGCTTGTGAAGTGAGAAGTAAGCAGTCAAGTTTCTATTTATTTTCTTAAGATTGCTGACAATTTGTATGAGCAATAAGTTAGTATGAAATTAATTTATTAAACTAATTTTACCAAAAGTTACAATCTTATGAATGAATTCAAACAAATAAAGTACAGAGTATTTTTTTTTAAACTTTAAGGATTTTCATGTCGTATTTATTAAACAATCAAGTCTTTGCCGTTGGTATTTAGAAGTCTATTTTAGCCTTTAACACTTTGCAAAACAAGTTTGAAGCTTCCATTATAGGGACTGTCATTTAAACCCAGTAGCTGAAATCTTGCTTAAAAAGTCATAAAAAGCTTGCAAAAATTATGGACAAGAACGTACTGGTGGTGGTGTAGTTTTGTATGTTAAAGAGAATTTGAAGAGCAGAGCAAAGTTTACTTTGTTTATTGAAATCTGCAATAACAACAAAAAACTATAATTGATATTGATTTATCTCCAATCAACTTATTTTTAGAAGAAAATTGTATGCTTTTCCCAAATATTATTCTGTGTGGTGATTTCAACAGTAACATCTTAGTTGAGAACAGTCTGACCGACAACATGAGAAGATTTAACCCATTTTTTCGAGCAACACAAGTACTCTTCTTGATATTTCTTTGTTGTTACCGACATCAATAAAGTGTTTATGTATGATCAATTTTCAGGACCGGGTTTTTTCACGTGATGCATCTTTCATTTGATTTTTCACCTGTAAAACCAGAAATGAAGTTTCAGTAGCGTGACTTCAAGAATTTGAATTTGAGTGTTCTCCATCCGATCAAATTGAGTTCATTGAATGTAACCTAGATAGATTATTTGAAGCCCACGTTCCTTTCAGGACTTTAAAACGTACTGACAATTCCTGGTTTACTGTGGAAATTCATAACTGTATAAAACAAAGCAACAGGATAGTCGAGGATTCACAGTAATACCGACAACTGCGAAATAAATGTGCTAAATAAAATCAGCTAAAACTAGGTGGTACTCAAATCATCTGAACCTCTCTCAAAATGGCCGTAAGCTCTGGAAGAAAACCCCGTGAAGTTGGCATTTCTCAAAAAAAAAAATAATTGAACTTTGAGGTTGATTGTGATGAGTTGAATAAGCTATTTATTTCGTCCGTTCCTCAATCCACTTCTCTACACCCATTACTTACCCAAGTCCAATCTCCTTCATCTATCATTACAACTTCAACTTTGAAGTTTTGAATGTTTAATATTTATCAAAACAAATTCAGTTGGGTTTTATCTTCTCCATTTTACATTTGCCAAAGCAGTACCAAAGCCACTCATTGTACCATTTTAACGTACGCCATAAATTTAATTTTTACGAAAAGTATTTTCCCATCTCAATGGAAATTTTCCAAAATTATCCCAGTAACCAAAAATTGCAGAGGAACAGAATACCGTCCAATATCCATCCTACCACTCTTATCCAAAGTGGCTAAAAGATTAATACTTAAACAAATAAATCGTTTCTTCAAATCCAATAATCTGTTAACACCCAAACGGTCTGGATTTCGACCTCAACATAGCAGTACTCCTGCGCTTTTGGATGTGGTGGAGCGGGTTAGGAGAGCTTTGTTGGATGCCAAAGTCACTTTTCTGGTTCTTCTCGACTACCCCAAAGCATTCGACACAATTGACCACAACATATTGTGTCAAAAATTAGCTTCTAGTTTTAGATTTGGCTCGGAAGCAGTTTAGCTCACATCTTCATATCAAACTGGTAGGAAACAAGCAGTCTGGAACTAATGTTCCGAATTTCTTTCTTTATCGCGTGGTGTTCCTCAAGGATCCATTCTAGGACCACTTATGTTCTCTGCATATATAAATGCTATTCCTAGTCTCATACGCTACGCAAATGTGCAAAATTTCGCAGACGATGTACACTATCTTTAGAGTTCTGCGTTGGGCCTCATTGAAAAGTGCGTATACAACATAAATGAAGATCTAAATGCTGTATTGGAATGATCGAACACTTGCGGTCTTGTTTTAAACCCCCTCAAAACAGAGTGTCTTGTTATCTCAAAGAAGACGCTCCATTTAACTTGCTTCCCTTTTAAATAACATTCCCGTAGAAATTGTAAATACGGCTAAGAACCTAAGAGTTTGCTTCAATTGAACTCTTACTTGGAAAAATCATAAAAAACGGTATATAATAGGTAAGGCTTATGGTGCTTTAAGAACGTTGTCTACCGCCAGAAAGTTCACTTAAAAGATCTCAATATTCATATATCCAGTCCGAATGGAATTTTTACTATGATTCTGAAAGGGCATTCTTCCACGCTGGTAAAACCACTTTTGGGTTTGACCAGCCAAATCCCAATAAAGGCAAATCTTCTCCACTCTCCAAATACCGACCGACGTTGTTCAATTCAGAAACCCACAAAATGTAAATACAGGTGTTCCTTAACGCTCTGTTTTGTCCCCGATCGTCTTTCACATTTTTAAAAAATGATCCCGTCTGCAATTACTAACCTAATAAATCGTTTTGTTGACGATAGTACCATTAGCTTCATTTCGACACTTACATTCTTGCTCTTCGGATGTTGAACTACAACGGCAAAATATGGAAAGTCCATTATATTCTTATAAAGACAATACTGTACAACGGGGAATAAGGAACCGTATATTGTATTTAATACTTTGGACACTAAAAGATTCCTCCGGAGGCGTAAGAAGTTTACATTTCATTACATATAGAAGAGACATTTATGAGCACTGGCTACTGAGGCCATCGGCTCAGGCAATTACAAGACAACACACAAGACGACATTAATACAGGACAGATTTGAAGAAAGGGATAGAACGAGAAAACATAAAACACATAACACATGTCAACAGCACGCAGTTGGTTTTCGGACGGTCCTCCATCTTTCCACTAACCACGCGCAAAGATGTTTATATAAGAAAATTGTTTCTAGTTTTTTTCTTCTATTATCTACAAAACTTATATGCGTATAAGGCTTTAGTATATCTCCCATTTATGGGCTGGTCTTTTGGATAGCTATCAAAGACGAGCCTTTAAAATGATTGCAAACAGCAACACGAAAGACACACTTTCGTCCTTTGAATATAATGCTTCCTGTCTCTATTTTTTATCCATTATTTCTACGGCCAGTGCTCTAGCAAGCTACATTCCTCCCTTTAAACAATTCAACCGTATTATTCGAGTTTCTGAGAATACTATCAGTTTACCCTTGAGCCCAAGAGAGATTGAGATTCGTTTTTTAGCCAAACTGCACGAATGTGGAATGCTGTATCTAACTTGATACAATCGAGTTTATTCGATACAATCGAGCACTGGCAGCACAAAATTTGGTTCAATCGATTGTCATAAATTGTATCGTCTGACTCGGCAGCACACAAACTTCAAACTCTCATTCAGTCCATAGAAAATAGTTATCGTTTAGAGTGATTTTTTTCTGAAAATACATATGAAATCCAAACAAAAAATGTCGATTGATAAAAACAGACAGACATTTTGACTACTTTGATGAGTAGTCATCAAGACTTAACAAAATGCATTTTAAAAAAGGAAAACCAGCGGTTTTCTAAAAGAAAAACTCGCAAACTTACTTAACACGAGGGTTCTCTGCAAAAACAATACAAGATCGGAAAAAGTTATTATTTTATAGGCACGGGCGATGGCCTGGAAGTACACTTTAGCATACAAATCTTCTTCATCTTCACTTTCTGACCAAAAAAAAATTATAATATTGAATGTGAATTTCAAAATAGAGTAAATCGATTTCAAATCCAATATTCATGACGCGAGTTGTTTTTTTTTTTTTTTACTCTAAAAAATATCCATTTGACATTTTACTATATAGTTCACAATGAAAATTCTTAGTGCAATTCACAATGAAACTCATTTCAAGTTACGTATTCAACGACGATCAACAATCCTCAATTGAATCAAGTTACGTGCTAGCACTCCAGTTCTGTTTCTCCCTCTGATTGTGATTTAAAAAATTCTAGACCAATATCCGCCGGCTTTTAAGTCGACGTTTTAAAACCCCTCCACTGTGTCTCTTTTAAGGCGTTTTTTTTTTAACAATACATTATTACATTTAACTATTTTTACTATCCTATTGTCTAAAGCTTATTTAAAAAAAAAAAAAAAAAAAACTTCATAAGAGCCGACATCTATTAAAAGCACAGAATAGGAAAAAACGCGGCAAACTAAGCTCATATTAATTGGCTTCATCAGAACCGTAAAAGCCCACATAAAATTCTTAGCAAAATCTCTGATAATTAACTTCTAATATTGTACGCACCCAAGACCCAGCTTGTGTACCCCATTGAACCCGTTCCATAAATTGCTTGGCTATTGTCCGCTGATCTCGTTTGTTCATCGTTCAATTTGAAACTGAAAAATTACGAAATGACGTATAGAAATATGTGTGAGTCAAATATCTGCATTCATTGCACTTGGGGTTTTGTCAAAAATGCCAAAGCAAAACTTGCCACATGGTTTGACGGACCCAAAAAAGCCCTTTCAATCAAGCGATTGCTGCAGCAATATTTCCAATCATACGCAGTGGTGTTGTATTCCAAATGAAAAGCAGGCTTCCCTTGAGAACACCCATTTGAGCCAAACACAGATCGCTGGTTTAGGTGTGAGTGGACAGAGTATCTGGATCTGCTAGCTGAAACGGGCACGCCACACGCGGGCAAACTGAAAAGTTTACCCACTTCTAGCTTATCTTAAGACGAGATGACATAAATTCTTTGTATTAATTTTTATTATAGGAGTACGTTTGGTGGTATGTATTCTGTTTCCATTATTCAAACTCCAACAAAAGGGGGACAGATTGAAGGTTTCAAATTTACAACAAGACGACGATGGGCGCTGATCAGACAAAAAAACGCCAGACGATGATGCTTAAAGATGCTGCTGCATACTGCCTCCACATCTACTGCTGATGCTGATGCTGTTAAAAAGAAGGCTGTTGCGCTGCTGCTGCTTATGCTGTCCTGTATTGGCTGCTGAGCTTTGGTATGTGTATATACATATATGATCATAATGCTCTGACGCTGATTCATTCAACGAGCAAACAAACGCGCCGAGCCCATTTCTCTGCTGCGGCGTCGACCGGCGAGCGGCAGCAGAGAATGATGGTGTAACGTGGTGGTCAGAACAGAAAGGCTTCACTGACGCAGCCGGCGCGGCGCGGCGGTGCGGTCGTGCGGTGGTTCTTTTGAGAATGGCTAACGAGCAGAATAAGTGCTACTGATTATTTGTTGTAAGAGTGTGCCTTCAGTGATTTGTTGCTGCATTAATTGGGTGTCTTAATTAAGAGAGTGCTCGTCCTCTTCCTCTTCCCCATCACTTCGTGTACCAACCAACATAAACATTTATTTTGTATGAGGGTATACTCTGGGTATTAGGTTCATTGCACGACAACCACATATCAAGAGTCTACCAGCGTAAATAAACGTATTAAAACACATACTGCTTTCGTTAAAATATAAAAACTAATTGAAATCACGAGCATTCATATAACAATTAATAGTCAATCGATTTCTCGTCCATTGAAATATGATCGTCATTGGAACACGATTTTACACACAAACACGAAACTGAGATACCTATGACCAAATTCAGACGATTTATTATGTCATCTACTGCAAAGAGCGACGACGGGAGGGTGAAGTGATTTCTTTGTTCTGATTTTAATTATCGTTATTTCAATTGAATTCCATTTGCGAATGGTGATGATTTAAATTACACCACACATACATGCGTCTTAAGATAATTGTTGACTTTGTTATTATTTTTTTTTTTATATATATATACAGGGTGTGCCGTAAGTCAATGTTAAGATTTAAGAGCAATATTTAGGAAAACGATGAAACGATCGATTCCCTAGGCCACATTTTTTTGGTACGGTTGTCACAAATTTTTAAATTTTGAGGTCTTTTATTTGTATACCTAATCCTGCGTTTTTTGATAAAGTTTTATAATTAAACGACAATTTAAGCCAAACTTAATGGCAATAAGCGTTTATACGCCCTAAACTCGAGTATAACTCCCACCTCTGGGCAGGTGCTTCACAAACATCGCTTCATCTGCTTGATAGAATACAAAATCGATTGATAGGAAATAGAACTGCCCTCTCGAACACCGACGCAATGTTTCATGTCTTTCCTTATTTTATCGTTTCTTTTATAAAAAAATGTTCACTCGAGGTAGCCAGCTGCATTCCTCCCCTATAAAAGTTTCGCCCGTAATACTCGTCTTGCTAGGAATGCCCATCAGTTCACACTTGAGCCCAATTTCGGACGTAGCAAGAGTTCTCAAAGATCTCGATATACACAAATCCCCTGGCCCGGATGGTATACCCCCGATTCTTCTGAAGAGGTGTTCTTCCACATTGGCAAAGCCACTGCGTAAGCTTTTCCATCGCTCCTACTCTTCTATCTTTCCTAGAAGATGGAAAACAGCATTTGTGCAGCCTGTCCCTAAGAAAGGTGACCCATCCTCCCCCTCCTCCTACCGACCCATAGCACTGACATCCCTTCTTTCTGAGGTCATGGAAACACTGATTAACCGTCAGCTTAAGGAATATCTCGAAGATCGTAAGCTTCTCCATGACCGTCAGTATGGCTTCCGCAGCAACCGTTCCACTGGTGATCTGATGGCATATCTCACCGAACAGTGGAACAAATCTTTACATCGCTTTGGTGAAAGTAAGATTATTGCTCTTGATATCTCCAAGGCATTTGATAGAGTTTGGCATGAAGCTCTCTTATCGAAAATGCGTGCTTTTGGGATCGATAATACTCTTGTTCGTTGGATTAGAAGCTATCTTCTGGACCGTTCAATACAAGTTGTATTGGACGGATTCAAGTCTGATTCCCATAAAATAAATGCTGGTGTGCCCCAGGGCTCTGTTCTGTCTCCGACTCTTTTCCTCATTTTTATAAATGATCTTCTGTCTGTTACTTCTAATCCACTTAACTGTTTTGCTGACGACTCTACCCTCAGCTTTTCATATTCGTTCGATAATTCACGTCCTTCGCCTTCGGACGTACAATTGCAACGGTGCCGTATGTCAATTTATACAGCATTGTCAAATGGGGTAATAGAAATCGTGTGGAGTTTAATGCTTCGAAAACTCAATGCTGTCTTCTGTCGTTAAAGCTTAACATTCCCCCAATGCCATTGTCCATAAATGGCACTTACATCGAAGAAACCGAAAAGCTCTCAGTACTCGGTATGTGTGTCAACGACGACCTCCGTTGGAACGACCATATATTTGAGATCGCTAAGAATGCTGCTAAGTTCTTAGGTTTTCTGTATCGGTGTAAGCAGTATTTTTCCCCATTTGATCTGGCTACAATTTATAAAGCGTTTATACGCCCTAAACTCGAGTATAACTCCCACCTGTGGGCAGGTGCTTCACAAACATCGCTTCACCTGCTTGATAGAATACAAAATCGAAATAGAACTGCCGCTGAAACAATTGCCCCTCTCGAACACCGACGCAATGTTTCATGTCTTTCCTTATTTTATCGGTTCTTTTATAAAAAATGTTCACTCGAGGTAGCCAGCTGCATTCCTCCCCTTAAAAGTTTCGCCCGTAATACTCGTCTCGCAAGGAATGCTCATCAGTTCACCCTTGAGCCCAATTTCGGACGTACCGTGAAATATAGGGATTCTTTTTTTAGCCGTACAACACGACTTTGGAGAGATTTTCCCTTGCCATTTCAATTTGCAAACATTCAAAACCAATGTTAATCGACCCCTCCTATCTCTCCCCTCCCTATCTTTCTAATGCCCGCGCAGTGTGTTACATTAAAAGGGAAACAAATAATCCATTGTGCTTGCGTTAATAATAAAAAAAAAAAAAAAATATTTAATATAAGTTGTATCCAGACATTTTTCTTTTCTTCAAAAACTACCAGAAAATGGGGACTAATAGTAAACGCTTCTAAATGTAGCTTGATTTGTTTCCGAAATTCCAGCGGAAAAGGTTATTATCGCGCTGTGAAAGAGAGCAAAGCTCTCAAGTTAAAAATTAATGGAAAGAACGTTCCTTTAAAAAGTGAACTCAAGTTCTTAGGCGTACATTTTCAGAGCAGGTTTATCTTTAATAAACACGCAAGAAAAGTTTTATTAAAAGCCAAAATGGTTACATCTAACTTAAAAACTCTGTTGCATTCGAAACATTTGCCAATGAATACCAAAATTTTGATGTACAAGACACTCATAAGGCCAATTTTAACCTATGGTTTCAGCACCTGGTTTACAATATCTCCAACTGTGGCAAAGGAATTGGAGACTTTCGAAAGGAAAATATTGAGATTCTGCAGCGGAAAGTTCCGGAATGGTTCCCAAACAAAGTAGCACCTCTTTTGGTTTATCAAACCGATCTACTCGAAAAAAAAAATTGAAAAGTCTTTCTACACACCCTAACACTTTAGTCAGTTCATTATTTGATGCCAATAGCACAGAGAGTATTTATACCGTTTAATTTTCTGCACAACGACTCTGCTGTTCTATTTAGACCAGATACAAATGGAAACCGTGTTATGCCGGATAAAAAAAGAGGATAAAAATAACGATTTTGAATCTTAAGCACTCACACACATGATCTATGGTTTTATCTATTTTTTTTATGGATTCCCTTAGATTTTATTTTAGGTTTAAATTATTCTATTTTACTCAAACAAAAAAAAATATACATATAAATTAGTTTTAAGAAAAGCCCAATAGAGGCAAAAGTTAACGTTGTATGTCACCTTACACTTTAAAAAAATTGTGTTTTTTATATTGTCAAAATCAAGATTAAAATCTGTAACGATTTTCATTAGATATATCTTAAGCCAGACATACCTTAAAAGTCGGCCAACATTATAAAACAACTGAACGAAATATGATTAAGAGAATGTCTCAATAAAAAAAAGTTACAAGTTACAGTTACCAGAAAATTGTAGAAAATAATAAGGCACGTTGAGGGGAGGCAAAAATAAATTTAAATTTAGGCCAAATTTTGTTATCTTTTTTCATTTCTTCTTTTTTTTTTTTTTTTTTTTTTTTTTTTTTTTATAATTAACGCGCGCACAAGGGACTATTTGTTTCCCTTTTAATGTAACACACTGCGCGGGCATTAGGAAGATAGGGAGGGGAGAGATAGGAGGTGTCGATTAACATTGGTTTGGAATGTTTGCAGATCAAACTGGCAAGGGAAAATCATGCCGGGTAAACTATTCCACATTCGTGTGGTTCGGCTAAAAAAAAAATCCCTATATTTCACGGTACGTCTGAAATTGGGCTCAAGGGTGAACTGATGAGCATTCCTTGCGAGACGAGTATTACGGGCGAAACTGTTAAGGGGAGGAATGCAAAATTCTTAGACCGACCGTAATTGTTGTCCCAACTGAAACGACAACTCTCCCTAAGGGAAAGCCAAATTTTTTAAAATTAAAGTTTTTCTTTTCAAACTAAATAACGTTTTTGCATAAATAATAAATTGTAAATTTGCCCTATTTTATGTTTATTTACGCTTTGGCGAAGTTTCATCATACTTCTGGTCCGGAAAAAGTGGATCTGCCTTCGCTGGCAGAATAACGATAGAAAATCGGAGCTGTTCCATCAAGGACGGTAAAGATCTTGCCGAAACTTTTGATGTCACAAAAAGGACTTAGGCCAAGCGATGCGAATTAATCTTATAGCTCATACTTGAGACAATAGTGCAGAACTCTGACGCCCGCTTTGGCGTCGCAAGCATGCTCAGGTGTCAGGGAAGAGAAGTGAAGTTGGGATGATTGAACGTCGACTTACAAAATTTGCAGCCGGCTTTTATAAAATTCACCTATTTCAATTTCAAGAATTTGGCCTAAGAACATCAGATGAAGGCAAGAAAATGGAAGCGAGAAATTGAAGAAGGGCGGACAGGACCAAAGTTTTTTGTAACATTACATTATTTATTTAGTTTTTCACAATATTAGAGCTCGTTCGCTCTTTTCTTGAACAAAGCTTACAACATTACATTCTCTGTTTCGCATATCTAATCAAGGTACTAACATACTGCATTTGAAAATATTAAAAGTTGGTAACCATTGAGCAATTTGATTTTGTGTGGTGCAGCTAAAGAATGAGTCATTATACTCAACAGTGTGTTAAAAATTTGGTTCAAAGCTAAACTGATGAGCATTTCTAGCGATGCGAGTATTACGAAGAAGCTTTTAGGGTAAGGAATGTATCTGGCTTCCATTTTGACGATGTTCCAGAAAATCTAATGTTTCGGTTATGCTCGTATTACTTATTATTTTTAATTAACTGTTCCGGATTATATTCAGGAAACGCAAAAAACTAACAGGAGCACCCGTTCAGATCTTACGATTATTTCTTGCATTGTCTTAGGAAACCTAAATATTCCGATTACATTACATTCTACAATCTACACGGTTAATAAGTCCCCATTGAACATTGCTGGCAAGATTGGCAATTAATGAGCCTATATGAGAATTAAAAAATGTGCTGTAAATTATTTGGGACAAACAGATTTTTGAGAATTTTTTTTATTTATTTTAATTGGTGCTTATAAATAACATAAATGTCTTTTTAATATTTTATATGCCCCCCTTTAGCATATAAGAGTTCTTAAACTCTGTTTGGCATCGATGACACTATCTTTCCGCATATATTTTTGCTTTCTGTGTCGTGGGACCATACTTCAATAGTAGCTGAAATCAGCTTATTTTTTTGTTGTAGTCCTTTTTCCTCAGCCTGGCTTTTACAATGTCCCAAAAATTCTCAATCGTATTGTGGTCAGGTGAATTGCCAAGCCATTTTAGCACCTCAATATTCTTCTCAGCGAAGAATTGCTTATTTTTTTATGTGTGGCACGGAGCAAGGTTATGTTGATAAATGGTGTCCTGCGCAGAAGCTCTTCTTCGGATGGTAGGAAATCCGCGTAATTGGCGCTGTTCATCATGCCTTCGATGGGCTTTAAGCTTCCTCAGAAGTGAAACAAACCCAAAATATAACTTTTGGCGGGTTTTTGGGGGCTTGAACAATGGCCAGGTCGGAGTTTTCCTTTCTCACTTTTTTCTCACAATACTTACTCTGTACCTCGTCCAAGAAGATTACTTTTGCCCAGTCCTCTCAGTTAAAATCTTTATACATTTTGGATCATCTTAGCCTTTCTACCGAATTCATTTGAAAATTTGCTTGTCTCAATTAATCTGCACAAGATTGTAGTTAGAAGTAGTAGACAAAAATCATTGTCGGAGACATAACGGAACCTTGGGACACATCTGCATCAGACTGGAGGCCGTTATAACAATGCTAATGGAATGGTTCGAGAGGTAATTTTTAATGCATTGAAGAAGGGGCTTGTCGATATGCTCTATCAAATGATTTTGAAATATCAATCGCAATAATCTTACTTTCTTCAAAACGATGTAAAGATTGAAAGACTCCGCTCAGTGAGATCTATCATCATATCAACAGTAGAGACTGGAGACACACAAATAAAATAATGTTTGTTGCACATAAATAATTTCATCTATTTTTGTTTTGTTTTTAAATTTACTTTTGTCTTCTGAAATGGACTTATTCTACATAATATTGTAAATCTATACATCTATACACAATACAATAACAGCTTTTTACTGGATGTATATATGCAAGTACTACTCGTACTTATAACAAAAAACACATTTTTAATTGCTATTATATGTGCTATAATGCAAGTTATGCATTCGTGCAGATTAAAAATTTTGAGATAACAATCAAACATGACATTACGATGATAGAGAAACATTTTTGAGTTACTGGCAAAATTCTGCTCGTCTGTCTGTCTGATGTAGGTAGCCTTAGTAATTTCGCGTAAATTTTTTTTTTTTTTTGAAAAATCAATATTTTGAAAACGGGTAAGTGATTTTTTTTTTGAATTTTGGTTTTAAATTTATGTTATTTTTGTGCTTAAGTTTGTATTCTTGAATTATTTTTTTTTAATTTTTTAAAAAAAGTTGTTGAAAAAACCGTTTTATTTAGCCGCTCCTACAATTTTGAAAAAAAAATCACACTTTTTAACATTTCTTAAAGAAAATGGCGTTTAAATTTCGAACAATGAAAAGTCACAAAAATCAAATAAATGCTTTAATGTTCACTTTAATTTTCATAAATTATAACGGGTGATTTTTTTGAGGTTAGGATTTTCATGCATTAGTATTTGACAGATCACGCGGGATTTCAGACATGGTGTCAAAGAGAAAGATGCTCAGTATGCTTTGACATTTCATCATGAATAGACTTACTAACGAGCAACGCTTGCAAATCATTGAATTTTATTACCAAAATCAGTGTTCGGTTCATTCACCGTAACGTTGCGTCCAACAGTATCTTTGAAAAAATACGGTCCAATGATTCCACCAGCGTACAAACCACACCAAACAGTGCATTTTTCGGGATGCATGGGCAGTTCTTGAACGGCTTCTGGTTGCTCTTCACTCCAAATGCGGCAATTTTGCTTATTTACGTAGCCATTCAACCAGAAATGAGCCTCATCGCTGAACAAAATTTGTCGATAAAAAAGCGGATTTTCTGCCAACTTTTCTAGGGCCCATTCACTGAAAACTCGACGTTGTGGCAGATCGTTAAAAATCGTTAGTAAGTCTATTCATGATGAAATGTCAAAGCATACTGAGCATCTTTCTCTTTGACCCATGTCTGAAATTCCGCGTGATCTGTCAAATACTAATGCATGAAAATCCTAACCTCAAAAAAATCACCCGTTATTATACAATGCAAGTACGTGCGATCGATCCAGTCGTGCAATTTATTTTAAATGTTTGTCTGTCTTTCTGGTGGTTCCGGAAAATTTCGGGAACAGCTGCACCGCTTTTGACGGAACTTTCACTGGAAGACTACTGATGTTCTATGGAGTAACTTAGGCTATTTAAATTATCCACTAGGTGGCGCTGGGGACGTTCTTTTCCAAAATTCTTATTTATGGACCGATTTTGACGGGACTTCTACAGGCAGATAGCTGATATTATAAGGAGTAAGTAAGGCTAAGGCTCATGTAGCCGTTCGGACTCGGCGGTAAACTGTAGGTCCCTTTCATTCTTGCAGATTAACAACACACACACAGGAATGGTTGAGAGTATAAGTCACTAGGCCTTGGTTCCTTAAGGAGCTGTCGCGCCAATAATTTTTTTTTTTTTTTTAAGTAACGCTATTTGAATTACCCCTAGGTGGCGCTGCAGTCTTTTTTTTTTAATCATATATTACATGCAGATAGCTGACGTTGTAGGGCGTAACTAAGGCTATTTTAATCACCCGTAGGTGCCGCTGGAATCGTTTTACAAGCAGATAGCTAATTTTCGAAGAAGCCACAAAGACTATTTTGATTACTAGGTGGCGCCACTCCGGCCGGGGTCGTTTTTTTTCGAAAATGTATGGTATACCCGAGCAACGCTAGTAATTAAATAAATATGTAAATGCTTCGAATGAGATAAACATAAAAAAAAAAACAATGTGAAGATGAAGTTTCTGCGTCGAAAATATATATATATTCTTGTTAAGAATAACGAACTGTACAACATATTTCAAATTCAAGGTGAAATTCAAGTTTTTTTTCCTTTAATTGTATTTTAGGCTCCTTTTGTTTGCGCGGGCCTTTTTTTGGGAACCAAATTTTTTTAACGGCATCAAAAACCACTTCCTTAAAAATCTCAGAATTTCAAATTCGATTTTTATTTTTAGTACAATTATTTTTCTTATGTTTATAACAAGGAAACCTTAGTGCCGCAACAAGCATATATAAAGTAGTATGAAGTTGATGAATTAAACATAAAATCTCCCAAATGTTCGGCAATTTGTTTCGTTCTATTTACCTTTCGAAAGATACTGTTAAACCTAGGCTGTCACTTTTGCGAATCTTATTGTGCCCCTTATTTTTGTGTCAGTCATTTTATATATTCCACCATATCAGTACTTTTCTAATTTGCAGCACTTATATAGAATATTTAAGAACGACGTTGTTGCTATTATTATAGAACATATGTACAGCACCGAAAGAGCTTTCTATACCGTTTACCATTAAATTACATTAGAATGTAAATATGCATATAAAAAAAACATATATGTAATATACCAACCTTCTTGTTTTATTATATTGAAAATTGAACTTCTGTCAATAAGAAAAAGACATACATAGGTATAACAAAGGATAAAGGAAAAACTACCACCAACAACTAGCGACTTGAATTTGAATGACATTTTTTTTTCTTATTTCAAGGGAAATTAATTGCCAATCAAACAAATGTCACGCTATTTCATTCCCTCCGGAAACTGGCTTTGTTCACGATGGTAACAAAAATACATACATTTTATGGCGGAAAAACAATTTTTTTTTTTTTTGGAAATTTGTAAGCTTGATAGACAAAAAAAAATAACATATTCTCTTACCTACAAACGTTTCCAGAAAAATGCACTTATCCGTGAAATGAAAATAAACAAATTCTCTGCTATATTCCAGAGACGAACAAAAAATCTCTCCGCCGCCGCCGCCGCGCCATCGAGTTATGTAATCAGCCATGACAGTTCTAATGTTTAGTTAGGTTCATGTTTGCTATAATTGCTCTGATAGTTGGTTTCGTGAATTTTATTGCCCACAGAATCTGTTATATTATTTGACCTTTTTTTGTTTTAATTTTGATTCAAACTACCCTTCTGCACGGTGAAAGGATATTTTCGTATAAGTTACCTGGATACAAAATGTAGATATACATTTTTACAAATCTATTCTGGTTCTATCCACATAAGAAAAATAAGAAAAATTATAAGAATGGGTATAGCTACATATAGGTCGTACGGTTTTGCTCGGACTTTTCAAATTTCAAGACGAAAAAATATATTTTGAAATAAATAATAATATGATATGAACTTATTAAATTTGTTTTTTATAAAAATATTCTAAAATGAGAGTAATTTTGATAAAATCGTATTTTTAGGTACCTATTTTAAATTATTTGATTTTTTATTTAATTATCGTTAGTAAAATTCAAAGGGTTTTTTTATATTGTATACAGGTAAGCGTTTAGTTAAAAAATATGAGTGAATTTAAAATTCCAGTAAAATGTTAAACTAAAGTATTAACTATAAATACAAAAATTAAGGTTTTAGTATGCAGCAGTAGTATGAACAATTAAAGAAGCTGATTCTTTCTAATTTCGACAGCACTGAAAAGGACAACAAATTCAAAAACATCGCGAAATCATTATGACTTCAATGGATGCCATCCAATGTCTAATTATAATATAAATATTGCTAGACAAATTGGTTCGCTAATGGAAAAAAAGGCTCGTCCAGGAAAGCTTGGTTTTAGTCCTTAAGGAGGAGTTTCAACATTTCTTCATGTTGTAGATCAATTGTAATGGTGACTCCCTATTCAAATATAAGGAGCCAAGGCCTAGTGATTTATACTCTAAAGCATTTCTGCGTGTGTTTTGAATCTGCAAAAATGGAAGGGACTTAGAATTTACCGCCAAGTTTAAACGGCTACATGAGATGCACTTTTTCGAGACAAATTTTTGTCTCGTTCCTCGGATGAGGGCAGTACCCTGGAAAAAACGGTTGCTCTGACGGGGAGTCGAAGCCCGACCCTTTGCTTAGCAGTCCGACACACTAACCACTAAGACACGGGGCACTACGCCTATGGATACTTAGAAACTTAGGAACAGCGCATTTAACAGTGTTATACTGGGTTTAAGAAGTTGGTGCGGTAATCCCTGCATCAAAAACAGAAGCATCGCGCATGCGGAAAGAGAATGTGTACCTCCATCCAACCCTTTGTTTTTAAAAAAGCAACAAAAATATTTGGATTAACTTTTCATAGAAACCACAAATGAGACACACATGCAATGAATTTAGTAAACTAATAACGACAACGGAACAATTTAAAAAAACATGGACACGACTGGGTCCGCATATTGAAAACAAAAATTGGCACTAAGCCAAAAACCTAATTTATGAAAACGGCCGTTTAAAGTTTTGGACTAACTTCAATTGGCGAAAAAAAATTAAAACAACTTTTTTTTTTATAAAAAACATACAGATACTATATACAATCTTTTTGTAAAAATTGAGTTTTATGATTACAAACAAAACAATAGATATTTAGAAAAATTTAGCGCTAACTCAAGTGTTTTTCAATGTGCGACACAACAATTAACTGTTTTTAGTAAAAATGGAGCATTACACGTTTTAAATATTATTTTTTGAGATTTTTGTATGCAGTTTTTAGAATTTATTAATATACAGCTGATCATAAAAAAAAATCTAAAATTAATATTAAATACAAACAAAATTAATTATTAAAAATATTGGTATGCAGAATTAATTTGGCTACTTATATCTTTTCAAATATATATTTTTTTTGTTATTGAAATCCAATAAGCCGTTACCGAGAACATCAAAAAAAAATAAAAAAAGCGCTACATGAAAGGTATTGACTTTTCCCATAAAATAAAAATAGAAATAAAATGAAAAATTAAAAAAATTTGATTAAAATAGTTGGAACGGTTTTAGAAAAAAATAAGCTTTTCCTTATCGGTTATATGGCAAGTACCGTTATTTGTAGCCCTAAAACTAAAATTTCAATTCTCCCTCTGAGGAATGCCAAAAGAATCACACATACCAAATTTTAAGGTAATCGCTTAGACCGTTTAGGCTGCAGCTCGTTTTACATACAGACGGACAGACAGACAGAGGCACTCCCATCTTTAAAAAGAAATTTACTTCCACCATTAATTGAAAATTTCAAAAAGGAAATATAAAATATATTATATTTGCAAATCAAAATGGCAAGGGAAAATCCCGCCGGGTAAACTATTCCAAATTCGTGTTTTAAGGCGAGGAAGCACAACAAAATGCTGCGAAAATATAAATTCTTAAACGTTACTTAAAAACCCTTTTATTAAAACAATTATAATTTATTATATTTATTATATAAATAAAATAAAAAAAATAAAATAAAATATTATACACATATATTATTATTAATTTTCTTGTTTTTTTTTTCACTTTTTTCACGGGCGGCTAATTTCTTTACGTTACGTTACATGCCACTATTAGTTACCAGGGATGTTAAATGTATTTATAACTGAGAAAAATAATTTAATTCGTCATAATGGTACATACATAGGTATGCTAATCAAGGAAAAATGATTAACCTGCTGCTTACATGTCAAAGAATAAACAACCCGTTAAGATCAAGGGTTCGGTTTCCCACAATACAAAATATCGAGAATCAGTATTCCATTTTACAAAATCCCTGACTTAAAAAGTTTTTTTTATATAAAAATGTGACATTGCCGCATAATTTTTAATTTATTTGAATTTGATTAAACGTTTTGACGAGAATTCGATGTTTTTGATTTTATTCAGATTAATTATAAAACATTTACAAGGATTACAAAATAATCCTGGTTTTTGGCTGTACAAAATTGTAAACTGGACCGATTTTCAGAATCTTTTTTAATCCTGGGTAGCACTCGTCTACTTCCAAAAATCAATTCTACATTTTTGTTGTCCCGGATGGAGGAATTATCAGATGTTAAGCTGAAACTACTAAATTTTATAATCATAAGACCGAGAATATCGATAATAATAAAATCAAAGTGTCGTCACTTCCTGTTTTTTATTGTATCCAAAAACAAAATTGACATTTCCTTAAATATTTCAGTTTCAATACTACTTATTAATTAACATCTGGATCACAAGTATATCATGCAGAAAGGGTTATAAATATCTATCTATAAATGCTTTAGGTTTACGAATAAACACGGTAAACACCCATGCATACCGTGTTTGGAGTACGCATAAGGATAACAATAAAATGTACATATTTTTTTTATAAAGTACTTTACCTACGTTATACATCAGTTCGGTTAAAAATGGCGGATTACGTACCGTAGTAGTGTACTGTATCAATAGACATTTTTTTGTTGCTACTTGCTAGTCTGATGCTTGTGTCTGATGGCTTTGCCGTGGACTTAGTGGGAGTGTATGTCAGATTGATGCTGATGTTTGCAGTTGAGTAGCACAGATGTCGCTGTTTTAACGCGATGATGGAATTTAAATGAAGTAAAAGAAAATGTGTATAGACCTATTCATATAAGTTGGTGGGTATAGATAGGTCTTCTTTTGTAAGAGAAAATCTTTTAATGTCCATACCAACAAACATACATATATACGAAAATAAATCCCTTTTAAGGTGAATTTCCATTTTTAGGCATCAGTTCTGCAATGCAGTTGCAGTGTGTATACAATAAAAGCAGTAACTTGCACAAAACATTGAAAGCTGGAATAAATAACACTGAGGTGACAGGCTGGCTAGCTGGCTGGCTATTAGCTACAGATCTGGATGTGGGCTTTTGTTATAGGTAAAGTAGGTATAGGTATATATTGTTGTTGCAGGTATCTATAGTTTCCGTGGTTTCCATTTCGTTTAAGTCCTATAAATGTAGCAGTATTTTTTGTATGCAATTTTTTATATATATGTACATATATTCCGAGAGATGTTCAATATTCCAATTGGTTTCGATGAGCGACGACGACGGCATTTCGCGAGGATAACGATGAAATTTCTGTATTAAACCATCGCATCGGAGGATGGAGCTTTGGTGTTTTATTTGCGCCAATGGTGCTGGTGTTTTATACTTTTGTATTTAGATGTTGCTGCTATAGTGGATCGATTTTGAGCTCCTTTGTTGTGGGGATTTTATTTATATAAATAGACACTTATCTACCTTCCTTCCTGGTTTTCCCTAATAACTCGATGAAGGATAAACTTTCTTTCTGTTTTTTTTTCTTTCTTTTTTTAAAAAGCATGTTAATCCATGCTAAATATACCTACTATGGACTATTTAATACTGTTAGGTACCCACAAGAATGTATCTGTATGAAGGAGATCGAAATCGGGCATTTGTTTCAGAATATCGAATAGAAGATTCAAAAAGAAAAATCTAATAAGTACCTAGGTACCTGCATAAAATATAAATATAAGACACAAACATCATCTTGAAATTGGGGGTTCTTTCTCGCAGTGAGCACTGGTACTATTGGCTAATAAGATTCCAAAACTGAACTGGTGTGCTTCCTAAGAAAGAAGGGAATACTAACATGCCTTAATACAAGACTTCTAACAACCCTATCAAAGATGTTTAATTACAACACCAACCTATGTACATATTACCTATATGTATATAAATTGCCTTCAAGCTCCCCCATTTGATTGATGCTCTAATCTAACAATAAGCAGATTGGTCGCTTAGTTGGTGCACATACCTAATTGGAAGGTACTATATATCTCTACATATTCCTCTGTACATACATAGCAAATCTTATGCATTAAAAACCTATTAAATACAACGTTGATTGGGCGCAGGACTTTAATTAACACAATTTCAATCTTTATTTACAAATCTACATAGGCATAACACTATGTACATGCATATATGCCCAAAAAACAAATAGACAAAACCAACCAACGAAATGTCTTGATGCTTTTGGTCCTTCTTCTATGAGTTATAATTAACATCACAGTTTACTCCTCCAATAAAATAAGTCCTAACATACCGAGCTCCGCCCTTGACTAATTACTCCCTTAGAAATAATTAGAGAAAGGAGAAACTTTTGCCGAGTTAAAAGATTGTTCAATGAAGAGAAGTTAGTTAAATACTTTGTATTTCAAACTTACCTACCTTCTCTATGTCATCCAGATTCCAGATTCCAGACACGAAAACAGACTTTCTGCTTGATAGACAAATGGGAAAGGAACCAAATAATGAAACAAAAAAAAAATATTCTTCACATGTTAAAACTCAAACAGCAACTGAATTAAGCTCGTTGGTAGCTGCTTGCTGCTCCAGCCATGATGACAAACTCCATGGTCTCGACAGGATGAAAGGGGTAGCTAGTTATTTCAGTTTTTTCTCTCTTTACACCAGCCACCTAACACGCGGTCATTAACGATGTTTTTGTTGGTTTATGTCTATAAATTGTAATCAACCCTTAAAATAACCTTTTCTAAGGTAAAAGGCAAGAGCGAGAGAGGATATTAATAATTCCGCCCTTTGATTCAAGTTTTTCCTCTGTATGCTTTTTTCTGTCGTTTTGCAAATACCATCCCACACACAAGTTCGCGCACAAACGGTTAATGAGAACTACAGCAGCTACGAAAATGGGGCACACAACAACAAAAAAAAAAAAAAATCAACAGCAGCAGCCACCAGCAGCAGCAGTAGAGCCACCAAAATAGAACATAAAAAAGGTAAATACAGAAGCGGAAATGAGGAACGCCTTCATTTTCTGCTCTTTGCTTCTTCCTTTGGTGCTTGTGCTCTGCTACACTGCAGCATCATCTTTCATCCCTCTACACGTCTGCATATATAGACGCGAATGGTATGGTAGTCGTGTAAGAATGTAGCTAAACGAACTCAAGTGACATTTGTTTTAATTAGGGGATGCTTATGTACAATGTAGGATGTGTTAGTGTTCACCAACACAAAGACGCGATTTTAATATCATCTGCAATATGTGTATATGAAAGTAGGTACCTTCTACTACTCAGGTCCTCCTTTTGATTTTGCAGAATGGGGCGCCAAAAACATTGCTTTGTAAATTAAACAACAATTGTAAGCATTGGCAGTGGCAATCAAACAAGAGAGTCTTCTGGGCGGCGAGGGTTTTTTGTTGTAACATTTTTTTTTTTTTTTTTTTTGAAGAAGCTTTTCACAAAATCATATCTATCGATGATAAATAAAAAAAAAAAATATAATATGTTTTGTTTGTTCATCTTTAAGGAGAGTTACTACTTACTCACTATTTTGTTTTTGATTATTTTGTCCTACATGCAACCTAGCCAGATTTTGATATTCAAAAGCACCTTTACTTACTACAAGCTTCATCAAATAATGCGCCAAAATATAACATTTTAAGGTGAGATTAATAAATCTATTTTAATTAGAATGAAAACACCTGGTTTCACTTTTGTTCATTTTTATTTACAATCTATAAAATCCGAAAAAAAAGTTTTCTAACCATTATAATTTGTAACTTTTATAAATAAATAATTTTTAAGAAGGCACTCTTGTCGGTTAAATAGTTATGTCATAAAAACAAGCTTTGCTAAACTGTGAGTAGCAAAAAAGGTTAAAAACATGATAGAGTTTCGTTTTCTTATAAAATAATCAAATAATTTTGAGACGTTTTTAGTAAAGATGTTTTGATATAGGTATAAGAAGTTTTTGACCAATTTTTAATGTATCGATATGACCAACAAAGCCGACGAAAAGAACTTATTTGAAGATGGCTTTAATAAAAAAAAAAAATATTTCAGATTCTTTTTTTTAAATATTCATCTCCTCGCTTGAATACTAAATCTGACATTTCTTTTATCCAATTTTAAAACAAAATAACATAAAAACTATATTTTTGAGAGAGAATTTCTTTATATAAAATTAACCTCTTAAGCGGAGAGGGGCAACAAAATACGTAAGTAAAAATTTTATTGAAAAAGGATTCCACTTTCTACTTTCGTGATTATTTTTTGACTCGCGTTTATATGTATATTGAGATATAAATCGAACATGTCATAAAGGTGGTTTACCTAAAAATATAACAAAATTCTGTCTGCCAGTCCGACGGGATTTTTTTTTTTTTAATAATAGAAAAGCTTAGCTTATTAACCCTCTCAAGTTCTTTCGACATTCTACCGAGACATTCTACTACGAGTAATTATTTTTTTTTTGAGATCCTGTATCCGTTAAGTTAAACTTAGTTTTCATGAACAAATATCAGTATGAAGTGTGAGTTATGTTGTGGTAAACATCACAGGATCGGGGTTTTCTCTTTGATTTTTGGAGATCTAAGAAAAAATTGTTTAGAAAATATTTCTAAAATGTTTTTTTTCTTTCAGAAACATTTCTGAAATCTTTATTTGTTTCCAGTTTTGTACTTCAAGATACGATTGTAAAAAAAGTAGCAATCGTAACATCGTGTTTTGTCATTATGAACAAACAAAAAACAAAAATAAAGAAACTTTTCCGATCAGAAGGGGAAACAGAGAAACATTTCATAAACATTTCAGAAATGTTTCGCGAAGCGTCCAGACCTAAATAAACACTTCAGAAACATTTAAAAACCATTTGAGAAAAAAAAACATTTCGGAAATGTTTTTTAAATATTCCTGAAATGATTATGAAAAATGTTTCTTTGGTCTGGACACACCTTTAGAATTTTTTTTAATTTCTAGATTCAATTGATGTTGTTTCAAAATCATGCTTTATCTGTGATATTGACATTAAATGATTTGCTAAAAGGTTCTGTTAGATACCTACGTAGGTACCTAACTTATACCGTTTTTACTGTGAATCTCGTGAGTTCATTAAACCAAGCATACTAACGGGTGATTTTTTAGAGGTTAGGATTTTCATGCATTAGTATTTGACAGATCACGCGGGATTTCAGACATGGTGTCAAAGAGAAAGATGCTCAGTATGCTTTGACATTTCATCATGAATAGACGTACAACGTCGAATTTTCAGTGAATGGGCCCTAGAAAAGTTGGCAGAAAATCCGCTTTTTTATCGACAAATTTTGTTCAGCGATGAGGCTCATTTCTGGTTGAATGGCTACGTAAATAAGCAAAATTGCCGCATTTGGAGTGAAGAGCAACCAGAAGCCGTTCAAGAACTGCCCATGCATCCTGAAAAATGCACTGTTTGGTGTGGTTTGTACGCTGGTGGAATCATTGGACCGTATTTTTTCAAAGATGCTGTTGGACGCAACGTTACGGTGAATGGCGATCGCTATCGTTCGATGCTAACAAACTTTTTGTTGCCAAAAATGGAAGAACTGAACTTGGTTGACATGTTGTTTCAACAAGATGGCGCTACATGCCACACAGCTCGCGATTCTATGGCCATTTTGAGGGAAAACTTCGGAGAACAATTCATCTCAAGAAATGGACCGGTAAGTTGGCCACCAAGATCATGCGATTTGACGCCTTTAGACTATTTTTTGTGGGGCTACGTCAAGTCTTAATTCTACAGAAATAAGCCAGCAACTATTCCAGCTTTGGAAGACAACATTTCCGAAGAAATTCGGGCTATTCCGGCCGAAATGCTCGAAAAAGTTGCCCAAAATTGGACTTTCCGAATGGACCACCTAAGACGCAGCCGCGGTCAACATTTAAATGAAATTATCTTCAAAAAGTAAATGTCATGGACCAATCTAACGTTTCAAATAAAGAACCGATGAGATTTTGCAAATTTTATGCGTTTTTAAAAAAAAAAATTTCTAACCTCAAAAAAATCACCCGTTATAAATTTTAAATAATCCTGCATAGGTTGTTATAACGGGTCCGCCATCTAACGTTTTTTTTTCGTGAATGGTAACACTTAGCTCATGTCTGATTTGACAGATAATTAGTTTTATCCTTCCGCTGAACGAATATGGTTGTGTATACGCTGGGAAATATTGCGACATTACTGCCTGCTGCGATCGGCTTAGAGAAGATGCCGATTTTGCCAAAAAAAAAACATCTTTCCAGATGAAGCTCATTTTGATCTTGGCGGGTATGTAAACAAGCAAAGCTGTCACATTTGGGGCACAGAAAACCCGCACGCATACGAAAACGAGTCACTGTTTGGTGCGGATTTTGGTCCAGAGGCATAATTGGGCCATTTTTCGAAAATGAACAAGCAGTGGCCGTTACAGTCAATGGCGATGGTTATCGGGCCATGTTGAACGAATTTTTGTTCACAAAAATTGAAGAGGAGCATATTGGCAACATTTGGTTTCAACAGGACGGCGCTACGTGCCACACAGCCGAAGCTACACTCGATGTTGATGAAGCATTTTCAAAAAAAAAAAAAAAGAAAAGTTATTTGGCGGACCCGTTATTACAAAATTTTCTGTTCATTTAAATGTCTATAAAAATCTTCGTGCAGTATTAGAGCTTTGAAAATTTGACCTATGTTAACACGCCTTTGTAGAATCGTAAAACATTAGTTTTTATAAGATTACAAACAACTAGGTTGTAATAGCTGTTTTTTTTTTTTTTTTGTTAATAGATTTGTTAGATAATTTTCGTTTGCTTTATACCTACCTATAACATTTGAAGGTTGAGTGATTGAAAAGGTTTGAATTGCATATAAAAATGTCAATAAATGCCAAATTAACATTAAAATCTGCACCTTTGATTACATAACAATTTTTTGATGCAACACCACCATGCTGTTGTTTGTTGGCTTTTAGTAGGCATATATACATACCTCCACGGTTAAGGACTAAGAAAGCCAATCGTTAAACCAATAAGGAACTTTTTTATTAACAAAATCTTGACTTTTTCTTTTTGTATCTGTGTATACTTAGGCGCTTAGTGGGAAATCCAGACGTACATTTACTAATCAAGTATCTAAAAGCATTGCGATTTTTTTCCTCCATAAATATTTTTTGCCAGGAAACCTATGGGCTAACCTGGAAGCCCCACCCTCGTACGGTATGGATGTTGACCGACGAATCAAAGAGACTCATCTGCACCTTCCTAATTAATTTAACCACGACTAACTTTATCAGTTGCAAGATAGAATTCTTAAGTTTGTTTTCTTTAAATGGGTGGTTTCCACCCAGTCAAGCAGCACATCAAGTCACTACCACCCTCCCACACATTTAATCAATTTAATCTGCTGTTGGTGGTAATGTATATATATACTTATCATCTACTCTACATACATAAGTAAAATAGTATACAATATACACATATAGGTATAACGGATATTTTGTTCACTTTTTCATTAGAAAAATGTCGGTGGCTTGATAAGGATAAATTTTTCCAAACAAAAAGGAGAAAAACTACACAAGAGGATGGTAAATATCTATACACTGCCACGCTTAGATACATGCCAGGCGAGAGATCATTTGTTTTCTTTTATTGCAATTCACTGATTTGTTGATACTAATTTGCACTCTCCTCAGGGGGAGCAGCAAGCAACCCTTGTTTTATGGCATTCAATTAATTAACAACTCTGCTACGAATACGAATACAATCATATCCTCACTGTGAACGGTAGACCAATGGGGCAAGGATGCAGGCCATAGTTGGCGATGTTGGCGGAGAAAAATTAAATGATGTTGCCGATGAACCAACCGACCGACGGCATATGCACTGAATTCTGTTTATTTGTCGAGTTCGAAGCTTTGACTTAATTCTTTGAAAAACAGTTTACAAGAACTACCTAATTTTTTTTGTTTATAGTTATAGATACGTTCTTTTGACTTGACGTTTCAGTTATTTTTAAACATTCATTTGCATTTTATATCAACATTTTGACAACTGAACTCGTGGATTGCATGAACATCTTAAGCACTGCACTTGCACCTGCACTTCTATAACCAAACATTTAACCGTAACACTGCGTAGGTAGATTGTAGAATTTTTTAAGAAAACATTGTGTGGTAATAGATAAATGATAAATGATTTATTTTTTAACAATAGGTAGCACACAACATGTATTATACATAATTTGATTATTGGATAGAAAAAATTATACTTTCTTATAAAGTTCCATATTTTCTTATGTTAATACTATGCACTTAACACTAGCTAATAAAATATTTTATCTTAATGCGTTTATGTTAGTTATGTTATCGAATTTGAAATGAATCTAATAAAATAAAAGCCTGCAAGAACTTCCCTTTTTTTATTATTTAATTTACTTATTTGTTATATGACTTGCTTATACTTTAAAATAAAATATCTTATCACCATGTGATGTTGAGCTATTTAAATATTTAAATTCGCATTCGATAGGTATTCACTTTACTATATAAATTGCATTTTAAGTCATCGAAACCAAATATTATGTCAAAAAATAACTTAGAGTGGGATTTGTTATATGATTGTCGCATTTTAACTTGCGATCGACTCGACTCCATTGCGATGATAGAGAAACATATTTAAGTTGGGCAAAATTCTGTCTGTCTGTACGTTAGTATTTTGGACTGCAGACTAAACAGTGTGACCCATCGTCTTTAAATTAAGTACATAAGGTTATTTTAACATTCTATGTTTTTTATGCTCAAATACAAACCATTAAATGAAAGCTTATTTTTCTCGGAAGCGACTCCAAGATTTTGTTTTTTTTATGAAAAAAGTCAGTGAACTACTTCACTGTGTGAATTATGTTTTGGTGTAAAAAAATAGGCCCATTTCTTTTTCTTCGACTTTCTCGAGAACTGGTTAACTGATTATGATAACAATTAAAATTTTAGGAAGATGTAGGTAGTGAAAGTTAGTTTACATTGAAATATTTTCGAATAACTTTTTTAATTTTTTTTTTCTCAATATCAATACATATTTTAAAAACGGGTAGGTAAGTGAATTTTTGATTTTTTTTAAATAAAAAACGTTGTTAGAAAAAACAATTTTAATTAAAAACCATTCCTAGGATTTTGAAATAAAAATTCACACTTTCACATTTTTAAAACAAATAAAATTACGTTAAAATTATTTTGGTAAAAACTTTTTTTATTTGAACAATCAAAAGTGACAGAATCGAATTAAAACTTTGACTTTTTTATTCGATGCTGTGATTGCACATAACAAGCAAGTACCTACGTGCGATGCAATCGCTCAATTTAATTTAATTTCAGTTATTACTAAATAATAATATTTTAACCATGTGTTTTATAATTAACGCGCGCCCAAGAGACTATTTATTTGTCTTTTAATTATGAAAATAGAGAGGGCAAGGACATTGGTTTTGAATGCTTGGAAATCCAAATGGCAAGAGAAAATATCCCCGGATAAACAAATTCCAAATTCGTGTTGTTCGGCCAAAAAATGAATCCCTATATTTAACGGTACGTCCAAAATTGGGCTGAAATTTAACTGAGCATTCCTTGTGAGACCAGTATTAGGGGAGAAACCATTTTTTTTATAAAAGAAACGATAAAATAAGGAAAGACATGGAACATTGCGTCGGTGTTTGAGAGGGGCAATTTTTTCAGAGGCATTTCTACTTTCTATCAATTTTAAAGCTCTATTTTTTATTTTTATTTTTCAAGCAGGAGCCCAGAAATGGGAGTTATACTCGAGTTTTGGGGTTATAAACGCTATGTAAATTTTAGCCAGATTAGAAGGTGAAAAAACTTCAGATACATCGATACAGAATGCAACTTGTTGTTCCACAACACTAGTAAGAAGAATTAGGAAGATAGGAAAGAATTTTTCCGGCGAAGTAGATTGAGAATTGGGTTATTATTTTTCACAGTTTAAGCCCACTGAGCTTACACTCACTAAGAGTTTTAGAAATAACTACTCAACCTGAGAAGGGAAAGCGCAACCTCTGCATTAGCAATCAAACACTACCAATGTAGGTGTACAGTGACATTTGTTTCTATTAAACACAAATATCTATCATTTAAATAGAAATATTTATTAAATATCAAAATAGGTAGGTATCAGGTATGTCTTCATGAAAATTGGATATTTTTTTATAATTAAAATTTAGTATCTATAATTTTTTTAAAGTAAATTTATCTTTTATTAAATTTTAAGTTAACCAATTTTTTTTACAAACTGCAGTATATATTCCAAAAGGCGTTTATTATTAACTTATAAAAAAATTTTTGGTGGAAGAATACTTGAGGATGGTAACTAGGAATTCATATACATAAAACAAATTATTGGCGCGACAGCTCCTTAAGGAGCCAAGGCCTATTGACTTATACTCTCAACCATTCCTGTGCATGTGTTCTGAATCTGCAAGAATGCATGGGACCTACAATTTACCGCCGAGTCCGAACGGCTATGTGAGATGCACTTTTTTGAGAACAATTTTTACTTTTGGAGGTTTTGTCAGTTCCTCGCAAGAGGCCCGCCCGGAAAAGAACGTGGCTCTGACGGGGAGTCAAACCCCGACCCCTCGCTTAGCAGTCCAACACAACACACTAACCCCTGAGCACTACATTTTTGTCTATGGTTCACGGAATTTTGTTAAGTTTTTTTTCCAGTGGAATTTGCTTTTTTGAATTGTCATTAGGAACAAGAACAGCAGAGAATGTTATGACAAGCGAACCAAGCAAAAAACATCTTACTCACATTGGGTATAATTTCAGGATATTAAAATTAAATTCCCATTTTATATATTTATTTACCCAATGTCGAATTTATTTATAAAATCATTGAAGATTAAAATAGAATGCCTGTTTTTTTTCACATCACTTCGCGATGTATTGTGTTTATCGTGATGAAATACAAGTGTTTATTTAATTTTTTTGAAACTAGGTGATCCCAAAAATATTTCTTGAATTCTTTGGCAAAAATTGGGAAATTTTTTGTGTAGTTGCATATTAGCCTGAAGTCATGTCAAAATACATAAGATATCCTCGACATTATTTTGAAAGGAAATATAAATATATATATAAATCTTGATAATGCTTCTCATTTTAAAGTTTTATTTTTTTTGGCAATTTAATTTGATTTAATGATTATAATCTAAAGATAACGTATACAAAACTAAGCTAAGAGGATTTTGTCAGCATTTTAAAATTATATTTTTTATTGCACAGAATTTATAAGCCATTGATAGTTCGGATATTCCTTTGCAAACTGTTTGAATTACAAAAAAAAGTTAAGTGAGGAAACACAGGATTTTTACAGAAACTAAGTAGGTACCTAATATGTATTTATATAAAATTAAATAAAGAACCATAAACCAAAAGCAAACAAAAAATGTCTAAAAAATAGAATAAAATAAATAGTCAATTTAAAAATCATTTCTCAATCATTCTCTGAATTTTATTTTATACGATTTCGATTTTGAAAAATGAAATATCTTATATCTACGAAATTTAATAAAAACAACAAAGTTATTGTTGTTTTGTTATTCTTTAACACTTACATTCGTTTTAATTTATCTCAAAATTCCAGAAGCTATTATATTTAGTATGCATGTAGGTAGGTAGGTAGGTATATCCTTTTTTTTCATTTATGATGAATTTTTATCTCCATAATTTTTTTGTAATGGGGCACTTTTTGTTATTTTGTGTATTCTTAATTTTAGATCAATTTATGTATATATATACATATATATATATATTAATTTTGTATTAAATTAGGATAGGAACTTTAGATGCTTTCATTTAATTATATTGAACATAAATTATAATTATTTAAATATTTCACAGTCACACGCACACACACTTTAGCATTGAATCACTTGATTTTGTTATCTTTTCTCTTTTCTTGCTTTTCATTTAATAAATAAAATTTGTTTATTTAAACAAAAAAAATGAAAATTTCATCCTGCAAAATAAACACAAAAAAAAAAAAAAGAAAACAGTTAAAAAAATATTTTTATTTAATTCTAAGATTTATTTATTTATGGATGGTTTATTGTATGTATCCATTTCTTATTGTTAGTTATTCACAAAAAAAAAAAAAAATCATCACACAAAATGGTTAAAATCGAAGAAAAAATGTAATTAAAAAATCCATTTATAGTCGGTAGTTATGCGGTTTTTTGTGGTCAAAGAAAAGGGTTGTTTGAGCGCTGACATTGACAACCTACAACGACACAACCAGGCCACGGTAGAGACAACGCCAACGACGACGACGACAACGGCGGCGGCAGTCGGTCCTAAAGCGCTTTTGGGAATAACTCTTCGATCATTACCCTTATGTTTATGGTGTTGCGCGAAAATGAAAATAAAGCGCCGAAAAAGTAACAGCAACAACAAAAATTAAGGAAAACAAAATCGAGCACAAGGAAAATACCTATAACTAGGAAAATAAAGCCCTCTCATATAATATGCACAAATGAGAGTTGTAGCAGTAGGTGTAGCAAGAAGGGTACCACCACCACACTGTACTGTACTGAATCTGTGTTCTATAATACAGAGCGAAATGAGAAAACTATAGGCAAGGAGATGGAAATTGGAAGGCGACTACTTTGCTTTACGGAGATTCGTAATCGACCCTTGTTTGACGAGGCGAATCAGGACAAACGGGAAAAAAATGAAAATAACATAAGTGATAATAAATAAATGAATTCTTGTTATAGTCAAGCATTAGTGCCAACCACCTACCACACACGGGTGCGGGCCTATAATAATCACACAAATTTACCAACACCAAAACCAGAAAAGAGACCGAGAGAGTCATTAAGCAACGCATGCGAAATCCAAATGTGTGTGCTGGTTGCTCGTGCTCTTTATTTGGTGTTTGACGACGACGAGACGACTGACTGACGAGACACGAGAAATGAGCTAAAAAAAAAAAAAAAACCAGCATATTCTGTTTGTAAGAGAATTGGTAAAGCAAAGAGAGTTATGGTTAAGGCTTGCCCTTGCATCATGGTATTGCAATTTTGTGCAGATTTATAAGAAATTGATAAACTTGATTTCTTTAAAAAAAATTGCATTTTCGCGAAGCTCATCAATTTAATTAATAACTGTTGGATGAATCTTTTTATTTTTAAATAACGATTACAATTTTTTTCTTAATAACATATCTAGTCAAATCATTTGCGTGTTCGAATAGACAATACAAAAACATTGTAACTCTAACGACCTTTTTGCCGGTCTTTTAGTACCTAGCTTGACTTTTTGTTTTATTTTAATGATCAGTATGAAAAATAACTATATTTGGTATTTAGGCATCAGATAATGACGTTTTAGTCTTTTCTATTTGCATTTAATCAATTTAATTGGGAAACAATATCTGAAGTGCATGCCCTTATGCCTTACGAATGTGAGCCTTATTTTCATATTATACAAAATAAATCGGGATTATCCTTCTGAATTTCCCCAACTAGTTCAGATTCTACTTAATTCAAATTTGATAATAAGGTATCTTAAAGAAGGCAGGTAGTATCATCAATGACAAATAAGCTTTAACTAGTCTGAAACTGTTCAATGAAAATCTGGATGTTTGTAGTGAATCTGAGATTTTTCGACCACACACTGCAGAAAAGAAGTCGAAAACATTTTTATCTCATAAGCTTTCAAAACAAGAAACAAGAAGTATTCCGTCCGATTAATTGCATCACAACATACAGAAATGTTTTCATTTAAAATCTTAAAAAAAGATTTCTCTATATTCCAAATTGACAGCTTATCCAGCTGAGAAGATGCCGCCTTGTTAGGCAGGCACATCAGGCGGTTTTATCTCATTAAATCCAATTTTGCAGATTTCCACTCATTCAAGCGCTACAACTAATGTTTTCCTTGAAATTGTTGTTAAAAAAGCTATTTTAAATTGTTTACGGAAATTTGTATTGTTCACATTGGTATTCTTTTTTATGCGTAGATAGTTATCGTATCCCATCACAAATTGTGTTTGTTTTTATTTTTGACACTATACACCATAAACACTAAAGTAAATTTTGTGTTTTTTGTTTAAAAAAAAAAAAACATGACATTTGTATCTATTTTTTGACGCACACATTTTTTTTTATTAGATATTATTAAACGAACTGCGACTCACGCTGACTTGATAAAATAACGACGGATAAATGACGACGACTTTAAAACCGCAACGACACGACGCGACGATCAAAAAACGACGGCGTTACCGGTATGTTACCCGTCAATATGTAACTAAAGAATGAAACGAATTTGAAAAAGGTCGGAAGAGGTGACGATTACCTTTCCTTACTTCTTTCTACTTTAAAACTTCCAACATCCATCCACATCCAGCATTGACGGCGAGTCGATTTGTGTGCTCGGCATTTCTGTGTTTTCAATATTGGGCTCTTCGTTCTGTTCAGCTATACAATACAACACAACACTACCCTGGCTTATAGTATATGTACACTGTGTACACACGTTTTAAGATACATTTCATAGATACCAGTGTGTTTGTGTCTATAATGCTCTCTCTTAATCAGACTTCATTTAATTTCGATTCATGCACAGGCAAACACAATGAGGCAGCCACTGATGAAAACTAGTGAGAAAACACATTAAAAAATATTGGTCTTGTGTCTCTTTTTAGCACAGAAATAACAAATGCTAAATGAGACTGGGGTGTTGCGTATGGATGTATGTATTTGAGCATTTGCTTGCAAATTGCAAATTGAATGAATTGTTTTGTTTTTTTTTTTCCTAATGAATCCATGAATCCTCCTTTGAATTCCAATTTAGAAGCTTGGAGAATTCTTTTTGATTTCTAGAACTTCTCTTTAGTTATAAATCTTATTTCCAATAAGTATTTGCATATTAGTATAGGTAAGTGGATATGGATGATAATTGTATCAAGCTGGTTGTGCAATTGTGCTGCACACTGTTAATTATTCAATTACCCAATATCTAACGGGACGGCGCGGCGCGGCAAGGCACGGCAGCCATTAAAAGTCCTGGAGATGTGAGAATTTATATTTTCAAATAATTTAAATAATGCATGCAGTGACACATCAGCCAGCTTCAACTGTTCACTTCAATGTTCAATGTTCAATAATTGAATGAGTGAGAGAGAAAATGTAAAAACAAAAGAAAAAATAAATAAGGCATTTTCTTTTTATGCTGATAAAGAGAAAGCCTTGGTCGGTTTTATGCCAGTGTTGGTGTAATTTTCCTCCCTAAAGAATGCATTTTTATTAAAGAGCAGAGAGGAAAGGTAAATATCAGGTACCTAGTATACCAATTTGAATGGAAGTTTTATAGTGGAGTAAGATTTAACAATTTATTAATATTTTTGAGAATAGACTTGGATTTGCAGTGCTTTTTTATGAAACAAATATTATGAAAATGAAAAAGGAAACTGTGAGTAAACTCAAAAGGAAAGGCATCTATGTATGTAGGTAAGCAAGCCTGAAGATCTGCCAACGTGCCCGGCAATTTGTTTGGGAATTTTTCTTTTTTTTTTTTTTTAACACCTAGCTCAAGGAACGATCACAAAGGATTGCGGTTACTTTGTTTTTCTTTCTTTTACCTATGTACCTAGATAGGTAAGGTACTCCCTACAAATTGTTGATTTTTGTTTCTATATTTTTTTGTACAGTTATTGTTTTGTTTCTGGAGTATTACGAGTACGTTGTGACTATACGTCTGCTTATAGGTACTACTTATTTAGGTAGGCAGGAAAAATGCAAAAACCATTTTTGAATGCAAGCCACCTACACAATATCTGCCTAGGTATCCCAATATCCAGCAGGTACCTAGATTTGTAATACCCGGTATTGTATGTTTGTAGGATTTACATTAATTTTATCAATTGAAGATACGAGTTAGTGCAGTTAACTGTTACTGTTAGATACAATTGGCAAGTTGTTGCGAATTGGGACAAACCTATTGATTTTGAAAATCATATCCCGATTAAATGAAATATTTTTTATTTTAGGGCAGCTTTCTAATTATCTAGTAACTAAGGACTAGATTTTGTATTTAAAATAATATTTTAACTAGGTAGGTTATAGGTATAAGGATGTGTCTGCAAGACCAATTTTAGAATGCAACGTCTGCCTTGCACAAGGGGTTTGAAAAATTACTACCCAATCAGAGCATCCAACACGTGGCGTAGATATCATAGGGCAAAGCGGTGCAGTGCACCAGGACGCACCAAGGCTCTCAAGATCAAAGGGCCCCTCAGCTTTGAAAACTTCAAGCCTGTTTACAAGCTTATTTTTACTTGCGACTCGTGAATATTAAAAAAAAATTGAGATAACAATCAAACATGACATTACGATCATAGAGAAGTCTAAAAAAGTGATAGAGAAAAAATGTCTGTCTGTCTGTCTGTCAGTATGTATAACGAGCTGCAGCCTAAACGGCTAGAGCGATTATCTTGGTGTGTAGGATTATTTTAACATTCCCCAGAGGGGAAATTGAAATTTTATTTTTAGGCCTAAAAATAACGGTACCTGCGATATGACCGTTTAGAAATGGCTTATTTTTCTCGAAAACGGCTCCAACGATTTTTATGAAATTTTTTGAGAATTTTTTTGATGGCATTGGCTATCATTTGGTTAGAACTACATATACGGGAAAAGTCTATTAACGGGACCTTTCATTTAACGTTTTTTTTAGTTTTGGGTTTTCTCGGTAACGGCTATCTGGATTTCTGTCAAATTTTATATTTAAGAAGACCTAAATAGCCTTATTAATTCTGCATATCAATTTTTTTTTTTTATTTTAATAAAAATTAATATAATTTTTTTTTTGAAAAATCAATATTTTTAAAACTAATCAAAAAAATTATTTTAAATTTTATACTCTAAAAAACTGCATACCAAAATTTAAACAAAAAAAAAATTAGAAAAAAAAACCAACTAAAAAATAGGATTTTATCAAAACCGGTGCTACAATTTTCAAAATATTTTTTTCATAAATTCTTTTATTTAAGACGTGTGATGGCATACTTCATTTTTGCTAAAAACCGTTAGGTATTGTGGTTTTGATACTTTTTATAAGTTCAAACTGTGCTATTTTCAACGTAAATGTTACTTGTTTCTGTCAAAGATCTTGATTTCCAATGTAATCAGGCATATAAGAGCAAGTACGTGCGACCTAGTCGTGCCCATTTTCTTGACTTTTGCTTGTGATTTCTTTTATTAATTTTTTTTTCTATACCTATATATAAGTGCACGTTTTCGGTCGCAACTACCAATTTTTTAAAAGTGACGATGGTAAGGGAAAGATGTGTCGTCTCCTCAATCAGTTTTGAGATTTTGATTAGTCATATGTGGTGCACGTGTTCATCTTCGTAGATCGATGTTGATGTTTATGTTTAAAGGGCGAGTACAATATTGGTATATTTCGGCCGCAACCACCGTTACATGGGACCGACCAACCGATAATGTTCATAAGTAGATTTTTGTTAGTGCCATTAAAACAAAAAGTTTACAGTTAAACTGCGAGTAAAAACTTCTACGCTTAGAATTTTTATGATGATATATCAAGAAGTATGAAACAAGTTGCAGCACAGCAGTGTATTTAAATACGTGTTTTATCGCTTTTACCTGTGGAAGTATACCAGAGTATAAACCTTGAACATCAAAATAACCATAATGATTTAGAAAAAATCCCTGACGTAGTTCGGTGCCTCCGTGAATTTTCAGGAAGACCACATGAGTTTAGTTCCTAGAAAAAGGGTGTCTTGAGAATATACGAACCTCTAAAGGGCACATCTAAATATTTCGGCATAGTTAACGTAGTCCGCAACAAAATTGTTGGCGATGGCGACAAGAGTTTTACCAAACTGTCTATCAACATCGTTCTATATTAATCAAGGTTTCATCCTTAGACGTGAGTGAAGAATCCCTAGGCCTGTTAACGCGAGCTTACAGAGATAAGGCGCTAGATACATTCATTAGGGGATTAAGAGGTGACCTTCCAAGGTCACTTGGAATAAGGGGGCCAGAAGACTTATCCCAGGCATTACATTTATGCCTTAAGTTACAAAACCAAACGTCAAGAATAAATCAGACAATTCCATTAAACGTTCCAGGGAAAATACTGACAATTTTATGAAGCCAACAGTCGAGCTTCAAACAATGCAAGCTTGTGCAGGCAATATAGAATACAGAATTTCGACCAATAGCATTGCATCAATTTATTGCTTTCTTAGGAGCAACATAGAGAATAAAGATTTCTTAAATCTTTTTGAAGCTTTTAATTTTAAATTAATTATAGGCGGGGACTTTAATTCAAAAGGTGAATACAAAGGAGAGGAAGACTTTTTTTTCGACCGGAAGACCAATGTACTAGGCCAATCAACCTGATTGAAACGCAAGATCTTCTTGTCATTTTATCGCAAGGGGATTATATACAAACTTTACCAAGATTAAGGACAACTTTGAACTTTCTTCTAAACATTCACAAGTCATGGAGAGTAAATTAGAAACTAAAGAACTTTTGTTCGAAAAAATAAATGGTGCCAGTCCTGCGCTTCTCAACAAAATAATATTTTGAATCACCTTTTCGTTGAACTTAAAAGAGCTACCGAAAGTTTATACGCCGAAAAAAAGTATGAATTACTCTCTGTGAAAGTCTAGTAAGGGTGTTACAAACCCAAGTTACAATCAACAACAATTCGAACAAACGATGAAGGATAATGTTAGTCACGACAGATTAAGATTTAAATTAAGACAGATTTTCTGAAAAAAAAAAAAAATAGATATATCATATTCTGGAATCCTACCTGGAAAATAGACTTTTCAGATTCTATACGAAATAATCAGGATTTAAAGAAATAAGTGCTGATGTTCCACAAGGAAGCATTCTTGGCCCAGTGTTATTCGTATCTTATACTCGAGATATACGTATATCTCAAGAAGAAGACGTCAGGATAGTCATATTTGCTTATGATACGGCCAGACTTGCATTATCCATATTTTTCTAAACGAGTTCAAATCAACACATGTTAACTTTATCTCCAAGAATGTTAACAATCCGCACATCTTAATTAGCTCGGTACCATCCAATACGCAATACCGTATGCTTACGAAGCAAAGTACCTAGACATGACTACTGGTGCTAAGCTTAAATGGAACACGTTAAAGAGAAACAAGAGGAACTCAATATTAAATTACGAGAACTGAACAGGCTTATTGGAAAGCACCCCCAATCTTAATTCTTTCAACCAACTGCTTATCTATCGGGTTTTTCAACAGGGACGCTACAAAAGTAGAGCGACAGGGACAGCAAACGACGCCATATTTCTTGCCGCTCGTTTGCCATTTCTCTTCAGTAACATTTTTCATGTTGGAAAGATATACGAGCCAACAACGAGTCGAAATTATTAAAATTTACTACCGAAATTCGGAGTCAGTGGCCTCAACGTTAAGAGCGCTACGTCCAATTTATGGCCGTCATAATCGTCCTAGCAGATCAACAATTGAGCGTCTAGTGGAAAAATTTGAATCCACAGGCACAGTACAAAATGTTCCCGTGCCAGTGAGACAAAGTTGGGCATCTCTGTGACGTCGTTGTGGCGAATTTTGCCCTACATCCTTACAAGATTAAATTGACGCAAGAACTGAAGCCACTTGACCACCAGAAGCGTCGTATGTTCGTGAATTGGGCTGAGCAACAACTTGAATATGATTCGGATTTTCATCGAAAAATCATCTTCAGCGATGAGGCTCATTTCTGGGCGAATGGCTTCGTCAATAAACAAATTATGCGGTATTGGTCAGGCAGCAATCCACACGTACTCCATGAGTCATCATTGCATCCCGAAAAAATTACGGTTTGGTGAGGTTTATGGGCCAGCGGCGTCATTGGGCCGTACTACTTCCGGGATGATCAAGACCGGCACGTTACTGTGAATGGGGATCGCTATTGTTCAATGATAACCGAATATTTTGGCCCCAATTGGATGATATGGACTTGGAGGACACACACCGAATGTCACAATCAATTTATTGGAAACCAAGTTTGGAGAACGTGTTATCTCACGAAATGGTCCAGTCGCTTGGCTGCCTCGGTCGTGCGATTTGACGCCGTTAGACTATTTCCTGTGAGGCTACGTCAAGTCTATGGTCTATGCCAACAAGTCAGCGACGATTGATGAACTTCGTACGAATATCGAACGTGAAATTGCAGCAGTTTCGGCCGATTTATGCTTGAAAACCGTCGAAAATTGGGTTCAGCGTCTAGACTTCTGCAAGCGTGCCCGTGGTGGCCATGCAAAAGAAATCGAGTTCCATACATAATGGCATCAAACGTACTTTCACAGAAATAAAGAATTTCATTGATATCCAAAATCGTTTTTGTTTTATTTAAAAAAACTTTTGTAGCGCTCTTATTGAAAAACCCGTTACAAGCAAATCCTTATACTTGCAGGGATGTACAGAATACAGCTTTGGAGTTGTACCAAGATAAGCTATAGAAAAACACTGGTACATACCAAACTTCGATTTACAAAAAGACTTGTGTATAGAAACAATCAACAAAAAATCAAAAATTTGCCATCAAAGGTAAATGAGCGAATAGTATGGGAGAAAAAACCCCAGCGGACAGATATTAAATTGTGAGGTTATATAAAAATTTTTTTTTTTTAATTTCGCCGTCATCAATGTACTGTGATTTTTTTTAAAAATACTGCAGGTGCTTCGATTTATTGTTGGTGCTTAGCCTAGTATAAAAAATAAACTAAATTGGCAATATGCGCGCAGCTCCCGACAGCACGGTGTGGCGCGGCCGGGTCAGATTACACCAATGACCTTTAAAACACGTTTATAAGGCCATTGTGATAAAAGCATTCAGCTTTCAGCAGGCCCTTGAAGAGACAAACCTTGAAGGCCGACTTCGGAGAAAGAGACCGTAAAAATGTGATAATGCGAAGAAGACCAGCAGGTCTTCTCGATGGAGAGCTCCTTGCCAATCTCGATTAATGTACGAAGATCAAACTACTTGATAAGGCAACTGATATTGAATCGGCTTCATTGGTTAAACCAAAATTGCGCAACCCTACTAGATATCTGAATGTAGTATTCAAATCATTGATACTTTGAGCCGGATTCTTCTAAATTTGCTTATCAAATATTCATTTTCATATTGTATCATGAACAAATGTAGGACCAATTATTGAATAGATATTCAGTAGTAGTTTTCGTATTCTGTTTTATTTTTCGATTTTAAATGTTTTAATGTAGCTACGCATTTTCTTAATTACAAAATATTAAGTTTATTTTTAGTTATTCAACGGAAATATTATTATTTTCTAATACACAACCATACCGTTCATATGATTAAACCTTGTCAATTTTTTGCATTCACTTATCTAAAGCTTATACGCAGAGTAGGTACAATAAACTTAAAGTAGATTGCGCGTATCGTACCGGAAAATGTACCTTAAAGCTTAATGCATGTGAGTGTTATTGATTTTCACTTAAGAAATTCGAACTTAATCTATATCTACATAGAATTCGACAATTTAATGTTTAGTGTAGTTTGAACCATTTTCTTTTGGTATTGCTTGGTACTAAAAGCAACGACGGAACGGTACTGCTAGTGACATCATTGAGAACATGCGCCCCAAAAAAATCTTGTTATGATTTTCAAAACAATAGGCACCTATTGCAAGTTTTGTTTCCACTTTCCTATCTATGCGTATACAATCAAGCCATACAATGAACCACAAAAGTAAGTAAGTACTTACACATGCTATAATAAAATGAAATTCCGTTATGAATATTAGGAGAGATGCACACAAAATTATGTTTAGCATGTAAACATCATTTGGTCTTCAGAACATACCTCTTTGTTAAGTTAATCGCATTTTCTATGCCACAAAAGTAAGTAAGCACCTTCAATATTTGAATATTAAATACTTAATATTGCAGTTTGTATCGTCTTTTGTTGGGTATTTGATTGCTTTTGTCTCTTATCTATAATTTGTTTCAGTTTGCAAATTATTAATGTTTTTTTTTATTAAAGGAAATGGCTTCAAGAGGTGAGCTTGAATTTAAAAAAGGAATAATTAAACACTATTTGGAAAGGAAATCGGAAAGCGAGATCGGTAAAATTGTGAACAAAAGTCCATCTACCATACACAAAATCACAACCAAATACAATAACACTGGAAGCTTGAAAAATAACATTCGATCTCGATCCGGACGCCATCGTAAGTTCACCTGACAACAGTGCCGTATTATTCTAAGGAAAGTGAAGATAAATCCCAAAATAAGTGTGCCAAAGATAACAGCAGAAATAAACAATGAACCAGGTAAGTCCTACAACGCTCAAACGATTCGAGGAGGGCTCCACTAATTTGGGTTTCATAGTCGAAATATGAACATACATAAGAAAATACCTTATATAAGTATTTGTTATTGTTATTTTTTTTTTTTGTTCAAGACGGATTCAAGTCTAATTCCTACAAAATATATGCTGTTGTGCCCCAGAGCTCTATTCTATTTCCGACTTTTTTCAATACAAAATCGAGCGTTAAGATTGATAGGAAATAGAACTGCCGCTGAAACAATTGCCCCTCTCGAACACCGAAGCAATGTTTCATGCCTTTTCTTATTTTATCGTTTCTTTTATAAAAAATGTTCACTCGAAGTAGCCAGCTGCATTCCTCCCCTTAAAAGTTTCTCCCGTAATACTCGTCTCGCAAGGGATGCCCATCAGTTCACCCTTGAGCCCAATTTTGGACGTACCGTGAACTATAGGGATTCTTTTTTTAGCCGAACAACACGAATTTGGAATAGTTCACCCGGCGAGATTTTCCCTTGCCCTTTTGATCTGCAAACATTCAAAACCAATGTTAATCGACACCTCCTATCTCTCCCCTCCCTATCTTCCTAATGACCGAGCAGTGTGTTCTACATTAAAAGGGAAACAAATAGTGCGCGCGTTAATTATAAAAAAAAAGAAAAAAAAAAAAGTAAACTTGTGTACGGCAGGCTCAGGTAAGTTTAATGGCGCATTTCTTCCACTTGTTTTTGTACTTATTTGTACTTATAGTGAATTTTCAGCATCAACAGTAAGGACGACACTAGAAAGAGGGACATTTTTAGTGAATAAAGCGCTTAAAAAACAATAATTGGCAGCAAAGATACAAGTCAATAGGTGCCTACATAAGTGTAAAAATATTGAGACAGATATTAAATACTACCCACCCCCATTGCACCAAATTTTCGAATCTTTCCGTCTCTAAACCTAACGTGCAGTTTTTTTTTTTAATAAATCTGTCTTGAATATTAACTTACCTAGCTAATGTTTTTTGGATCTCTTTTTATGCTGCACTAAGAAGTTACTTTGGCATCAAAAAGAGGATCCACACAGCTCAATACACATTGTAAGTATTTACAATTATTTATTAGTTTGCGGTTCTCTACATCCGGACGATCGTTTTTATCAAAGCTTTCTCACCCAAACAAAAAAAGTGCGTTTTTAAAAATAAAATCATTGATCAATCAGAATCAGAAATTCAATGTTGGTATGATGTTACTCCCGCGGCCATGCATTCAACTTTTCCCACTAAAAACAATTTCCAAAGAGAGAATTAAAATTAATGCATAATGGTTGCACGGATTGTTTTCCCTTTGTTGTGTATTGCGATTTCGAATATACGATGCGATACCGAAAGTAAACATGAACTGTACCGCTTGTAGGAAAGAGAGAGCGAAGTGAAAAAAACAATACAAAAACAAAAAAAAGAGATATATTTTGAACCTACATCCTTCAACGTGCACTATTGATTGCCAAACAAATACTTAAGAAGAATCTGAAGCACAAACAGCAAATCCGAAATCAAGAAGAAGTGGGAAAACCTTCACACGAGCCCACCAGACTACGACGGCGACGACACGACGAGATTCGCATGGGGCTTAATGTGTTTTAATTGAAACAAAACATTTTACTCTCTGTTGTCTCACTTTAATGTTTTACTGTTTTATTCCTCTTTTTTGCTTTTAATCGACTAAAAGCCCGGCCCACATTTACTTTTTTCTTACTCTTTATTCACGCAGCACATTTAATGGGGGCTTGAGTGGGGATTATAAGCAACAAAAAAAAAAAAAAAAAATTAAAATGGCAATTCTGGTTGTTGAAGTGCATTTATCATCTGGCATCACCCAGCAGAGCAACATACAAAAATCAAAAATCCTCCACCGTCGCTACTGCGCCCGAAAAATGTGACGAAAGGGTCGAAACGGTTAATGCCTTGCATTTTTTCGTACTGAACTACTTAATTTTAGGCAAAGATCCACCATTCTGGCAGACGAATCTTCAGCTAACCAATCAGAGATACCTAACCTAGTGTTATTCTCCGTTTTTGTTTTATTATATCTATACCGGTGCCTATAATGACTGATTTTTGTTGGGTTGATAAGGAGATCATCCTTAATTGTGGGGAAAAAAGAGTTGATTTTTCATCTCCATTTTGCACTCAAAGAATAGAGTTGATATGCTAATCAATGCTAAATGAAGGTTATGGGTGGTGTTTTTGTTGTTTACATCCGACTCGAAATCTAGCCCATGTTCTCTGTCGTTATAATCGTCACTGTCTTATTTAAGCTTTGGATGCTACTGATAGGTACTCTTACTATGCTCTCTTGTAAATTACTCTAATAAAGTTTCAATTTCCACCTTAAATATAATTAAATTAGAATCTTTTTTTTTTATAGTTATTTAGCAACAAACACCAGCAGAGAGAGGGGGTGGAACCCCTCCTTTCGCTAAGAATTTGTTTAACTTTATTAGCTTAATACAAGCAAACACTTAAAAACTAACTTAAAACTATTTACTTATGTCTCTAAGGCAGGTATTTAAGAGGAAGAACTATGGTAGATTTGTGGGTCTATTTAGTAAGGTTTTTAGGCTTTCTTTGGTTAAATGGAGGTCGAAAGAGCTTCGCAAGCTATTTGCTGAGCGAAGCATGCGGGACATTGGTTCGTTGGCACCATAGCTAGTACGATGGAAGTTTAATTTAAAGAGTGGGATCGATCGAAGGTTATTGTTGTTAGTTTGGAGACAAATTTTTTGGAGAAGGAAAGGACAGTCTATATTTCCGTTCAAGAGCTGATGGATAAAGAGAATATCAGCTACTTGACGTCTCTGTTCGAGAGTTTGTAAATCAATCAATTGAAGACGGTCTTCATAGGGTGGGATATTATGTCGATCATTCCAAGGAAGTGTGCGAAGGGCGAAACGAAGGAATTTACGTTGGACAGCTTCGATACGATGGGAGTGCGAGAGGAAATGAGGTGACCAGACTTGGCTAGCATATTCAAGGAGGGGCCTGACGAAGGTTATAAACAGGGATTTTGTGACATAAGGATCAGAGAATTCCTTGGACCAGCGTTTAAAGAATCCGAGAGCAGAGTTAGTTCTCTTGATAGAGGTATCTATGTGGAAACGAAAGTTTAGTTCTTTATCGCAGATAACTCCAAGATCGCGTAATGAGTCAACCGTGGTTATCTGTTTGTTGTTAATAAGATACTTTCTGGAGGTACGTTTACGACACTTACTGATATTTTGTTCAAGGAAATTTTTAAGGCACCAGGTGCAAAATCTGTTTATATCATCTTGAAGGAGTTTAGAGTTCTCAGAGGAGGATATCCGCCAATAATTTTTTTGTCGTCAGCATAAATTTATATCAAAGAGTCCTTAATCGACATCGTTGATAGTTAAAATAAATAAAAATCAGAGGGCCGAGATGACTACCCTGTGGGAAACCAGACGTTGCATGAATGTGGTCAGACTCAGAGGATCTAAATACAACCTTATAAAAACGATCTTTCAAATAAGATTCAGCCCATGCAATAATTGTTGGTTGAAAGCCCAGGGCCTTGGGAGATTTTGTCAAAGGTTTTACTGAGATCAGTAGCAATTACATCAACTTCTTTACCATCCTCAAGAGTGCATAGGGTTCCAGAGACGAATTTGACTAAATTGGTTGTTGTTGATCTACCTTTAAGGAAACCTGTTGGTTTGGGGAGATAATTTGTTTGCAATGGAAAATCATCGAGTCATAAACGATACTCTCGAAAAGCTTAGGGATACAGGAGAGCTTAGCAATAGGGCGGTAGTTAGGGATGTCTTTTTTTGGGCCTTTTTTATGGATAGGGATGATGAACGAGTTTTTCCAGAAAGAAGGAAAAACACCTTGTGAGATTGAACGTTGAAAAAGAACTGACAAAGGTCTGGCAAGGTGAGCGAAGCATTTTTTAAGTATTATAGCTGGTACTCCATCAGGACCTGCTGAGTAATCATCCTTTAATATATTAATTTTTTCTACCACAATTTCGAGTGGGATTACAATGGAAGATAATGAAGTTTGGGCGCAGTTTTTCAAATACGAAAAAAAAGAAAATGACTGACTAAAGAATTCAGCAAATAAATTAGCAATAACTTGCCGCCCATTTTGAAGTTTTAGAAACCCAGGTACATTTCAGAAGGTGACTGACCGTGGGGCCATAGGCGCCCTCGGGAAATTTCCTAGGGGGACAGGCACTTGCCCCCCTTGCCCTACTCTGCGGTCGCCTATGCGTGGCGCTGAGGCTCTATGAGTGGTGTCATAAAATAAAATCATAGTTGCACCATATATATAATCTGAATCAACGTTGGTGACTCTAAAGGTGCGAACATCAAAAATATTGAGAGCGTGGCATCGATAAGAACATGATTAATAATCATAATACGCATTAATGGTTTTTTTTTACCATTAATAGGTAGTCGCCAAGACACTTCAACATTTATGTAGGTATATATATTTTTGGCTAAAGTGATTGAAAACCCTGTAATATTGATAGAAAGAAGGTGGCGGATGCGTCTATAAGGGGTTAACGACTAAGAACTCCTATTTATCAATTGATCTTGTTGCGAAGAAACCAATATTTGACATATGGGTGAAAGATATTCATACATCAAGAGATATATACCTAAACATTATGAAGCTTACCCTACCTAGCACCCTTAGAATGCGTTGAAACTATAAACAGCACGGCAGGAGGTTTCCAAAATATATTATTTATATTCGTAATTTGTTTATAAATTATTAACGCAAGGTATGTATGTAATTGGGTCTAACCAATATGTGTAAATAAACTCAGATTGCCATTGTTGTACCTTTTAATAGTTTTTGAAAGTAATATTTATGAGTTTCTTTCGATCAGAATGGAATGAATAAAAAACACATTTAGAATATGATCAACAAACAAAGAAAACCCTTAACCTTTCTCAAACCTGGAAAACTTGAATACCTACAAATTATTTTACTTTTTCCTAACTTAAGTACTGTACGAAGCATTCTGGAAATTGGTTCAAAACGGCTGTAAATATATATTTATAAGCGGCAAAATAGGACAGTTTTAAGGTTACATGGATTAGTATTGAATGGAACCAGTAATAATTTGGTGCAAAGATGTATTGTCAGCAACTTCACCACCTTGCATCTCAGCCTTTAAGGGGTAAATTAGTCTTATCCAAACTTCATTTACGGGGTAAGTTAAATATCTCCCAAGGGACAACAATAAGGGAAAACGAATAAACCTCCGCTGCACAGCTTCAATTCTTCCAGAATTGGGAATTGTGAGACGGTGCCCATGCTTAACTGGGATATTTATGTATGTATGTTAAATTGACTTTGTATCATAAATATATTAAAATAAATTGCACGACTGCATCGCACGTACTTGCTCATATGTGCAGTCACATTGTAGAATAAAATTAAAAAAATTAAGGTGAACATCAAAGTATTTATTCGATTTTTGTGACTTTTGATTGTTTGAATAAAGTACGTTAAAATGTATTGGGTGAAATAATTTAAACGCCATTTTATTTCTTTAGGAAATGTAAAAAAGTGTGATTTTTTTTTCAAAATTGTAGGAGCCGTTTTTAAATAAAACGGTTTTTCCTAACAACTTTTTTTAAAAAATAAAAGAAAAATAATTCAAGAATACAAACTTAAGCACAAAAATAACGTACATTTAAAAACAAAATTAAAAAAAAATTCACTTACCCGTTTTCAAAATATTGATTTTTCAAAAAAAAATTTTTTTTTTATATTATTAAAAACACAAAAAAAAAGTTTTCGAAAAAAAAATTAATGCAAAATTACTCAAGCTACCTACATCTTCTTGAATATCAATTTTGATTGTAATCGGATTTCCAGTTTTCGAGAAAGTCGAAGAAAAAAAAAACCGGTCCTATGGGAGGTATCGTTTTTAGCCCACCATATTAATTTTTTTTTTCACCAAAACATAACGCATATCTACAGTAGTACACTGATTTTTTTTTATAAAAATTCTTGAAGCCGTTTTCGAGAAAAATAAGCTTTTACATAACGGTTATATGACAGGTACCGTTAATTTATTAGCTAAAAAAAAAACTTTAAAAACTCCTCTGTAGAATGTTAAGTTAAGTTCAAAATTTGAAGACGATTGGCCCAACCGTTTAGGCTGCAGTGCAGTCCGTACAGACAGACAGACAGACGGACAGAATTGTGCCAGTAACTCAAAAATGTTTCTCTATCATCGTAATGTCATGTTTGATTGTTATCTCAAAATTTTTAATCTGCATAACTTGTATTATAGTACCTACGTAATGGGTGATTTTTTTGAAGTTAGGATTTTCATGCATTAGTATTTGACAGATCACGCGGGATTTCAGACATGGTGTTAAAGAGAAAGATGCTCAGTATGCTTTGACATTTCATCATGAATAGACTTACTAACGAGCAACGCTTGCAAATCATTGAATTTTATTACCAAAATCAGTGTTCGGTTTGAAATGTGTTTCGCGCTTTACGTCCGATTTATGGTCTACATAATCGACCAAGTGAGCAAACAATTAATGCGATTGTGACCAAGTTTCGCACTCAGTTTACTTTATTGGACATTAAACCAACCACACGAATGCGTACAGTGCGTACAGAAGAGAATATTGCGTCTGTTTCTGAGAGTGTTGCTGAAGACCGTGAAATGTCGATTCGTCGCCGTTCGCAGCAATTGGGTTTGTGTTATTGGACCACATGGAAGATTTTACGCAAAGATCTTGGTGTAAAACCGTATAAAATACAGCTCGTGCAAGAACTGAAGCCGAACGATCTGCCACAACGTCGAATTTTCAGTGAATGGGCCCTAGAAAAGTTGGCAGAAAATCCGCTTTTTTATCGACAAATTTTGTTCAGCGATGAGGCTCATTTCTGGTTGAATGGCTACGTAAATAAGCAAAATTGCCGCATTTGGAGTAAAGAGCAACCAGAAGCCGTTCAAGAACTGCCCATGCATCCCGAAAAATGCACTGTTTGGTGTGGTTTGTACGCTGGTGGAATCATTGGACCGTATTTTTTCAAAGATGCTATTGGACGCAACGTTACGGTGAATGGCGATCGCTATCGTTCGATGCTAACAAACTTTTTGTTGCCAAAAATGGAAGAACTGAACTTGGTTGACATGTGGTTTCAACAAGATGGCGCTACATGCCACACAGCTCGCGATTCTATGGCCATTTTGAGGGAAAACTTCGGAGAACAATTCATCTCAAGAAATGGACCGGTAAGTTGGCCACCAAGATCATGCGATTTGACGCCTTTAGATTATTTTTTGTGGGGCTACGTCAAGTCTAAAGTCTACAGAAATAAGCCAGCAACTATTCCAGCTTTGGAAGACAACATTTCCGAAGAAATTCGGGCTATTCCGGCCGAAATGCTCGAAAAAGTTGCCCAAAATTGGACTTTCCGAATGGACCACCTAAGACGCAGCCGCGGTCAACATTTAAATGAAATTATCTTCAAAAAGTAAAATCTAACGTTTCAAATAAAGAACCGATGAGATTTTGCAAATTTTATGCTCTTAAAAAATCACCCGTTATAATCGCAAGTAAAAACCTAAAGAACATTTGGCCCTATATCAAGATCCAAGAATTAGTTTTAATTCTGAAAATCAGATGACAATTTTGCAGTGGTAATAGTAATTGAACAGAAAAGAAATTCATGATCTGGATCGTCCATATGGATCTTAAAACGCAGCTATTATTGCATTAATGTGGAAACAGAAGTTCACAGGAAATACCAAATGAAGTCGACAGGTGAAACGGTTCTAGACAAACTGGTTAGGGGTGTACGGGAAATGGAAATGGCATGCACTGCCAGGGTGATGTAAGGAGCCAACGAGACTATATTTCAAATCACTAGGTGCGGTTCTTGAGAAAAAGTCGCAAAGAGGATAGTTACTTGTTTTGGGTCATCAAAAGAAAATGAGAAAGGAAAATTATATAGTTTTCTTCTTACATCCATAAAAAAAATCAATTTCATTGAACAAACGATTAAGTTCAATGAAGTGTCATTCTTAGGAAAATTAAAAGAAAGTGCGATTTCAGAATCAACTTTAATATCATTACCACCGATGTGAGTAAGGTCAATTCAGGAGAAGGATAGTGGGTGAATAGGGTGAATAGAAAATGTTTGCTTTCGGTAGCAATCTGTTACGATCGGTAAAAAAAGTTTCTCCATCAAGAAGTAAGCCTTTGTGTTAAAGGCCAGTGTCTTCGATATAGTTTTAATCTGAAAAATCACTAACTTCCAGTTTCAAAGTGAGTTTCCAAACCCCACTATTGGTGTAATCTCCAAATCAACTAATTATTCGGTTTTGTTTAAAACTTGAACTGAGTTTAATTTGTGTGTCAAGTTAAACAATAGGTAATATCTATTTTCCAATGTATCTAAACCTCACTTCAGCGCTTGTTTTTGTGAAGGAAGTTTATTTAAAACCTTCTGAAATATTAGTCTTTTTTCAGAAAATATTGTATACCAACTATAATCGATGTGATTTTAAACTCATTTAATAGGAAAAGAAGTTAAAACTCTTACCAGGGATAAATAGAGTCAAGAGAGGAACTTAAACTTTAGTATCTATCTGTGCTAGTATACGCATTTCAATTACACAGAATCGATTTGACGGGGACTACTTTTTCAAAAAATGTTAAGACGCAGTAACCCTTGAAATGACTTACTTACTTTTACATTAGTTGGCAACGAACTTGTGTTGTTTAGGGCCATTCCGATTAGCTGGGCCTATAACAATCAACCTTCAGTTGCTTCTTGATTAAAGTCATATTCTACGCTTTATTGATGCCTTCGTTGACTACGATATCCCACAAAGATGGTTTTCATCTCCTATTTTGCGGATACGAGCTAATTGCCTTTAAGAAAGCAACTTGATCGTGCTTCATGCACACATAATTAGATGAAATAGAAAATAGGATAGAATGTAACGGAAAAGATCGAGCATTAGGGTTAAGAGTCGAGAAAAAATAAGATAAAACAAAATAAAATAAAATTAAATTAAATAAAATTAAATAAAATTAAATAAAATTAAATACAATTAAATAAAATAAAATAAAATAAAATAAAATAAAGTTAAATAAAATAAAAAAAAAATAAATAAAATAAAATAAAAAAAATGAAATAAAAAAAAATAAAATAAAATAAAATAAAAAAAATGAAATAAAAAAAAATAAAATAAAATAAAATAAAATAAAAAAAATATTAATTAAAATAAAGTTAAAATAAAATAAAAGTAAATAAAAAAATAAAAATATAAAAAAAATTAAATTAAACCAAAAAAAGAAATTAAATTAAAATTAAATAAAATAAAATACAATTAAATAGAATTAATTAAAATTAAATAAAATTTTATAAATTAAAATTAATTAAAATAAAAAAAATATAAAATAAAATAAAAAAATAATGAAATAAAAAAAAAATATAATAAAATAAAAAAATATGAAATAAAATAAAGTTAAAATAAAATAAAAGTAAATAAAAATATAAAACAAAATGAAACAAAATAAAATAAAATAAAAAAAATAAAAAAAATTGAAATAAAATAAAAAAAAAATAAAAAAATATAATAAAACAAAAAAATTAAATTAAATGAAAATTAAATAAAATAAAATAAAACTAAATAATATAAAATAAAACAAATTGAAATAAAATAAAATAAAATTAAATAGAATTAATTAAAATTAAATAAAATTAAATAAAATTAAATAAAATAAAGTTAAATAATAAAAAAATAAATAAAATAAAATAAAAATAAAAAATTGAAATAAAATAAAAAAATAATAATAAATAAAAATAAAAAAATAAAATAAAACAAAAAATTAAGTTAAATTAAAAAAAATTATTTTAAATTAAATTAAATAAAACAAAATAAAATAAAATTAATTTAAATAAAAAAAAAGAAAAGAAAAGAAACGAAAAGAAAAAAAAAGAAAAGAGAAAAAAGAAAAGAAAAGCAAAAAAAAACAAAAGAAATTAGAATAAGTTATTTACAACTTTTGCACAAAATTCCTGTACTATCCGTGGGTCTTAAGCGGAAAAATGGTCACCTAATTCCTCGATCTACTACGCCGGAAAAAAATTCTTTTAAGTCTTTCTACTGCGTGAATTCGAAATAAGGGTAATAGTAACCCCTTGAGTGCGCGTTGATTACGAGTACAAAAAAACGAGATTGAATTTCAAGGCAGGCAAGAAACATACCCATATGGATGTTTTCATTTTGTTCACAGATTTTCTTGTTTTCACCTATGAACCTATAGAAGATAATGGTCGTATAGGGAAAATAATCATATTTTTCCAACTAAAATCTCAAAGCCTCTAATTTCAAAGGACTTTTCCTCAAAGCTCAAATATTAAGTGGGCAGTTTATTTAAAATCTTTAGGCATATATTAAAGAAAGCAAAGTCATGATGCCAGCTTTTGAATGACAACTTATTCCAGCAAACACGAAAAATACTAAATTTTTCCTTCTACGACTGCAAGGAAAGGCTAAGACAACACACACACTCCCTTAAGGAGTTGAAATATGTTAATCCCGTTTTGTAATGACATGTCGTGTACATTCGCAAAATATCCTCTCTTTTTACATACCTTACCATATGTACCAGTACCAGGGCTTGTTTCTCAAAAAAAGCAAGGATCCCATTTGGGTTTTGGGTATGGTAACACTGTAGCTGGATGTATATGGGGGAGAGGTGGAGCTGGCATTATAATAATAAAAACAGGAATATATATCACCCTCGGATTGAACGTTTTTTGTTCTTTATTTCTTTTCTTCTTCTGATTTATCAGAAAAGAAATAAAAATTGTTTCACGTGATCGGCGGGCTGTGCGGTGAAGGGATGTTGAATCTGGCTATAGATGGGGTATGGGGATGGCAAAGAGGGCCTCGTAAACACACATATAATCATCTCCACCCCTGATGAAATATTTTTTTTGTCTGTTGTTTTTTCTTTGCCCTCGTCTTTTTAATAAGATGAAGAGAGCGCAGAACAGAAGATGATGGTGGTGGAGAACGAAGAATTCGATGAAGAATAAGGAAAAAAAGAAAATTTAAGCGAGCGAAGAAGATACCACGTCGTCTCTTTTAAGGAATAATCGTATGCATGGGTGATTCTGGTAGGGGTACGTATTCATGGGGTGGCTTGGGTGGTAGAGCCCAGGGTAGACGGCGTGTATACATTTTTTCATTTATTTGCCATGTCATTGTGACATCTGCAGGCACCTTAGTGTTGCTTTCCACATAATCCCTTTTTTTACCAACGACAAAACACATATACATATGTACGCGCTGTTTGACTTCTCAAAAAAAAAGTAAAAGGGTTTTGAGCATAGACCAGGATGATTTTAGCTCAGGCGATTCTACAAATGATGGAGAGCAGAGCATTGAGGGTAACTTCTGTACCCCCAACGTAAGGTTTTCGGTGATGTGTGTGACTGATGTGAGTGCGAGGGTGGCAGTGGCAAGGAATATTTTTTTACGTTTTGTTTGTGCTTTTTAATTTCGTATTATAACTAGCGAAAGGGGTGATTTTTTTTGCTTGTGCCTCTAACGATGTACCCGAATATCTATGTGAATGTTAGTGGCTCAGTTGACTGGTATGTGTACTTTCTTTGTTTTTTTTTGTATTATATTGCATTTGTATTTATTATGACATTATGAGTGATATGCGCGCTAAGCATGTAGCATCCACGGATCTCTTCCCCTTATGACAATCAAACGATTGAAATAATTAAATGTACCTATATGTAGATAGTTTTTTTTTCTCTCGGAAGGAAAGTTTAAAGTCTTGGAAATAACTTGATCCCCAAATCTCAAGAAATGAGATTGATAATAAATAATAAGTGCGTCCGCTTTCTTGAATAGAAAGAATTTTTAAATTGGTAGAAGTGCTACTTTTTACAGAAACATAGTGGTTTATCATTTGGTTGCATTGTATTTTTTTAGTATTTAGTATTTTTATACCTACATAACTATGTATAATTTTATTCTCCTCCTTGCACAAACAACCTAAGAACATGTCTCTTTACAAATTATGCCAATATTTGCAGAAGTATCTAGAATAGGTACCTAAACCTAAATTTTTCAAAAAAAGCAAAAAAAAGTCTACCTAGGTTAGGTTGAACGGGGTGATGATTCGATAGTCAAATCATCTCCCTCGGATCTCAGGGATCCATTGTGGTGTGGTCCCCATCAGGAATGGGTGGCAGGGGCGTACCGAGGGGTCGAGCCGTGGGGGGTGATTTTCATTGAACTACCGACTTATTTAAGGAATTTGCCGACTCCATAGATTTCACACCCGTACTAAAAAATGATTACATTACATTCCACTTCAATCTACTGCGCTGATAAATCTAGAAACTATGAACTAACGGGTGATTTTTTTGAGGTTAGCATTTTCATGCATTAGTATTTGACAGATTACGCGGGATTTCAGACATGGTGTCAAAGAGAAAGATGCTCAGTATGCTTTGACATTTCATCATGAATAGACTTACTTACGAGCAACGCTTGCAAATCATTGAATTTGATTACCAAAATCAGTGTTCGGTTCGAAATGTGTTTCGCGCTTTTTTATCGACAAATTTTGTTCAGCGATGAGGCTCATTTCTGGTTGAATGGCTACGTAAATAAGCAAAATTGCCGCATTTGGAGTGAAGAGCAACCAGAAGCCGTTCAAGAACTGCCCATGCATCCCGAAAAATGCACTGTTCGGTGTGGTTTGTACGCTGGTGGAATCATTGGACCGTATTTTTTCAAAGATGCTATTGGACGCAATGTTACGGTGAATGGCGATCGCTATCGTTCGATGCTAACAAACTTTTTGTTGCTAAAAATGGAAGAACTGAACTTGGTTGACATGTGGTTTCAACAAGATGGCGCTACATGCCACACAGCTCGCGATTTTATGGCCATTTTGAGGGAAAACTTCGGAGAACAATTCATTTTAAGAAATGGACCGGTAAGTTGGCCACCAAGATCATGCGATTTGACGCCTTTAGATTATTTTTTGTGGGGCTACGTTAAGTCTAAAGTCTACAGAAATAAGCCAGCAACTATTCCAGCTTTGGAAGACAACATTTCCGATGAAATTCGGGCTATTCCGGGCGAAATGCTCGAAAAAGTTGCCCAAAATTGGACTTTCCGAATGGACCAACTAAGACGCAGCCGCGGTCAACATTTAAATGAAATTATCTTCAAAAAGTAAATGTCATGGACCAATCTAACGTTTCAAATAAAGAACCGATGAGATTTTGCAGATTATGCGTTTTTTTTTTAAAAAAAGTTCTCAAGCTCTTAAAAAATCACCCGTTAGACACACTTACATTACGGTTCTTTATTTGAAACGTTAGATTGGTCCATGACATTTACTTTTTGAAGATAATTTCAAGGCGATGATTAATTTCGCTGATCTCATGGGAAGGACTGCTTTATCAGAACCAAGGCCGTTGACATAGTCGATGAATTTCAATGAAACAATGTCAAAAATATATTAAAGAAACATGGCTAAGACATGAATTCTTTTAACAGCAATATGCTTATCTATAAAAGTAAGTTTATAATGATTATAATAAATTATTAAAAAAAAGGAAGACATCAGTGAACTTTATTATTGCACCAATTTTTTTCTAATAATGAATTAAATGAGCGAATTAATATTGCAGCAATTTATTTATTTATACCTAATAAATAATATTGAATAATGAAATAAATTGATGAATTATTATTGAAGTTTTTTTTAATTTTTTAAATTAAACAATTAACGATAGTTAATGTAATTATTATATCAAAATTATACAGTTTCATTTAGAATTTTAATTCGATGGTGTATTAAGGTACAAGAAACGCATTTTAATTTTTACTATACCAACATTTTTGTTTAAAAATTTACTAATTTAGTATTAATATAAACCTCTAACACTAACGTAAAGTCAATATCACACTTCCTTTTGGCTTAACGGTGGTGGTTTTATTATATAAGTTGTTAATATTTATTGTCACTTACATGAAAGATTTTTTTCACAATATTGTGTAGCTTATTTAAAAATCCAAATTAATTTGGCTATTTTAAAACAATATAAATATTATAAGACTTTCGATAAAACTTTTTTTTCTCTTATTTAGTTAAGAAGGACTTTTAGTCGCCACAATCACGCCTAGAGTGATCGTATGATCGTATCGAAACGAAATCTTTCATTCACCCTTGATGGAAATGACGTGTTTGTAGCTTGACGACAAAGTAGGCTTGTTTTTTTTTGTCGACAGTGCTTTTTTCACTATAACGGTTATAACTTGTGGCCTTGGCTCTGATAAAGCATAGCTTCCATCTGGGACCATCCGAAAACCAACTGCCTGCTGTTGAATTGTGTTTTCTGTTTTCCGTTCTCTCCCTTTCCTCTGTTCTGTCCTATATCAATGTCGTCTTGTGTGTTGTCTTCTATTTTCCGTAGCCAGAGCTTATACGACATAAGGGTCTTTAGACCCGTAGTTTTATCTACGAAGATAATGAATTCGCAATGTAATGTCATTTTTTAGTTTTTCAGAACCTAATGCCGACATGTATTCCTCCATTTATTAATTGAATTTGCCGATTGATCTCGTTACATTTTACCGAGTCAGGGATTAAGTAATTAATTAATCGGAATTTCGGAAAGTGACACCTATGAAAATGCCGACTTCCACACTTTTATAAGTTTAAAACCAAAATATATATCCATTTTCATTTAGCTTTTTTAAGGATTTGTTCCAATCTAATCTTTGAAAATGTTGGGTTTTATTCATACTACTCGATCAATTTTTAAACTGCTTAAATTAATTAATGCAGCTCCCTTGATTTGCCGACTCGTAAGATTCGTGGGGGTTAACGCCCCTCGACACCCCCTCTCGGTACGGCTCTGATGGGAGGAATAGGTGAGGAATTTGGAGGAAATTTAGTTATGGGGTGCCTCCTTAAACCATCCTGAGAGTTTGATGAATCCCAGGATGTTTTTAAGTGGCTTTTTTGAAACGTCGTGTCGCCAAAAAAATCGTCGAAAAAATATTCTCAGCGACGGCAGAGTAGATGCGGATCCAGGATTTCGATCAAGGTGGGAAAGGGGAGGGTGGGGGATTAATTTCCGTGTAATTTTGCCTACCTTTAAAAAAATCACTTATTGAACACGTATATATACTTCGTATGTCTTTCTTAAAAAGTATTAAATATGATAATATCTGACGAGCGTTCAGCGTTTCCCTGTGGGCTGAGAACAATCAGTTGCGACTAATCCACAGATCTTGAATTCGAATATGATTGGAAACATAAGAGCAAGTACGTGTGCCCCATTCGTATCAATGTTTTGTATCGTAAGCAGGGATGGGAATGCTGAGTCCAGAATATAAGGCAGATCGCCCAAAAAAGTGAAGTAGTTTTGCGGAATATGTAGTAGTAGTAGTAATGAAAACAAAAATTATAACCAAAAGCTAATTTATTTTTATCTTATTTAATACTAGCTGACCCACCCGGCGTTGCACAGGTGTGCCATCGTTTCTGGATCCCTTATGCTCTTAACTCCTTACAACGTCAACTTTCTAGTAAATAGGCCTAGCTATTAGCTGGAACAAACATCCATAGACAAAAAATGACTTTTTCGATTTGCAAAAATAAATAAAAAAACACATTTCAAATGAAATTTGTATCCTTTTATAAAAACAAGTTAAACAAAGTAGAAATAAGTTGCTCCGTAGCAGATGCATAAAAATAAACAAATGAAGTAGATCTAATACAAAAAAAATAAATTAAATTTATTGGCGCGACAGCTCCTTAAGGAGCCAAGGCCTAGTGACTTATAATCTCAACCATTCCTGTGTGTGTGTTGTTACTCTGCAAGAATGGAAGGGACCTACAGTTTACCGCCGAGTCCGAACGGCTACATGAGATGCACTTTTTCGAGAAAAAATTTACTCTTTCGCTTAGCAGTCCGACACACTAACCACTAAGCCACGGGGCACACTAGTAGCTCTAATACAAATAAAGTAAATTGGCAGCTCTGATCGTAAGGTTTGCAGATAATAACAAGGCAGAGGTTATTCCCTAAAATCCTTTTGACGGTCATAAGTTGTTGAATGACCCTGGTGATATTCAAAGGGCATCTGAAGGTTTCCAACAAAATTCTCCCACACATAGTAATCAAAGCGACTTATTGGTGAGTTCCAATTATGGCTTTTCAAAAATAATCAATCAACAATCATAATTATTGATAGATAGATTATAGTATATTAAACGAAATTGAAAAGTCCCAGAGGGTAAAGATTTATTCTTCAACCGCGTTTTTTGATGTTTTCTAAGCTTTCGAAAAGGCCTGACACAGAAGACTCAAGCTTTAAATTAAGACAGGTTTATACGAAACAGTTTTATTAAATTCTGGGATGCTATCTGGAGAATAGCTAGAAACGGAATATTCAGAAATTGAAGAAATAAATGCTCGTGTCCTACTAAGAAGTCTACCTTAGCCGTGCGTTGCTCGAACTTTGTACTCGAGATAAACCTCAAAATACGAAGTCAACGTAATCACATTCGCTTTGGAAAAGCACTAGGAGTAGATGAAATCCCATATGAGTACTTAAAAAAAGCAATAATATAGAATCAGCGAGTGTTCCGGTCTCTATGTTCTAAGTAATTTTAATAGGAAATGTCGTGTCGAGTAAACAGAGGGTGTACCAAATAATTTAGTTATTTTTTTTTTGTAAGTTAAGATTAACGAATAGATACAGTCCCTAACATTTGAATAGCCTCATACATAATTTATTTTTAAAATAACTGTCTGTGTACCTTTTCCATCTGTACATAGGTATGGAATTGTTTATTGGGTTGAAAGGCAGGACTGAGTTCTTCAGTCTACAAGAAACTTAAAATATTTTCAAAGAGCTAACGGAATTTTCTGAGACTATTTCGTTTGGATTCACTAAGATGCATTTTTTGCACCATTAGAATAGAATAACTATGTTTATTTTAAACTATTTAAAATGAAAACCCAATAATTTTTTTTTAAGAAAAGTATTTTTATTTATTTACTATAGCTTACATAATTATGTCAGTACTTTGTACAACCTTTGTACAAAAATATTAAAAACTCTACAACATCTTCGGTTCTAACACTCATCGACAATAACAAACCAATTGTTTCCTCTTCAGAGAAGGCAAATCTGCCCACCGTCCCCCACGCTGTCTAACAGCAACGCTGCCCCTCCTGTACACGAGAATGTAAATTTTTCCACAGGACAGATTTTTTGCGCACTAGTACAGTAGCAAGCCACTGCGTAAGCTTTTCCTACTTTTCTAAAATCTTTCCTAGAAGATGGAAAACAGCATTTGTGCAGCCAGTCCCTAAGAAAGGTGACCCATCGTTCCCCTCCTCCTACCGAACCCATAGAACTTACATCCCTTCTTTCTAAGGTCATGGAAACGCTGATTAACCGTCGCTTAAGGAATATCTCGAAGATCGAAAGCTTCATGGCTTCCGCAGCAACCGTTCCACTGGTGATCTGATGGCATATCTCACCGAACAGTGGAACAAATCTTTACATCGCTTTGGTGAAAATAAGATTATTGCTCTTGATATCTCCAAGGCATATATGATAGAGTTTGGCATGAAGCTCTCTTATCGAAAATGCGTGCTTTTGGTATCGATCGATAATACTCTTGTTCTTTGGATTAGAAGCTATCTTCTGGATCGTTCAATACAAGTTGTATTGGACGGACTCAAAACTGATTCCCACAAAATAAATGCTGGTGTGCCCCAGGGCTCTGTTCTGTCTCCGACTCTTTTCCTCATTTTTATAAATGATCTTCTGTCTGTTACTTCTAATCAACTTAACTGTTTTGCTGACGACTCTACCCTCAGCTTTTCATATTCGTTCGATAATTCACGTCCTTCGCCTTCGGACGTACAATTGCAACGGTACCGTATGTCAAGCTCATTAAACTCCGATTTATACAGCATTGCCAAATGGGGTAATAGGAATCGTGTGGAGTTTAATGCTTCGAAAAATTGCCATTGCCCATGAATGCCACTTACATCGAAGAAACCGAAAAGCTCTCAGTACTCGGTATGTGTGTCAACGACGACCTCCGTTGGAACGACCATATATTTGAAATCACTAAGAATGCTGCTAGGGGCTTAGGTTTTCTGTATCGGTGTAAGAAGTACTTTTCCCCATCTGATCTGGCTACAATTTATAAAGCGTTTATACGCCCTAATCTCTAATGTAACGCCCACCTCTGGTCAGGTGCATCACGAACATCGCTTCACCTGCCGCTGAAACAATTAACCCTCTCGAACACCGACGCAATAATTCACGTCTTTGCTTATTTTATCGATTCTTTTATAAAAAATGTTCACTCGAAGTAGCTAGCTGCGTTGCTCCCCTTAATAGTTTCTCCCGTAATACTCGTCTCGCAAGTAATGCTCAGTAGTTCACCCTTGAGCGCAATTTCAGACGTACCGTGATATATAGAGATTCTTTTTTAAGCCGAACAACACGAATTTGGAATAGTTTACCCGACGGGATTTTCCCTTGCCATTTCGATCTGCAAATACTCCCTATCTTCTTAATGCCCGCGCAGTGTGTTCTACATTAAAAGGGAAACGTTAATTATAAAAAAAAAAGAAATTATATTGTACTAGCTTACCTACCCGGCGTTGCACGGGTATATCACACGACACATCTTCAAAAAAAACGACCCTGTTAAAAAAAAACACCCCAGCGCCACCTAGTAGATAATTTAAACAGCATAAGTTTCTCCCAAGAACATCAGTAATCTGCCAGTGACAGTCCCGTCCCAGATTACCCGGAACAAACAAATAGACAGACAGGCTCTATATATGTATATATATTCATATGCATCTAGTAAAAAGCTGTTATTTTGATATTAAAAACAGACAGACACTTCATTTTTATTTATTTGTATAGATGTATAGATTTGTTATCCCTCCAAAAACATTTTCACGTAAAATGTCGCCGAGATGAGATCTTATCCCATATGACTCACGCACTCCAAAAGTTAACTCTACACGCCTTAACTCTACACGGACTAACTTTACAAACTTTAACCCTCAGTCAGCTTAACGGGACTTTTTCAGCTAGTTTTGTATACGATCATTGAAACATGCATTATTTTTTGTAACATTAGAATAGCCTCAACTAACTTTCTTACTCATTGCAAGTGAAAGCTTAAGAGAGCGATCATTGGAAAGCTATCGGGATTGATAAAGGAAGAAATTGTTAAAACAGGGCCTTACGACAAACAAAATCTTTCTGATCGCGCATAAAAGTTAGCTTTCAATTCAACCCATTCTATAATTAAGATTTCACACGAAGCTGGGCTAGAAGTGAGCCGAATGGCCATAAGTAGAGTAATTAAAAGTGTCGGACGCCTTAAAGGGTTAACACTAAAAAAAAAAATACTACTTAACAAGGATCGAAAACAACAGCGGCTTAGTTTTCCAAGATCGATTATGGCTTTGAACATTGATGGCAGCACTCTCACTCAAACGATTGGTGGAATTTGATATTTTCTGATAAAAGAAAGTTTAACCTTGATGGGTGTGACGGAAACAGCTATTTCTTCTAAGATTTAAGACAAGAAAAATCAATTTTGGACCGTCACCACAGTCGCGAGAGAGGTTGACATGAGATGTGTATGAAGGTAGAAAGCAGTAGGTACACCAACAAAGACGAGGTTTTCGTAAGTATAAAAGTGGCCTGGGCCAGTATTTCCCATGATCTATTAAAATTTTTGTTCCATTCATTTAAATACCGTATTTTTGAAGGAGTTTTTTTTATAATTAATGCATGCACAAGGGACTATTTGTTTCCCTTTTAATGTATGTAAGTACACTGCTTGAGCATCAGAATAATAGGTAGGGGTGGGAAGGGGGGAAGGTGTCGATTAACATTGGTTTTGAATGCTTGCAAATCAAAATTGCAAGGCAAAATATTGCCGGGTAAACTATTCCAGATTCGTGTTGTTCGGCTAAAAAAAGAATCCCTATATATCACGGTACGTCTGAAATTGAGCTCAAGGGTGAACTACTAAGCATTACTTGCGAGACAAGTATTACGGGAGAAACTATTAAGGGGAGCAACGCAGCTAGCTACTTCGAGTGAACATTTTTTATAAAAGAATCGATAAAATAAGCAAAGACGTGAATTATTGCGTCGGTGTTCGAGAGGGTTAATTGTTTCAGCGGCAGGTGAAGCGATGTTCGTGATGCACCTGACCAGAGGTGGGCGTTACATTAGAGATTAGGGCGTATAAACGCTTTATAAATTGTAGCCAGATCAGATGGGGAAAAGTACTTCTTACACCGATACAGAAAACCTAAGCCCCTAGCAGCATTCTTAGTGATTTCAAATATATGGTCGTTCCAACGGAGGTCGTCGTTGACACACATACCGAGTACTGAGAGCTTTTCGGTTTCTTCGATGTAAGTGCCATTCATGGGCAATGGCAATTTTTCGAAGCATTAAACTCCACACGATTCCTATTACCCCATTTGGCAATGCTGTATAAATCGGAGTTTAATGAGCTTGACATACGGTACCGTTGCAATTGTACGTCCGAAGGCGAAGGACGTGAATTATCGAACGAATATGAAAAGCTGAGGGTAGAGTCGTCAGCAAAACAGTTAAGTTGATTAGAAGTAACAGACAGAAGATCATTTATAAAAATGAGGAAAAGAGTCGGAGACAGAACAGAGCCCTGGGGCACACCAGCATTTATTTTGTGGGAATCAGTTTTGAGTCCGTCCAATACAACTTGTATTGAACGATCCAGAAGATAGCTTCTAATCCAAAGAACAAGAGTATTATCGATCGATACCAAAAGCACGCATTTTCGATAAGAGAGCTTCATGCCAAACTCTATCATATATGCCTTGGAGATATCAAGAGCAATAATCTTATTTTCACCAAAGCGATGTAAAGATTTGTTCCACTGTTCGGTGAGATATGCCATCAGATCACCAGTGGAACGGTTGCTGCGGAAGCCATGAAGCTTTCGATCTTCGAGATATTCCTTAAGCGACGGTTAATCAGCGTTTCCATGACCTTAGAAAGAAGGGATGTAAGTTCTATGGGTTCGGTAGGAGGAGGGGAACGATGGGTCACCTTTCTTAGGGACTGGCTGCACAAGTGCTGTTTTCCATCTTCTAGGAAAGATTTTAGAAAAGTAGGAAAAGCTTACGCAGTGGCTTGCTACTGTACTAGTGCGGAAAAAATCTGTCCCGTGGAAAAATTTACATTCTCGTGTACAGGAGGGGCAGCGTTGCTGTCAGACAGCGTGGCACTGGCAGCGAAATGGGCGGTGGGCAGATTTGCCTTCTCTGAAGAGTAAACAATTGGTTTGTTATTGTTGATGAGCGTTGGAAGCGAAGATGTTGAGGAGTTTTTAACTGCAGAATTTTTTTGCCGTCATTTTTGGTCATGCAAAAATTTGGTTCTTTCAATAACGGAGTTGCATCAGTTTCATGCTTGTTGTGCTTTTTCCGATTTTCCTCTGTAGGGTTGGCCTTGTAAGAACGGAAACTTACTTCTTTTAGCCTGATAGCTTCTTTACACTCAGAATTAAACCAGGACTTTTCTTTAGGTTTGATGGTTTTTACTCTGTTAGGAATAAAAGCACGCATCCCTAGAAGAATCACATTTGTGATCATTTCAGCACTGGCATCAATGTCACTATCGAGGAAGCATAGTGACCAGTTAAAGTTTCGGCCATCCCAGTTGGCTTTCTCGTATTGCCCAACGGGAAGTTTTTATTTAACTGAATGGGTGGAAGATGGGAAATTAGCTGAAATGACACAATGGTCTGAAGTGCCAATAATCTTAGTTCTTAGCTAAAAAGTAAAGTATTACGATTATAAGAAAAGCCAAAATACATTATGGGGTTAGTTTAGTTATTATATAAGCTGGTTATTATGATTGCCAAGTATAAGTTAATTATAAATTAATGGAAACAAATTTGAAAATATGAGCAACGAAAAATATAATGACATATCTACAACAACAAAGAAAAAGCTCCAATCCTTACAAATTTATACGAAGGTGGTTGTCTCCAAACGTACCTACTTCGGGGTTGAAGATAGACAACGGCGACAACGACTACGTATAAAAAGAGAATTGTTAAGGGTTGAACTGAATAACACATTGAAAATTTCCACTTCTCAAGAACTAACGATAAAGTGTGGCAAAGGGATGGAAAGACGGGTTGGCAGGATATGTTGAAATTAAAAAAAAAGCAGAATGAAAAAAATCCTCTTGAGAAAAAAAAAAAAAAAAAAACAAGCAAAGAAATGAATTTTCTTTGGTAGGTGTTAAAAGGAGGAAGCACACACGAGACACGACAACATAATGTACACATATCCTTACTACTGAGCATCATACATATGTGTATGTGGGTGTATTTCTGTGTACCACGGTGCGCTCTCCAAAGGACAAACGATATGGAAATTTTTCTTAAGATGAAAATGGCTGTTTGGCTCATGATAAAAGTTGAAATCCCTTTTTCTTGCGTACCTTAATAGGATCTAGAATAAAAGGTTTTTTTCTCTTTATGCAAAATCGAAAAAAAAATCGAGGAAAATTTTAAGAAATATACAAAGTATAAGTAGATATGTACATTGTACAATCTCATTTGTATATCATCTTAATATGTGCACATATATGTGAAGAATTTTTTTTATTTTCCTTGAAAAATGGAAAAGCGACGGATGGGCGTTTCTCTCTCGAAGTCGCATTGGTTGGAGTTGGAGCGCGTTCTCCTCTGTACGTTTTTTTTTTAATCTGCTTTCTGGCGCTATATGACAGCGTAAGGGTAAATTGCTTTCTTATTAAGCACTGCGAGCCACTCTCATGAGATATGTATATTGGATTCTGGATTTGTGAATAGGTAGGTATTGCGCAAGGGAAAGTTCATAACATTTTAAGGGTTGCAGATACTATTTATGTTGAACATTAAATTATGTATAGGTATACTTAATTAAAGACATTTACTCTGTATACCTTTTGGATGTGAGCTTTTTGGTATTAAAAAAATGCCTGATGAATATTTTTGTTTAATAACAGACAAATTGTAGGCACGTTTAAATACCTATCAAATTAAAATAGTGTTCGATGAACCAACTGAGTAAAAGTGTGTGTCAAGGAGATCAATCACAGATATAAACTCCAAATCCTATAGTGACGCAAAGCAAAGGGTTGCATCAGGGGGCAGAAAATGTCAATTGGCTAATGCCAACAAACTAAAATAATGGAAATAAGACAAAATAAATATGTAAAAGTTTACGGTTTATAAATAGTGAGATAGGTATGAAGGGCATGCTACCCATAGGCGCCCGTAGGGTAGGGCAATGGGGTGGACAAGTGTCCTCCTGGCTCGACAGCCAGTCCATGTATGTATAACCCTGTGGGTGCATTCACATTTTTATCAGATTGCAATTTTGGATTTTTTCAGCGGGAAAAATTTAAACTCCATTTTATTTCTTTAAAAACTGTAAGAGAGTGTGATTTTTTTTATCGTAGGAACGGTTTTTTAATAAAAGGTTTTTAAAATATCGATTTTTCAAAAAAAAAAAATTTTTTTAATTATTAAAAATACAAAATAAAAAGTTTTCGAAAATGTTTTAAATTGAAATTACTTAAGCTACCTACATCTATCTGAATATCAATTTTAGTTGTAATCGGTTAACCAGTTCACGAGAAAGGTTCTATGGAAGATCCGTTTTTAGCCTACCATTTAAAATGTTTTTGTCACCAAAATATAACGATTATCTACAAAAGCACACTAATTTTTTTCATTAAAATTCTTGGAGCCGTTTTCGAGATAAATAAGCTTTTACATAGAGGTTATATGACAGGTACCTGCTACTGCCACAACCATATAACCGTTAAGGTAAAACTTATTTTTCTCGATAACGACTGCAATAAATTTGATTAAAATTTAAGAGTATTTTGCCAGGTAGAGAGATATTTTTGATAACCCCTACATTTTTTCAACTGAATGTCATGAGTCAAAGGCCTTTGAAAAATCAAGCATTACGTGTTTTTGACGAATAAGTATAACAACTACTTTTAAAAGCTCTGGTCGAGCAATTGTGTTGAGGTCTAAGGCCAGCTGCATTGGTGAGAGATTGAGACAACAACGAAACATGATATTATGATCGTAGAGAACACAAATTTTCTGTGTCTGGCTGTATAATGATCTGCAGCTGCAGCCCAAACGGATTAAAGATTCAAATTTGATATTATGGTATGAGTGATTCTTTTGGCTTTCCTCTGAGGCGTTTTTGAAATCTTATTTTTAGAGCTAAAAATAACAGTACCTGTTATATAATATAGCTACTATTCCTATCTATAAAAGGGGAGCTCACGATGCTAAAAAAGGGATTTATTCGAGCGTCGTTGGGACCTAGCTATTAGATTTTAAAGATTAGGTGGTAGGAAGAAAAAAGTTAATGTCATGTTGATATACCTGTGTGGGGAGCGTCTGCAGGCTTCGAAATATGTAAAAAAAGCGCGAGCGCGTCAGAAATTGATAGTGTATAATGCCCCACGTATGTCTGATATGGGAGAGATGTTAACCTACCGGTTTGAATGGTGGGGGTGGCTGTAGAGTAGGGCAGATCATGAAAACAAAAACAATTTATTCGATCTCGGTAGATATTCAGAGTTGGTGTTAAGTTAACCCAAAAGAAGCTCCCATTTAAAAGACTGACGATTCGGCCATGACACAAGCTAGCGGCTGCTTCTTAAAAATGCAAACAAAAATCGGAATTTTTAAATACTCGAAGTCTTACGCCTTTATAATACAGGCGATTCAGCTTATTGAAATAGTCGTTACCCATTATGGTGATTATTTGGAGGGATTTTCTTAATCTGACATAACAATCACAAAACTTATATTAAAAAAATGGGCACGACTCGGTCGTACTTGCTCTTATGTGCCTAATCACATTGGAAGGCAAGATATTTGATGGAAACAAGAAAGTAACATAAACGTACAAAATTCACACGTTCTGAACCTATAAAAAGTGTCAGAACCTGAGTACTTAACGGTTTTTAGTAAAAAATGAAGTACACCATCACAGGTCTTAAATAATCAAGAAGTTATGAAAAAGTATTTCGAAAATTGTAGGACGGATTTTGATAAATCCAATTTTTAATTTTTTGTTTCTTGATTTTTTTTTCGATTTTGGTATTCAATTTTTTAGAGTTTATTTTTATACAGCTAAACATAAAATTTAAAATAATTTTTTATGATTAGTTTTTAAAATATTGAAAAAAGTTTCAAAAATTTGTTATCTGTTTAAATATGACATTTTACAGAAATCCAATAAGCCGTTACCGAGAAAATAAAAAACCGTTATATGAAAGGTACCGTTAATAGAATTTCCCGTAAATTTGCTGATGATAGTTTATACCTAAACAAAATCTCAAAGATTTTCATCAAAATCGTATTACGCTTTTCCTTCACGGTTATATGGCAGGTACCGTTATTTTAAGCCCTAAAAATAAAATTTCAATGTCCCCTATGAGGAATGCCAAATTTGAAAGTACCTAATCGCTTAAGCCATTTAGGCTGCAGCTCATACATACAGACAGACAGACAGACAGACAGATAGACAAACGGTTTTTGTCACTAGCTTTTATAGACTTCTCTATGATCGTAATGTCATGTTTGCTTGTTATCTCAATTTTTTTTAATATTCACGAATCCTAAACTTGCCTTATAGATAGTCCCTATAATCGCATAGGGAAAGGGAATAAGATTGGCCGAGTGGAAAATACATACTTCACTGTAGATTCACGCTGAGCAAACAGGCCCAAGTTCCTTGTTAATTGCGAAGATGGATCTCCAGCTCATATTCGATTCATTAAAGAATAAGAAGTCTACAGGTATCGATGGTATTTCCAGCCTTGTACTAAGATATTTACCGATAGGAGCCATTGACATTTATGCCACACTGTTCAACAATGCACTGAATAATGCATATTACCCTGAGCGTTTGGAAAACAGCTGTTGTACATCCTCTCCCGAAAAAGGGAAAGGACAACTCCAATCCGTCGAATCTTCGGTCGATAAGTCTGCTTCCAAGCATAAGTAAGATATTCGAATAAATAATCAATAGGGCTCTGGCTAAGTGGGCTGCGCATAACAAAATCATTCCGGATAATCAGTTTGGGTTCAAGGCGGGACATGACACAATTCATGCCGCGTCTAAGCTCGTTTCTGATATTCAATGGAACAAATCAAAAAAACAATGCACGGGTGCCGTTCTGGTTGACTTGGAAAAGGCTTTCGATACCGTATGGTTAGAGGGTCTTTATCTTAAGCTATCCAGACTTGGTATAAGCAAACCATTATTGTATGTGCTTCATGATATGCTCAACGGTAGAAAGTTTGTTGTCAATAGTGGCAATGTAACTTCTACCTCAACATTTGAAATAAAGAATGGTCTACAGCAGGGAGCAGTGAACTCTCCGATTCTTTTCAGTATTTACACCAGCGATTTGATAGGTAGTTTTACTCAGGCAATTGCGTATGCCGACGATCTTATTGTGTACAGAACGGCCTAAAAGGTTGAAATTATCAGAACTCTTTTGCAGCGTGACTTCGACAAGATTCAGCGATATTGCGATGACTGGAAGTTAAAAATCAACTTCCTGAAATCGGAGACAATTCTGTTTCGGACCCCATTGGCTGGGGCCTCAAGGGACACTCGCATGAATTGGCGTAAGATGGTCATTGTTGGACCGGGCGGACAGCAAATAACGAGCAAGACTGTAGTAAAGTACCTAGGTATCTGGTTGGATCAGTATTTGTATTTCGACAGACATATAAGTGCTGCGCTGACCAGAGCCAGAGGAGCCTTCGCACAGACAAAACGACTGTTTTATAGTAGTCGTCTTGACAAAAGAGTAAAGGTAATTTGCTATATGGCCCTCATACGGCCGATGATCGTTTATGGTTGTCCTGTTTGGTTCAATATTGCTCCATCTCAAATGGAAAAGATTCGGGTTTTCGAGAGATAGTGTCTTCGGCGCTGTCTCGGTTTGCATCGAACGCCCGAATCCGAATATACTTACTACTATTCAAACGAGGTCCTGTATAATGGGGCCCTGATTAACAGAATTGATAGCTTCATTATAAAACTTGCTCGTGGTCACATTGTAAGAGCAATGAATTCGACCAATAGTTTGATTTTTGGAGCGTTTTATCCGAATGCTGAATATTTTGAAAGTGTGCGCTTGAACGGTTTCATTCCGCCGGAGGCATTCCTTCATTTTGATATGTGCGGGCTTGTTCAGGATAGACTGGCGGTTCCGCTTATCTACCACGTCAGACGAAGAACCGTAGACCGGCGGCTCCTTTATGATCGGTACATCCTCACACAAGGCGGAGGAGAGCGCCTTCGGTTTAGTAGGGCTGTGTCCGAACGGGACAGAAAAGATCGAATGAAGCACGAGAGCCAGTTTTGGTGGCTTCAATCTGCACGATAATAACTTTTCGGGTTGGGTGTTTAATTGAGCCTGGCCGGGCTAAATACCTGTTTGGTATTATTAGTCTTAGGTAAAATAGGTACAGTGGCAAAAAAAAAAAATAAATAAATACATATATACACATAAGTTAATGTTTGTATATATTTATGTAATGTTTTAGTTTCACAAAATAAAACATAAAACAATAAAAAAAAGTAAACAAAAAGTATAGACAAGTCTTATTATAAAATTATATTTGATTGCTGCTGTGGCTGTTGTAGTTTGTAAGTAATTCATAGGTAGCGTAGGTAGTTTTAAGTTTTATTTTAAGACTTAATTTTAAGTAGGTTGTAAGAAAAAAAAAATTATTGACAATTAGTTTTTTTAAATTTTCTAATTAAATAAAAAATAATAAAAAAAATATATATACTTAGTTCATACGCTGAAAGGCATTAGCTTTAAGAAAATTAATACAGAATAACTTAAAGCGCCCGTCTAGGGCCAGTAAGTTAGATTTAAGATTAAGTTAAATATGCTAGTTTTTTTTATGAATTTTTGTCTAGCTTTAAGTTTAGTTATAAGAGTGAATTCAATAAAAAATTATAAATAAAAAAAAAAAAAAAAAAAAATGCACGCACTAAACTTTATTGATGATTTTTACATCGGCTTGTGCAAATCGGCAGAGTACCTATATATTTTCTGTTATTCTTGAACCATTTCCTTCAAAATTAAAAAAAATTTCGACCGCAATTGAGAATGTCAAGTTTGCAAGTTTGTGACCGTCCCACTCCCTTCTGTCCCGCTCTAATCGTCAGATTATTGAAATGCACACTTTTTATCGTGTAATTAACCGACCTTACCTTAATTTTACGCACTCAATTATTTCGAACGATTATTTTTTTTCTAATCAGATCGGAAGCCCTACACTGTATAAAGGGCTAATCAATCGATCTTTAGTTTCATAAATCCTATGAATGGATTAAACCATTGACTAGAGAAACATAGGTACCCAGGCAATAATATTACTTCCACCGTGTCTAGCAGTGCTCTTGGTATATCGAGGATTTAGGCGTTCGCCCTCTTTTCGTCCGAACGGTACGAAACACCACAGATAAGTACTTTAACTTGAATTTTGGGCCATCCGTTTTCCATTTTACCGCAGTCCAGTTAATGTTAAAAATAATGTGAACAAATATGAATTCAACTTTTTGCAACTTTTTTTTTAGGTTTTTCAATGTTAAGTCATTTCGTGCTTTAAGTATGGGTATGCGGTAATTAAAATTTGAAAATTCATGCTAAATGAACAAATATGTATAAAGTTTGAATGGAATCGGTTTTCGGTTCACCGGCTTAGGCCAGACAAACAGACGTTTTTTGCCACAAAATTTTTGAAGATAATATCTTTCTGGATCTTTTTATTTTTACGAATCCGTAATTGCCCCTAATGTGCGACATAAATCGCATATAAAAAACGAGGGTGGAGAAGAAAACTGGAAATGATTTATCCGTAGCAACGGTAATCAAAGCAATTTGTAGTACGTTCTCTTTTTATTTGTGTCCTCATGGTCATACCTAATTACCAATAATTACAAGAAGACGGATGTGCATGTGTGCATCGGATATATACAGATGCTCTGAAGCATTGAAAGACGAGATGAGGACGAAAAATCTTTTTAAAAATCCAAATAATCAAATAAGACAAAAAAAGATCCTTTGTTTTGCCATACGAGTATGTGTGGGTGTCTGTCAATCTATCTGAATTTGTCTTACTGCTGTTTTATTATGGCTGAGAGAATATTGTATGGAATGGGTGAAATATGACTTCTTTTGTGTACCTGTTTTGACTGATTCTTATTGATTCAGAATTCAGATCTAAGGGTCGATCCTCGAGGTGATTACAGTACTTCCGTCTTACTTCTCTCATTCCCCTTTTTTCTAACAGGTATTTAAACAATAATGGCATTAAAGTACGGTTGAGGGGAAGAACAAGAATCAGAAGGAGAAGCACAGAGCGCACAAGAACAAAAGGACACACGAGAACCAACAGCATAAGTACCTACGAAGAGAACGCTGAGCGCTCAAGTTAAACAAAATAATAATGTGATAACACCATAGGGAGAAACTCCAAACTCAAAAAAAAAAAAAAAAACGATTATTTTTTCTTTGAAATTAACAAGTTCTGCGTCACGTCTGGAATAAGTCCATCCATCCAATAGCACCACTGTTATGGTTCCTATTGTTTCTAGTTCTGCTAGCACCCATACAGAGATGAATTTTGGGTTTTGCGTTACATTTTTTCAAATTACCGGTCTGTCTTCTGTCTTATTGTTGTCGGTTTTTTTTTCTTGTTGTGCTTACCTTGATTGTCCTTCAAGGATACCTTTCAAAGGATTGTCTTCGAACCAGGTGTTTGAAACGGATACGCAGACAGGATTTATTAAGATGATTTGTGAGACTGGATAATTATTCAAAACGCGCATTTGAAATAAAAAAAAAAAAAAAAATATCACTAAGTAATCACAGACTTGAATTTCTTCGAAATGCTGGAACTGAAAACTCAGTCCAGTTAGGTTCGTAGGTAGGTACCTAACTTTCCTGATTATGAGTTGATAGACTAATGACTTATCTACATTTATATCTATTTCCTTGCCAAGGCAAATACATAATGCTAAATAAAGACCGTGTTCAATGTAAATACAGGTGTGCAAACTGGGATAACTCTACATACCTACAAAAAAAAACCGATACTCGGCCACTATGTATTTAAAGTATTTTTCAAAATAATTTAAAAAAAGATAATATGGGTACCTACCTTTTTTAATTTAACGAATACTCAAAACATTCAGGCGCTTATGTATTCATATGTTTGTTTGTATTTATGTACCTTTGGATAGTACTGTCGATAATGTGGAAGCTTATCTTTTTTTAAGAAATTATAATGCTTTCCATAACACACAAAATATTGAGATATTTTTAGAGATGTGTTTAGTTTAAGAATCATCTTACTGAATCAATCTTACTTACATAGTTGAAAGGGATGTTCTTCGTCATCAGTGGACGATTGATTTGATCTCGACTGAGACCACAACTCTCCTTATGTAGAGTTCACCAGGCTTAAGATTAATCATAGAAAATGTCAGCAGACCACGCGGTTGTGGATTGTGGATCTTGTACATTGTTTTGTGTCTGAGGTCAGCAAAATGCAGATGTCTTTCTTCCGCGTTAGTAGCCTTTTAAACTCAATTCTTGGGGCATCTTTTTTCTGTACACACCAGTACCAGCTTAATTGGTAATTCTGCATTTTGTCTAATAGGTATGGTATTCTTTAGGTAGAGGCTTCTTCGGAATTTAAACTTCTTATTGGTTCGGGCTTTGTCACTCCTCCTGTCTTGCAAATCATCTTAATTTCAGATCCCTTCAAATTTCCTTAGACAAGTCTTGTACATTGTGAACCCGTATGGACGACCAACTGCTCACCATTGAGTTTGGGAGGCATTTTTTCAAAACAGAAGATGGCTGAGTTTTCCCGCAACTGCTTGCGATATTTGATGTCGTCATCATAAGATCTATCGCAATTGATGATAGATCCAAAAGATATTTAAACTTTTCGCTCTTGGTAAAAACTGTTCTGTTCGAATAATTGTCCTGATTAGGGCCGTAGATATTGATCTTGATTATTTAGTTTTTTTTTCGTGCTAATTCGGTTTCCATTTCTTCCAGGATGTAGGATCTTCAAAGACATATGATGGCTGATTGGTTTACTATCTGGCTTGTCAATTTACACTCTCCCAGAAAATAAAGGACCGTACAAAAGAGCAAAGGACTCAAGATACTTTACTGGCGACTCCTGAACATGTGCACCGTGCATGATGAGTCTGAAAAGCCCGGGACACACATTTTTCTGGCTCTCTAACGGCATTGGTGACGTAATCAATATGGCGGCTAATTTTGTTTGGCATGATTTTACTTTTTCCTATAGGTAAATATAACTCGGGTTTGGGTTTATATATTTACCTATTGTTCGTGATTATCAAAAAGAAGAAAACACGCTTTCCAAACGGTATATTTGACAATATCATTTACGGTCATGATACGACAAATATTGGAAACTTTGCTGCAATCTTTTTTTTTTATTTTGATTTTTGGAAGAAGATTTTGCTAACTTTGAATATGTTAAATACTCTAATATGATTGATAGAGTTTGGCATCAAGCCCTTTTATCGAAAATGCGTGCATTTGGACTCGATGAATCTCTTCTTCGTTGGATTAGTAATTACCTTTCGAAGCGCTCAATTCAAGTTGTATTGGACGGTTTCAAATCTGATATTCACAAAATAAATGCTGGTGTGCCCCAGGGCTCTGTTTTGTCTCCGACTCTTTTCCTTATATTTATCAATGACTTATTATCTGAAACAACTAATCCAATCAATTGTTTTGCTGACGACAGTACTCTCAGCTTTTCATATTCGTTTCCAGATTCACATCCATGTTCTTCGGATGTTGAACTGCAACGGCAGCGTATGATAAGTTCATTAAATTCTGATCTTGACAGCATTGCACAATGGGGAATAAGAAATCGCGTAGAATTTAATGCTTCTTAAACTCAATGTTATCTTTTGTCATTAAAGCAAAACATACCTCCAATGCCACTATCCATGAGCGGCACTTGCATTGAAGAAACAGAACACCTCTCAGTTCTCGGTATGTGCATTACAGACCACCTTCTGTGGAATGACCACATATTTGACATCGCAAAGAATGCTGCGAGGTGTTTAGGTTTCCTTCGAAGATGCAAGAAGTTCTTCACCCCGTCTGATTTGGCTATAGTATATAAAGCATATATTCGACCGAAACTCGAGTACAATTTCCATATTTGGGCAGGTGCTCCTATAACCCGCTTGAGTTTTCTAGATAGAATTCAAAAAATGATAGAATTTGAAAATGATAGGCGATCGAACAATCACAGAAACATTTACATCTCTTGAGCACCGCCGTAATGTTTCGTGCCTTTCGTTATTCTATCGTTATTTTTACAAACAATGCTCTACCGAAATAGCCAGCTGCATTCTTCCCCTGAAACGATTCAACCGTAATACTCGAACTGCTAGGAATGCCCATCAGTTTACCCTTGAGCCTAACTTCGGACGTACTGTTAAGTATAGAGATTCTTTCTTTAGTCGTACCACACGAATGTGGAATGCTTTGCCAGGCTCTGTTTTTCCCTCTCATTTTGATATGCAGAACTTTAAAACTAATGTGCATCGGTATCTCCTCTTTTATCCCTTCTCATTTCCCTAATGCTTGTGCGGTGTTTAAACATTTTAAGGGTACACACAAACCCCTTTCGCGCGTGTAAATTATAAAAAAAAAGAAGCTAAATGCCTCTCCTTAAACAATTCAACCGTAATACTCACGATTCTAAGAATGCTCATCAGTTTTCCTTTGAGCCCAATTTCGTTCGTACTGACAAGTACAGAGATCCGTTCTATAGCCGTACGAAACGAATGTGGAATGATCTACTCAGCGGTGTCCCTTTGATTGTGATTTTCGAAAATCCCCTCCGCCTTTCCTTATTCTTGCACTGTGTCTCTGGCAGATTAAGGGCATAAAAACACCTTGAGTGGGCGTTTATTTTTTTTTTTTATAATTAACGCGCGCACAAGGGACTATTTGTTTCCCTTTTAATATAGAGCAAACTGCGCGCCGGCATTAGAAAGATAGGGAGGGGAAAGATAGTAGGTGTCGATTAACATTGGTTTTGAATGCTCGCCGGGTAAACTATTCCAAATTCGTGTTGTTCGGCTATTGTAACAAAAAAAGTACCTAGGTAGATAGGTATATCAATTCTAAATCTTTTCTCTATGGATGCTTCAATGAAGTTTATAAAACATTATTGGTTATTTTAAAAATTATTTCTGTTAAACTTCTACATTCTTTGGATCCACCTAATACTTATATAGAGGCAATAATTCATTCTGCCTGGTTTATGGCTAATTGAAATGTGTGGGAATGCCCTCAAACCTATCTGGGTGGTTTGTACTCAGTAAGGATATCCTATTTTTTATTTATTAACAGTTGACAATAGCACTGCAGGTTATGTGCGTTACTAGGATGGAACACAAACCTACACGTTTACTATACAATCAAGTGGTTAAAAATTAAAAAGTTACCTAGGTAGGTATTTAAAACTAACAAAAAATCCTTTCGAAAATAAGTTTTCAAACTCATTGGATCACCCATTCTAGCGATCAAAACTTATTAATCATTTTGTTCCTAAATACCCTTAGAAAGAAAATGTAATAGGAAACCCAAAATCCAAAGAAGCCTAAAACAGAAAAAAATATATATGTAGGTAGGTACCTACTTCCAAAAAAAAAAAATATCAATTCAGTCATTGCCAGGATGGATAAAGCAATTTGAACCATTGTGCACACAATAATGTATCCGAATACGAGTTTTAATGCCTTTTATATCGCCTCAACTGTTTGATGTCATTTATTTCCCTGGTTTCTCACCTTCTTTGAAATTTGCTTCGGTGTGTGTGTATAGCTTCTGACATCTACGTTCTATGTACGTGGCATTTTTTTAATGACACTAGCAATCCTCAAGGATCACACCTCGCACGTATCTACAACAACAACAACTACAATAATGATTAATAAACCACAAACGACGGCAAATAGATATGTACATAGATGGATGTATAGAAAATACAAAAAAAAAAGATAAAATGCGACGAGTGAGATTGATGTATCTTTGGTTCATTGGTATCTGATATGTAACTGTCTGCCTACGCATGCAAATTCCGGGATTCGTCCAAGAAGAATGCCCACATCTCACTCCAGCATCATAAAACTAATAATAACATGAGACAAAAAACGAACAGAAACGGTGAATATAAATTCCAAAGATGACAACTTATATACTGGTCTGGCATAATCACAAGGCAGGCATAAATACACTCTATGGTGGTCTTCGAATGCCTGACGCACGTTAAAGGGCAAACGCACACGGTCTCTGGAACTGAAACTGAAAATCTGGAATCAAAGTGCAGGCCACCACACAAAAGATCCCATTCATCATGACCCAAATGGTGACAATTATTTAAAAATCTGTTGGTTATTTTTTTTTTCTTTTTTCCCCATATTTACATTTTTGTTGGAATGATGGTAAATTTCGGATTGAAGGAGCAGTGATTTAACGAGAATCATGCGGGAAACAGGAAGCGTTCCGATTATTATCAACAAACAAAAGAAGAAGGCGGCGGCGGCGGCGATGCGACTGGGGCGGCATGACGTGACGGTGAATTAGCAATTAAATTAAAGACCGGACCACACCATCTCCTCACTTTAGGGCATAACTCTACCAAAATAAATGTCATTTGCACACAAATGACAAAAGTTGGGTTGGATATAATTTTTTTTTTTTTTAACAAGAAAGGAATACTGCTATTGTTTCAAGATTAATTGTTATTTGGAACTGAATAGGCACTTTATTTAAAAATCATTATTAAACTAAAAAAATACCAACTAAATAAATATTTTGTTTAGAAATTTTGCAATGCTCCGTGGTGGAAGAGAAATTTTTAAAAATTCACTTAGTCTCAAGATGTTGACTAACAATGATTATTTGAGGGTGGACTGAACCTCAACTATCAACTACCGGGTCAACATTTTGCAACAGCTTCGTTTTTCTTACTATTAATTAAATATTATGTGGTTGGTTTTGAGTCTAATCGGCCCATAAATAAGAATTTTCGAAAAGGATCCCAGAACCTCCCAGGGGGGGGGGTAGTTCAAGTAACTCGGTCCGGCCATTTCGGAGACCTGCCGGAACAAAATGCCAGACAGACAGACAAAAAAAATATTGTAATAAGTTTAATATGTATATATGTAATTTCATATGCGGTTGTGTACCACTAGCGGGGCACATGGTTATAGTTCCACTAATTCCTCCTTGGCTGTTCTACGCCATGTGCTTCTCAGACACCCAACTCTTCTTCTTTCTTGTGTGAAGGGATTCCACTGCACTGATTGATTTGGAATAGAGTCGTTGCATTTCGAAGCGTATGTCCAATCAATGGACTTTCACCGTCGTATGTATAATAGAGTCGATGTTTCCTGAAATCTGATCCGTTTTCCTCAAGAGATTTTCCTTCAATATTCGATTGGGCAGGCAAACCCTAGGGATGTTTCATAGACGTTAAATTACGTTTGCAGCTTCCTCGTGACAGCTGATGTAACTTTGCAAATGCTAAATCCATATAACAGTACTGATTCTACATTGGAAAAAGTCGTAGCTTGGTCCTCAACCTGAGAGAGTTACTCCTCCATGCATTTTTGTCTTTCAGCCTGAACGGTTGACCCAATCGTCTTCAGATTTAGAACATAAGAAGGATATTTTGACGAGAACTTTTTTCAACTTTTACTTGCGATCATGTAGATTAAAAAAATGGGATAACAAACATTTGAGTAGTGGCAAAGTTTTGTCTGTCTGCCTGTCCGTACGGATTGGGCCAATCGTCTTAGTATTTAGACAACAGGGTTATTTTTGATATTCTACTGCGGATTTTTGGAAATTATGTGTTTTAATTAACAAATCCAGGGGGGGGTGCGACCTGGACATAAGTCATTTTCGTGGTCATTCTGAACATGTCTATGACATTTTTAAGGCGCGCTTGCACCTCCTTCATTTCTTTCTCGCACCTACCCCAAACGGGGTGGTTTCAGGAGGGCAGCATACCCCCCATACATATCTTACTAAGGGTCCGCCAAGTAACTTTTTTTTTTTTGAAAATGCTTCAGCAACATCGAGTGTAGCTTCGGCTATGTAGCACGTAGCGCCGCGCCGTCCTGTTGAAACCAAATGTTGCCAATATCCTCCTCCTCAATTTTTGTGAACAAAAATTCGTTCAACATGGCCCGATAACGATCGCCATTGACTGTAACGGCCACTCCTTGCTCATTTTCGAAAAATGGCCCAATTATGCCTCTGGACCAAAATCCGCACCAAACAGTGACTCGTCAATCAATCAATGCACGGGTGCCTGTCTGGTTGATTTGGAGAAGGCTTTTGACACAGTATGGTTAGAAGGTCTTTATCTGAAGTTTACCAGATGGGGCATAAGTAAACCACTGTTATATATGCTTTACGACATGCTTAATGGTAGAAAGTTTGTTGTCAAGAGTGGCAATGTAACATCTACCACAACGTTTGATATTAAAAACGGTCTGCAACAGGGAGCGGTGAACTCGCCGATTCTCTTTAGTATTTACACCAGCGATCTCATTGGGAGTCTACCACATGCAATTGCGTATGCCGATGATTTAGTTGCGTACAGAACAGGTCCAAAAGTTGAAGTCATCAGAATTCTCTTGCAACGTGATTTCGATAAAATTCAAAAGTACTGTAATGATTGGAAGCTGAAAACTAACTTCCAGAAATGTGAAACTATCCTGTTTAGAACCCCTTTGTCTGGGGCCTCTAGGGATACGAGAAAGAACTGGCGCAAGCTAGTGATCGCTGGGCCACATGGACATCCACTGGCGAGTAAAAATGTAGTAAAGTACCTTGGCATCTGGTTGGATCAGTATCTATATTTCAATCGACATGTAGAGGCTGCTCTGGCCAGGGCTAGGGGAGCTTTTGCCCTGACAAGACGGTTGTTTTATAGCAGCCGCCTTGATAGCAGGGTGAAAGTGATTTGCTACATGGCCCTTATCAGGCCGATGATTGCCTACGGATGCCCTGTGTGGTTCAACGTTGCACCATCTCTAATGGAAAAGATTCGGGTGTTTGAGAGACAGTGTCTTCGCACTTGTCTCGGTCTTTATAGAACACCAGAGTCGGAGTACAAACATCATTATTCCAACGAGGTCGGTCCTATACAACGGGGCCAATATAAACAGGATAGATAACTTTTTAATTAAGCTCATTCGCGGACACATTGCAAGGGCGATGACCTCAACTAATGGACAAATCTTCGGGGCTTACTACCCCCAAGATGAATATTTTGAAAGCACACGTTCGAGTGGTTTTATCCCGCCCGGGGCTTTCCTATACCTTGATAGTCGAGGGCTGATTCAGGATAGATCGGCGATTCCGTTGATCTACCACGTCGGCCGCAGAACAGTCGATAGGCAGCTCCTCTACGACCGAGACATAGTCGCTGGGAGCGAAGCAGAGCGCCTCCGTTTCAGTAGGGCTGTGCCCGACCGGGATCGGAAGGAAGCCTTAGATCAGGTCCACCAATTTTGGTGGCTCAGTTAAAAAAACCGATATTTCAGTCGGCAAAAACGAAATATTGCCTATGGCCGACTTCATTTATCTTTGGTATCTTTAAGCTAGGTAGGGCAGTTGCAACAGCACCAAAAAAAAAAAAAAAAAAAAAAAAAAATTAAAAAATTCAAAAAATTCAAAAAAGCTTGCTGTGGCTGTTCTAGATTTAAGTATTTTAGGTTTATTTTAAGTTATTTTAAGTTTTTTTTTTTTTTTTTTTTTTAGTTTATTTTAAGTTAGTTTCTAAGTAGTAGATTAAGAAATTGTTAAGATACCTAGTTTTTTTCATTTTCTGGGTGAAAAATAAAACCCCAATATATATAAGATAAACTTAAGCTATTTTTAGGCCGAAAGGCAATTAAAATTAAGTTAGAGAATAATTTAGAGCGCCCGCATAGGGCCAGTAAGTTAATTAAGTTGATATGTTTAGCTAGTTTTAAGATTTTTGTCTAGCATTTAAGTAGATATAAGTAAAAGTTAAAATAAAAATCAATTAAAAGTAAAAAGTAAAGTACAGTGACTCGTTTTGGGTGTATCGGCCTTTCAATGTATGCGTGCGGGTTTTCTGTGCCCCAAATGCGACAATTTTGCTTGTTTACATACCCGCCAAGATCAAAATGAGCTTCATCTGAAAAGATGATTTAATCGGCATCGATCGCAGGCAGTAATGTCGCAATATTTTCCAGCGTTTTTCAAGCGTATACACAATCATATTCGTTTAGCGGAAGAATAAAACTAATTATCTGTCAAATCAGACATGAGCTAAGTGTTACCATTCACGAAATAAGCACTAGTTGAAAAAAAAAACGTTAGATGGCTGACCCTTTATTTAACCGGTTAGAAATTTAAATTTTGTAGAAATTTGGCAAATTATATCTTTTAATGTGTAGCAGTAAAAATCGTCAGTTCAGACCTGTTCAGAATTAGCCCAAAAATGATATATGTATGTCAAGGTCAACCCCCCTGCCGAGTTGTAAGTTAAAAGATGTAAGGAATCACTGATGTTTTTTTATTTTTAAAAGCTCAACCGGTATAGCTGTCATAACCGTTACATAAGTAAAAGCTCTTTTTCTCGAGAACGGCTCCAAGAATTTTTATGAAAAAAATCAGTGTAGATTATGTTTTGGTAAACAAATTTTTTAAGCTGTAAACAGTACCTCCCATAGGACAGAGACGATCAAAAACGTTCATTTGAAAACTCTTGAAATATTCATTTCAAAAATAAAAAAATATCTTAAGTACCAAAATTATCCGAAAACTTATACCTTAAAACACTATATGTGTTTCTACCTAAATCATATAATGAATGTGAATATAGTCATATAACGCACCTTCGATACAGAAACAAAAATAGGCCTTCTGATGACCGATCCGCCTTATTCACCAACAACACACTACGTCATTCCAATGACAACACAAGGCGAAGGATGTTCAACGCACGCAATGCCGAAGTTCGCATGCAGGCCTCCTATCAAAACGTTTTGCTTCCCATTCAGAATTCCTCCTCATTAAGTTTCGTTAGCATGTTCTCACTCCACGGGGCGGCGCGCCGATTTGTACAGCACGTGTATTAACACTTCATAATTATAAAAAAAAAAAAAAGAAATACCGGTGTTAGAGGTGCCATAACCATGGCCACCAAAGTAGCCATCGCCTGCCGCAGCATTGCATACCCTGTCAACATACCATGAATAAACTACAAGAGTAATACAAGTTGTAAGAAAGGCTGTTGGCTGGTTGCTTGGCAGGAGAAAAAGAGCTCCATCACATCTGAGTTGATTTGACTTCAGACCTAAGCACTAAGTATACCACTGACTGAGTCGTTTAAACGGCCATCGACGAGGAATTTACGCTTAAATGTTTTGCTGATAAAACTGGCGATAAGATGCACGCAATTGCATGCGGCCAACCTTATGTTAAGTGAGTCAAGCAGACCATAATAATACAAACAATCCCTGGACACGGAAGGCCACGAGCCACGACGCCAGATGTTACCAAACTATGTCTTTAAGCTTTTCGAAACTGAGTCAACTTTGTCAATATCTCTTTCGGTATTGATTATTGCAGACTAGGCAGTAGGGTAACGGATGGATTACCCCCAGGCCTAAAAAAGGGGGCCCGTTCATGGTTTCCAACGGCACCCTTCTTCCTGTTTGCAGAGCTATGGTAAGTTATGCTGCAGTTAAATCTCCCATTTTAAACTATGAACTAAATGCCTTCAACTTTTGAACAGCAGTAAAAAATTAGAAGATAAGGGAGGAAGCAAGGACAACCGATAAAGGATTTATGAAGAAAAGAACATAAGATATAACCACCGATGAGATTTTTGCTAAACATTAACATTCAAATATCTTGAATACACTTATAATGTTGATTATACAAAATGGTCGCTTTAGGAAAACTAGGAAGAATGTTACAGAAGGTACTAAGGCACATATGTTTTAAAGTTCGGCCAGAAATAATCCCTGTGTTGTAATGCACGACTGAAATTGAGCTTAACGGTAAACCAATGGGTGTTCTAGTGAGTGCTAGTATAACGGTTAAATCAGGAAGGAATTTAGCTGGCTATTTCGCAAAATTCATAATTCATAAATATAAATAAAGATAAACAAACGAAAGTCAAAAAAATAGTACGGCCGGCGGTGGTGCTCCAGAGATGTTAATGATTCTGTTATTTTCCGGTCCCCCATCATTTTTTTAAGCTCCGTTTTTGAATACTGGCAACTTCAAAGGAAACCTAGACACTACGCCGCATTCTTGACAACGTCGAATATGTCGTCATTCCACAGAAGTTGGTCTTTAATACAAATTCGGAGAACTGAGAAATGTTCGGTTTCTAGGATGCAAGTGTCCACTCATAGATAGTGGCATGAGAAGTACGTTTTTTTGTAACGACAAGAGACAACATTGAGTTTTTGAAGCTTTAAATTTGACGCGATTTCTTATTCTGAATTGGACAATGCCGTCAAGGTGAGAATTTAATAATACGGCTGGAGTTTGCAGTTACAAATCCGAAGAACATGTACATATATGAGAGCCTGGAAACGAAGACTTTAAAGATGAAATTTTTGTTGTGAGTAAAACGATTTATCGAATTAGTCGTATCGGAGTAAAATTACATTTTTGTTTTTTTTTTTTTTTTAGTTTGAAGTTATTTTTTACAAAAACTATTGAGTAAATTAACCTGATTTAAGGAATGAATTAAGTGAACTAGTATTTTGAACGTAAATTTAGTTAAAAGCGGCTTTCTCGAATCCACCATTATAATAGCTTTGAACTTGCTTATGAGAAAGTATATTCTTAATTAAAAATAAAAAAATAAATAGATAAATTCTAAAAGTCCATAACAAATTAAATTGTATAACAAATGTAAGATTCGCACTTACTTCAAATTCCTGTGCAGCAAGTTTGCACAGGGGCAGTAATTTAATTGGCCAAAAGCCAAACAATCGATAGGTCAGAAGTCCATAGAAATCTTATGTGGAAATTATTGGTTGAGTATTAAGTGGATTTATCGAATTATAATCCCACCTATAGGTGAGACAAAATTCAATTATGGATATTGTAAGGGATTATTTCTTCAGTCGAGCTGCACGAATGTGCTTGTCTCTTTTTTCACTTGGAGCCATGTTATTTAAAATTTGTTCTTTTCAATTCGTTTGGGTAAATAAAAAAAAATATAAACACATTTCACAATAATTAAAAAAAGTGTCATCATACTTTTGATGAACTTTCAGTTAAAAAAATGTTAATTTTTTTTGTAAGTTCGAAGACCAGGCTTATATGGCGAATTTTCAATGTAGCTATATTTTACAAAATTCAATATTTTTTTTTGAAAGCACTTTTGACGTTGAAAACAGCTAATGGAAGAAATACGTATAAGTACATTTGCCATGAAGTTCTGTCCACCAATTTCACCTTGTTCCCAGTTTTCGATTTTCAGTTACACACAAAAGTAAATTAATTGCACGACTGGATAGCACGTACTTGCTCTTATGTGCGGTCACAGTGTCGAATAAAGTTTTGAAAAAAATATTAAGGGAATTTCAAAGTTTTTTATATTCTGATTTTTGATTATTCGAAAATAAGTACGTAAAAAAAGTTTTCAGTGTACAAGCTTAAACGCCATTTTATTTCTTTAAAAAATGTTAACAAGTGGTTTATTTTTTCAAAATGGTTTTTAAATAAAACAGTTTTTATTTAACAACTATTTTCAATTAAAAAAAATAATTCAAGAATGCAAACTTAAGTACAAAAATTACGTGTATTTAAAAACAATATTTAAAAAAATATTCACTTATCCGTTTTTAAGATATTGATTTTTCAAAAAAAAAAAGAAAAAAGAAAATAATAATAAAAAATAAAAAAAAAGTTATTCGAAAATATTTTTATTTTAAAATACTTCGGCTTTCTACATCTTTCCGAATATCGAATTTGATTGTAATCGGTTAACTAGTTTTCGAGAAAGTCGTTCTGAGCCCACCAACCTACATTTTTTGTCACCAAAACATATACCACACCTACAAACACACAGATTTTTTTTCATAAAAAATTCTTGGAGCCGTTTCCGTGAAAAATAACCTTAAACGTTCCGTTCATATTTGAGCTAAAAGAAAGAAAAAAAAGTCCCCTGTAGAATGTCAAAATAATCCTATTTACTAATTTGAAGATGATTAGCCCAACCGTTTAGGCTGTAGTCCAATCCAAAATACATAAGAAGATACAGACAGACAGACACAGAATTTTGCCAGTAACTCAAATATGTTTCCCTATCATTGTAATGTCATGTTTGATTGTTATCTCAGAATTTTTAATCATAACTTTCATTATAGTAGATACCTATAATCCAGCAGTAAGATTCTCCCTCGATTGGCCTGACTCGCAAAGAAGGATCGTATATATCTTCCCAAAAAACCAAAACGATACGAATTAATTAGCATAAAATTAAAATTCTTTTTACAACTTCAGTCCAGGAAAAGTGTAAACAAAAATCCCAAAATCTTCATGGGCTTAACTCTCTTAAACCATATCCGCGTGCGCCTTGTGTTCGTGTGGTAAAAAAAAATCTTTATCACCTTCGAATTCCAGACAGGAATAACATCACAACCATAGCGTTTGCTTAGATTATCAATTTTAGTTCGGTCTCCGGTGACCAGGCTTTGATATCATGGTTATTAGGAAGAAAAAAAAAAAAATAACTCAGCCTGAGCATGAGCATTTTGTGTGATATAGTTGTGGCACGTGGATAGAGCAAGCCTAGTCATTTGTCGTTATACTGATAACCCTACACAAAATGAGATGTTGGCGCGAGCGTGTGTATGCGACGCATGCGATGAAACAAGGAGTGTTATGATAATTTAAGGCATTTTTCATTTAATAACTAGGCAATGCCTTTGGGGTGCCAATTCAAGCAATATACATATATATATACGAAAAATAAGAAAACCCACAACTTTTCTGGTATTTGCAAATGAAAATAATGTGTATGTATGTAAGTTAGGGAAGGAAAACCTCTAAAGAATTTCCAGACAGCGGTCGTTATAATTTTTTTTTTTTTTTTTATAATTGGCCCGCGCAAAAGCGTTTTTGGCCAGTTCATCAGCCTTTTCGTTTCCGTGAATGTCGCAGTATCTGGGAGCTCATCGGAGGGTAACCAGGTTTGTTTCACTGATTTGCCGCAGATTATTGCGACAGTTTAGACATATGGCCTTGATTGCCGCTTACCTGTCTATGAAAATATCAATGTTTTTGTATTCTAGCGCATAAATCAGGATGAATTTGAACGATGACATTGGCTATTTGCATTGACCTGCGATATAAGAAAACCCCTACAAGCAAAAATCTAATGTGGTCAAACCACACGGTCTCGGTGGCCAGTTCACATCACCTCGACTTGAGATGACCATGCCCTCAAATCACTGGTTCAGAATGTCCAATGTGAGCATAAGCTGTATGGCACGTTGCGCGCGCCGGCCGTCCTATTGAAACCAGATTTCGTTGGTGTCCATATTATCCAATTCAGGCCAAAAGAAATTGGTAATCATCGACTTATAGCGCCGTTGACTATGATGACCTGGCCAACATCGTTCTCAAAGAAATATGGACCGATGACGCCGCAAGCCCAAAATCCATACCAAACAGTGAATTTATGGGGATGCATTGGACGCTTTTGCATCTCAAGTGGATTGGTATCGTCCCGAATTCGACAATTTTGTCATTCACCCAAAAATGGGCCTCATCGCCCAAGGGCCATAGCTATCGCTTCACCATTACTATATTATTTTGTAGGCCAATGGCGTGAATACCGCCATTACTGGCAGGTGTTACATATAAAACCTATATACATAATTTCATTCTCCTAATGATGAAAGACAGGCTTAGACAGATAAAGCAATTTGTGGATGGTTGCCAAACTTCTAATTTCTGACACCACGGCTTCATTAAGACATCTTCATCTGAAACTAAATATACATCTGGAATTCTATTTAGAACATAGGCTATACAGTGTGAATAATTCGGACTTAAATTCTGGTTCTCGGCAAGGAAGTAATCCTGAAGGAATACACGGAACTGGTAGCTACATTCGCTGATGATACGTCTATTCTTGCATCTTCCGACCCAATAAAAAACAGTAACCGAATGGCTAAAGAAAACGGTTAATATAACATAACGAAATCGATATATTAAGAATGAAAGAAAGGAAGCAATGCACTTATACCGTTTCAACCTAATCATGAGTATCTTGGCGTTTTCTTGAGTCTTGAGTTTTGACAATAAGCTCAACTGGAAATCACGCAAAAAAAGCCGCCAACTGGATTGCAAATAACCAGAAATGAACTTGCTTTTTGGAAATTTTACTAATCTCAATACCAACTATAATCTTCAAGTACATACTTAAACCTTAATGGACATACAGTATACAATTATGAAATAATTAAACACTGCATTCATATCAGATTAAATTTTTCAAAGTAATTTTGAAGGCCTCACAGAAAATACGAAAGAGTGCCTTAAACAGAGATTTATAAAAATATAGAAAGTCAAACTTCCAACTGCAAATGCGGTATCTGCGGGACTCCTCCGTGAACATTTTGATTAATAGATCTACAAAACAAAACTTCAAAAACAGCAAAAAACAAACATTAATATTCGAACTTATAGAATTTTCAAAGGCTTAATTATACCAAATTTGGCATAATGTCGTTTGGCACGTTTGGCATCAGGCCAGGACCTTACCTAGCAGACCATTTCATCGTTACAACCAATTGGTTTTACCGACGGCAACGCACTTGCTTGGTTTTATTGTTGTTGTTGTTGGGTCAGTATTATCGATACAGTTACTCTATTTTTTTTTAACAATCCGCCCAAGATTACACACCTACACCGACAAGTACACCATTTGTTTCTAACCTTGGATCATTGTCATTTTTCGATGCCATGATTCGATTCTTCGAAGCAATGCCCGCAAAACATGCGTTAGCCATCCAGTCAGTGGGCGGTAGGGGGTGGGTGGATGGGTCACTCTAGATTCAGAGTGAAAATAAAAAAATCGATTCTCACGTGAGAACTTTAGAAAAAAAAAACTCAGGAAGGACACTGATATGTAGGTTAATCGGGTGCTGCAAAACTGACCCAAATTCGAATCGTCCTCTCACGCTGCTGCCGACTAAACTTACTATTTATGTAGCCATAACATACGCACTGACATTGGCATTCTATGGCTTTTAACCTACCCTTATGGTATTTCAAAAAAAAAAAAGAAGGAAAATCACAAAAAAGTATATCGAACGTCAAAAAGGACATCGAACTTTCGACCGGAGTACACTAACACGGCAAGGAGTCGGAAGAGTAGTAGAGGCTTCGATGATGTGTTTTTTTTTTGTTTGGTGTTCCTGATTTCCAGCCTTAAAATGTTTCTTTGAGCATATCACACACTCTGGTTCATGTCGGTAGAACTTTAACTTTTGGACGAAGGTTAGTTTCCGGTATATCCAGACACAACATGCTGTACAAAGTGTCTACATGCATTCCACTCTTGGCCTGTACTGGCTGCCTGCTGCCACTTTCCACTTTCGATTTGGTCGTTGTGTTGTTTGGGTTGTGTCTTTGTCGTCATAAAGTCTGCTTGTTGTCTGGGGGGAAATGTGTGGCTTTTCGGGGGTATTATTTGGCATTCATTGGTCTCTATATACTTATATGAATGAAGGTGAGACTGGCGAGTCTGCTAGTCTAGTATAAACGTCTGTTCACTTAAAGGGATTCAAAAATGCTTGTTGTTGGGGATGTCTTCTTAGAATTTGATTAAAGAATTTTATTTTATTTTGTTGTATACCTATGTATATAGCTTCAATTAACAAACAAATTAACAAATTGTATCTACCTAGGTAAAGTAACATATTTTATCCTAATCATCCTAATTCAAAACTTAGAAATTGATTAAAGTTGTATTTTAGCTTTGTCCCCGTAATGCCATCCGTTTGCCATTTTTTGTTTTAATTCAATTAAGTATACCTTAGTGCTGAACATATCGTAGAATGCTGCGGTATTTGATTTTGTATTATCTAAAAAACTTACTAAGGCAAATTTTATTTTTTATATTTAGTCTGCACTTAAAGGTTTTGACTATCCTAAGAACGTTGATTAAACAAGGGTGTAAAATAAGCTACAATTCAAAATGGCGCACTGAAAAACAAAGTCCGGCCAGGCATTCCACATTCGTGTGGTGCGGCTAACGAAAGGAATTCTGTATTCATGGGTATTTCTAATTGGGCGACTATTGACGTTAAATCTTTTTAAGGGAAAATGAAGCTGGCTGTTTAGCTAGAAAATTGCTCAAAGAAATAGCGATAAAATTATGAAAGGAAAGAAACTGTTATTGTTCCGTTACCTAGGCTCATTTTTACTTGCGATTTTAGGTACTATAAAGCAAGTAATGGATTCGAGCAAAACAAAAAGTAACAATCAAACATGACAAACCGTCTGTCTGCCTGTTTACACCTCTACAGCCTAAACGGATGGGCCGATTTGCTTCGAACTCGGTATTAAGTATTTATTTCATAGTATCTCGGAGCGTGTTTTTCATTGTTGCTCTAGGTTGAAAAATAACGGTACCTGCCATACATATATATATATAATACGTCTTTCAGTTAGAATGAATTTTTCGAAATTTGTTCTTTAACGGCACCTCTTATAGAACCGTTTTTTTTTTTAAATACGGTTGCATCGTAAACCTCTATCCCGATTTCAATAAAAATTTGCATAAAGGAAATCATTTATAATTCAATTAATTTTCATTTCAAAATTTTTAAAAACTTTTGTTTTCGATTTTTTTAAATTTTCTAAAAGAAATGGTTTTCCAAATATTTTGTAAACGCATTGATTGAATTTTTTAAAAATAATTTTCCCAGATGAAAACTACAGATTTTCTTATATTATATTATTTTTTCGAAGTTTTTAAAAAAAAAAACGACTTTTTTTTAAAAAACTGGTCGAACGATTTCCAATATTTTTTTACTCGATAGACATTTCATTTTCAAATTCTATTGCATACTTAGTTTTTCCGAAAAAAAAAACTCTTAAACTAATTAAAAAAATTAAAGAATTTTCCTATTTTTTTTTTTATTTTAATATACCTATATAATGTACATACATATGCAGCCACTTAGCAACTATCTAGCAAAAGAACAAATTCGTGCGACCCAGTCGTGCATTTTATTTAAATTTTATTCGACGATGTGACCGCGCATATGAGCAAGTACGTGCGATCCAGTCGTGTAATTTATTTTTAATTTTTTTTTTGAGCATAAACTACGAAGCGATTTAAACAAAGGGCAGTTTTAATAATATCTTCGTTACTTCCACTTATTGATAAACATGGATCAATAGGAAGAATATCACTTTCAAGCTGTAAGAACTTTTCTAGAAAACTAATAAGTTAGAAATGGTTAAAATTTGTACGTACATAAGACTTTAATTTGAAGCATCGAACATATAGATATTATGTAATTCTAATGCGCCTTCAAGCAGTTATCCTTAATATCATCTGATATTAGAAGATGGTGATGAGCAGCAGTGGTCCCTGAGAAACTTAAAAAGCTTTAAAACTTTTATTTGGCGTGGTTTGTAAAAAAAAACTATATTATTAATCGAGAATATACAAAAGATGTCTGAACTGGAAGCTTTCTTGTCTAACTATATCTAACTATTCTTTTGGGGCTTTTGCCAGAAATCTACGCTTTCAATTATTTACTTTTGTAATATAACTGCACCAGCAAGTTGTTGTTCATTACAATATTTATGTTTGAGTGTTGGTTTAATTTGCTTGACATAAAAACGGAAAACTCAACTTAACCAGCAAAAGTCATTCCCAGGCAAATTACAAAAACATAACGCACAAAAACTTTTCAATCTCAAACAGTATAAAAGTCATCAATTCGTTACCTGCTTCCAGTCATCGTTTCTACTAATCACTCATATGCAGGAACATCGAAAATGAACATAGGTACAACGGATCGGGATGGCAAAACCAATTTCAAGGAGTATTAGGGCAGGGTGACGGTAGAGATGGAAGGACAAACAAAAAATTTAAATGAAATATTTTATTTATTGTGATGTTCTCAAAAAAAAAAAAAAAAAAAAAAGAAAAACAAAAAAAAAAAACGGATGTGTGAACCAGTCTCGCATGCTGGCATTATCAAAAAACGTTTGGGCTTTTAAGAACCTATACGTAGGTAAACTACCTCGTCACGACGCGACAACGCGAAAAGGGAGTCCATTACGGGATAAGACAATGAGGGAATGAAAACACTGAATTATTGGTATGGTTGGTTTTGTTCGCTTCGGCTTTCATACCCTGAAAAGGGTTTCATCTTAACAAAACCCTTCTAAATAGCGCGCACCCATATACTCAACGGCCTTAAACTCGCTTCTCAACTCGCAAGAAGGGGTAAGAGGAAATTAGCTCTGCACTCTCAACTCAGGTGCGTTGATTTGATTTTTTGTCTCCTTGAAAAGTTCCGCAGCTATGATTGACACTTGAATGGCTATAGTGTTTCGTTGAAGTATCAACACAGTGTATGCCGAATATCACTGCTTGCACTGTCGTCATCATAGTATTCTTCTTAAACTCAATTCTATTAAAAAAATAAATAAATTCCAAAACTTTAAGAAAATTATACAAAAGAACCAACAAGCACGTACTTGCTCATGTGTGCGGTCACATCGTCGAATAAAATTTAAATAAAATGCACGACTGGGTCGCATGAACTAGTTCTTATGCTAGATAATTGCTTGGTGGCTGCATATGTATGTAGTATATAAATGGTGTTTTTTTTAGACGTGTGGTTTTCAAGAAGAAATAAAACGCATAAAGTTTAAGGTTATGGCCAAGAATCTAGCTTTATTATAAAGATTATGTTCTAAAAATGATTTCGGGGAAGTGGCCGCCAATTTTATGAAAATCGGGATTGGTGGCCATTTCGTTTTGGGCCCATTCACCGAACGTATGACGCGCTTGATGGGCGTTCGGCTTTATTTCTTGAACGAGTTGGATTTTGTAAGCCTGCAAACCAAGATCCTTCCGCGCGCGATGGCGGATGGACTCATTTGGGTATTCTTCGATACTCTGCTCCACCGAAACGAACCATTATTTTGGTAATAAATTCGCACAATTTGCAAACTTTGTTCAGTCTATTCATTATGAAATCGCAACCCAAACTGAGCATAAATCAAGAGACAGCTGTCAAAAATACCAACTCCGAAAAAAGTATTGCCAGATTGAAAACCACACGTCTATTAAAATAAAAAAATATTTTTTTTTTAGAAAATTCTTTATTTTTTTAATTAGTGTCAGAGTTTTTTTTGGAAAAACTAAGTATGCAATAAAATTTGAAAACTAAATTTCTATCGAAAAAATTTTTTTTTTGAAAATCGTTCAACCAGATTTTTTAAAAAGTCGTTTTTTTTGAAAAACTTTTCGTACAAATATTTTAGTTTTTTTTCTAGAATGTCATTATAAGGCAATCTGTAGTTTTCATCTGGGAAAATTATTTAAAAAAATTCAATCCACCCATTTTCAAAATATTTCGAAAACCAAATTAATAAAAAAAAAAATTAAAAAAATCCAAAAAAAATTTTTTGAAAATTTTGATATGCGATAATAATTGAATTATAAACGACTTCCAGTGTGCAAAATTTTATTGAAATCGGGGTAATGGTGAACGATAGAACCGCATTTGAAAAAAACCGGTTATATGAGAGGTACCGTTATAGAACACATTTCGAAAAATGTATTCTAACTGAAAAATGTATTATTGTAAAAAATTAGCACAAAATTGTATGGCAGGTACCGTTATTTTTCGACCTAGAGCAAAAATGAAAAACACCCCCGAGATACTATCTAATAAATACTGACTACCAAGTTTGAAGCAAATCGGCCCATCCGTTTAGGCTGTAGAGGCGCGAACAGACAGACAGACAGACAGACACTTTTTTCAACTTCTCTATTATCGTAATGTCATGTTTGATTGTAAGATTTTTTTTGCACGAATCCATAACTTGCATTTTATTTAGTACCTAAATTGCAAGTAAAAAAGAATGGAATTGAACAAACTATGCCATTTTGATGATTCTCAATTTTGGAAAAGAAAAACGTAGATTTAAGAAAATTAAATCTATCCTGCTACCCGACTTTGTACCTTCAGTTGACAGTTCTTAGACGAAACCTTAATATTAACTACATACATATATCCAACAAGATTAAGATTTAACTCATTTAGCTGAAAAGAGGTGAGGCTATATACCACGCTGTAAATAAAAGAAAAAAAAAACAAATAAATAGAATTTTCATCTTTAATCTTGGACTTGCTGAATTATTGATTCAAATGAGCTTTTTACGGCCTTAATCGGGTAACTCACCTGGACTCTTCAGTTCAATACGCAATTTTTAATTAAATTTGATTTAAAATTTAAAAAAAAACCTAGTCGCCTATATTTTTATAAAATCAACTGCCATATCTATCTAAGATTGATTTGTTAGTGGAAGCTAGTAGTGCTACGTCATCTGTTCCTTAGCCTAACTTAAGCCATACAAAGATTTTAAAACTATTGGTGACGCCAGCAGGCTAATATTTGTTTAATAAAACATATTGCGAGTCGAATGAATGAAGCATTAGCAATGTCACAAAAAAGGCTGAAATGGAAAAAAATTATTCGTAACATTTTCTAATACAGCTCGCTATTTTTTATATTTTTATTTTGCCAATAACTTCGCCATTTTTTGATATCTGACAAAAATAATTAAGGCAGAACTTGTAGCAAATTGCATTTGCTACAACTTTAATCTTATTAATACAAAAATCTACCTCCGCGGTGGTTTGCTCTCAATATTGAGACCAACTTGAAACATGCAATTGAAATTTTAGAAAAATACTGTAACAAGTGGACAATTAAACTTAATGCTGATAAAGTACAAGCCATCTTCTTCTCGAGAAGAAGAAAAGCTTGCTACCTTCCCAGCAATCAACTCCAAGTCAATGGAAGCAGTGTAGAATGGAACCAAAGTGTAAAATATTTAGGAGTTCATCTCGATACCAAACTGACTTTTAGGGAGCATATAAATTACAGATTAAAAAAAATTAGTGTTGCGATTAAAATGTTGTATCCGTTTATCAACCGAAAATCACCGCTCACTAACGAAAACAAAATTTTAATACATAAACTGATCTTTCAATCAATATTACTGTATGGGACGTTGCAAAATGTTACATAAAAAAAGTTACAAATTTCGCAAAATAAAGCTTTAAAAATGATGCTTAATCTTTCCTGGCAACATTCCACTCTTGTTTTGCACCGAAGAGCAAATGTTGAATTGATTTCCGATAGGATTCGTAAGCGTTCGCTAAATTTCAATAATAGCTGTGATATTTCCGAAAATCCACTTATACGGGAGCTTTTTAATTCATCTGTGATAACAAACAATTGAAATTTTTTTCGTTTGCCTTTTCATTATTTATTTATCTATAAATGTATTTATTTTTATTATTATGTCCTTAATTAATCATTATTTATAACTAACATTTATTATAGTATTATTTCATTCATTTTTTCTTGTATGTTAATATTATTATTTTTCCTTGTTCATGTATTTTTGTATTTGTTTATTTAGTTATTTTTTAATATTTATTTATTATTTTTATTTATTTTATTAATTTATTTATTTATTGTTTATGTATTTATTTATTTATTAATATATTTATTTTTTTATCAATTTTATTATTTACTTATATAATTATTTATTTTTTTGTTTATTTATACTTTACTGTTTCTTTATTTAATCATAAATGTGTTTTTTTTCTGAATTCTTAATTTTTTGTTTGATTTGTTTATATACATTTTTCATGTTTGCGTTTTTAAACTTAAGTTGTATGTAAAATATTTGATACATTTGTAAATACGCATTCCTTGTCACCTTAAGTTTATTCATTTTCTAATGTACACCTTGTATTAAAGTATATAATGCATGTTTACACATATGTAGGTCCTTTATTTATTTATTTTTTTTTATCATATTTTTTTTTGCATGAAGGTTTTTACTTTCGTTGTTTTCCTTCAATTAAATGTTTTTTTTCCCAATTTTTTATTTATATTATATTCCATTAAATAATGTTTCAGAAGTAAGAAATTATATTTCAAATCTCTGAATGTAAAACGTGCGGTTGTGGAGCTTGTTAAAAATTTTAAACGAAATAAATACAATACAATTCCTCCGCGGTGGTGCGGAAAATTGTTTTATTTAAATAAAAACAAAGATAACCAATTCTTCACGATTTTTCCGAAAGTCGATATTTAGACTACTAATGACCCCCCCCCCCCCCACCCACGAACCAACGGTATAAGAAAATTGTACGCATTAATTTTTTCCAATTCAGATGTTTAAATCGAATAACTGTCAAAAAATAACAAGGATGTTATTAATAGCACAATAAACTCTTTTAACTCAGTCTTGTCAACTAGAAACTCTAGAAATCTTTTCTTGCTTGACGTTCATAATCTAAGAATACGATATTAATCCCATAGTTTCGAAGCAATATCAAAAAGAAGAAATCAAACACTACAAACTCACCCTATAAATCTAGCTACCCGGATTGCACAAACATTTTAAAAATAATTAATTCCCTACTTTGCCAGCGAACCCTCCTCAACAGATTTTTACTTACGACATTGGTACTATATGGGCATGTTTAGGATTCGTGCATATAAAAAACACTTATTATATTACAATGATATATGAATATAATACAGTTAGACGGAAAGCTCTGTCATTCTTTCAGTGGTTTTTCTGACATTTGTATTAAAAGGCTTGAAATTAAGATCTGCAATTTAAAAGCAATTTTTTTTTTTTTACATTTCAGATTCTTCGATGTAAAGGGTCTTACAATGGGGATTTCCGAACTTTGACAGTTGATATCGGCCATCTTCTTGAAGCTACAACTGTCAAATTGGCTGTTATTTATTCAGTCTGTTTTGCCAAATCACAATGTTCTGAAAACTAGATATCGTGGCTATATTTTAAGGTGTTTGTGGTAATTAATAGGTATATAAATAAGCTTTTTAAATAACAATAACAATAACATACATTTTTTTTACGTAGGCCTCTAAGAACCATCATATTTAATTTTTCGTGACAGATCAGTTATGTGTAGATACTGGTTCAGTAAAAAATCAACCAACGCCCGTTCGTTGACGAAACCCAAGATCTGCCGAAAGCATAATTGCCGCCTGTAAGAGTGTGCAGGAGATTCCGAGGCAGTCGATTTCGCTTTGCTTACAAAAACTCGTCCTTTCGCAGATTACAATTGGCCATGGAAAATTGGACACTTCGGATGGGCGCCACCAAGAGAAGCCGCGGCGGATTTAAACGATGTTATATTCCAAACATAATGGTATCGATAAGCCTTTCAAATGAATAAAAAATATCGATGATATCTCACACACACTTTGTTTTATTTAAATTTACAGTTATAAGAAAATGCTTAATGAAAGACCCTTTAGTAAGTTATTTCTACAATCAGAAGCTCATCGAAGTTTTTAGTAAAACTAATATAAAATTAATAATAAAATAGCTGGCGTTTCGCGCTAGCCTGGGATACAAAAATCGTATATTAATCTTCAATTTTAAGGTAAAGTCTTCACTTAAAAAATAAAATTATAATAAAAGATGATAGTGACATCAAGAAATACTAAAATGGCGATTTGTATGCATCATACCAGTCCCTACGCCATCTTTTTTAGAATAGAAGTACGCCATAACACTATGTCTGGTGTGGATGTAAGAAAAAAGGGACGTATGTTCTGTCATTTTGCCCGATGTGGTAAGCAAATTTTTTCTTTACCAATTTACAAAATTTGAATCAATAAAAAAAAATGTTTCCTATATGTTACTCGAGCAAATATCCTATTAATTAAAAAAAGATTTGTTGAAATTCGTTTCGCCGTTCTCGCGTGATGGGCGGTCAGACGAAACTGCTTTAATTTAATTAAATTTTAGTGATTAAAATAAAATAATGATAGCCTTAAACATGCACAAAATACAAAAACTATCTAAAATATAATCATGCCAATGTAAAAGAAAACATTTGACATAAAAAATCGCGACAGTGGATCACTAGTTCCAAATAAAGATTTTAATCCCACTTTACTTAAGTTAATGTCTATAGAAGAAGCGTTGAGATTAAAAAGTAACATGTATGCAGTTTGAATGTCAGCATGCACGAGGTCTAGTTCATTCACATCCTCCACGGTAATTTAACCCAATATAAGCTTATAAAAACGGAGCTCAATTTCGCCCGTAATAAGTTGATGACCATTAGATAAACGAACACATATTTTTGTCGAAATCATTTATTCCATGTTGACGAATTTTTCATGGAATTTTCCATTTTTGTATCATAATAATTTCAATAGAAATGGTAAGTCCACAGTCATATAACGGTTTTTGAATTTATCAAATGCCATAGACACGGCTCATTGGAATTCTATATAATGACATATAGGTTACCAAAAAAATTATATTTATATTTAATTTGTTGAAACTTCTCAATAGTTTCAACAGTAATCACATTTTTTTCACGATTTTAACTTTTTTTTTTAAATTAATTGCGACGAAATACTTTATTTTTTCCAAAAATAGTTGGGTATAGTGGCTTTGACACTTATTGTTAACTTGCGACCCAGTCATGTCCATTTTTTTTTTGCGATTATAGGGACTATAAGGCAAGTTTACGATTCGTGAATATACAACAAATTACAACCAAACATTACATTACGTATGTCTGTATGTCTGTCTGTCTTACCGGGTGTATATCGATCTGCAGCCTGAACGGGTTAAGCAATTGCGTTCAAATTTGGTTTATGTGGTGTATCTCTTGGCATTTCTCAGAGGGGAAATTGAAATTTTATTTTTAGGGCTAAAAATAGTGGTACCTTCCATATAACGATTAGGGAAAAGCTTATTTTTCTCGAAAACGGCTCCAACGATTTTGATGAAATTTTTTGAGATTTTTTTTTGTTGGTAGAAAGAAGCAAATTTACCGGAAAAGTCTATTGACGGTAAAAATAAAAACAGGATTCTATCAAAACCGGTCGGAATACTTTTTTCTTAAATTCTTTGTTATTAAGTCTTATTTACTTCTGTCAAAGATGTGATTGGGCACATAAGAGCAAGTACGTACGACTCAGTCGTGCCCATTTTTTTTATATTTATAATCTGATGATGTGCAATCCAAACACATACCTACATAATTATTTCTCTAATGATATTGAAACATTGACTGAATATAGAAAAAAAAGTAGAACAATAGAAATTCGGGTGTAACTACCATCAGCCAGCGAGTTAGGTTAAAGAGCTGCTAGGAGCTAGGTCTCAAAAAATAAAAGGACTCATTTGTTAAAAATGTGACACCTGGTTGGTAAGGATCGCAAGGAAAATATGTATTCAATAAAGGGAGAGTATGAAGAAAAAAAAAATTATTGTATTTCATTGAATTTTGTTTTGTTTGCCATAGTTTGTCACATGTATTTTTTGTAATTAGAAATATTTAAGTATGTGTGTCCTTGTCAATGGAATAAAAATGGGATTATACAAAATAAGCAAAAATATATAATATATAAAGGTTTCTTCTATATGTGTCCACTGCAGTAGATGTAGATAACCAGTAACTCATGTGTACATTTTAAAATTAGTCAACTGATTTATTTCAGAGTTGATTTCAATAATCGAGGGAACTTGTATCTAGAGAGAGGTAGTTCATCAGCTACTACAGCTTATCATGGGGTAACCACTAACTCACTTCTTAACGCAAATTAAGGAATTTGTCTTTTTTTCCGTTGAAATTGAATACAATCGATTTTTTGAGGACATAGGATCGATAAAGACAGTGTTTACCTTATCGCTGATTAGGATTAGGATAAAGGATTTAAAACCAATGTATATGTGCTTGGAGATGAATCAATCCAGTTTTTCCAAATATGATTACAGAGTTGATGAAATCGTGTACTCGTAAAGAATTTCCGAATCATCGAAACATGTTTCAAATTATGACTTTCGTTTGTCTGTTTCTATTGATGATTGATTGATGGCTTCCATGTAACTCGAAGACTTCTTTCTCACAGAAATAGAAACAAAAGTGTGTTTTTGACTTGCGATAATCATAGCTTCCAACAAGCAATCTTTGTATTAGTGCAGATTTAATATAACAGTCAAACATGACATTACAATGAAAATGTAAGACACAAAAATGTCTGTTCGCCAAAGGTTCAACAAAATGTCTTTAGTCGATTTGTTTAACAAACTTAAAGCCAATATAGGTTTTCTTCAACTTAATACTTGAAAAAATTATAAGATACTCGCAAGTCAATTGTAGTGGGACAATTTTTTTCAAGTCTGTGCAATTGCTAGCATACGCTGACGACATAGACATCATTGGCAGAACTCGGCGAGCTGTCATTGGAACGTTTGCTAGCATTGAAGCTGAAGCGGCTAAGATAGGACTACCAGTCAATGAGGTCAAAACGAAGTATCTGCTGTCCACAAAAAGGGACACACATCACCGGCAGATTGGACAAAACATCACAATAGACAGGTACAACTTTGAGGTAGTTAGGGACTTTGTGTACCTCGGATCCGCTATAACATCTAACAACAACATCTTGTCAGAAATAAAGCGAAGAATTACTCTTGCCAATCGCTGTTTCTATGGGCTAGGAAGGCAATTGAGTAGCAAAGACAAAGGAGACTCTGTATAAGACCCTAATCATCTTAGTCCTGCTCTATGGCGCCGAGGCATGGACTCTATCTAAAGCGGATGAAGATATCCTTAGTCGTTTCGAGCGTAAGATTCTTCGGAGGAATTTTGGCCCTATCTGCGTTAACGGGCTTTGGAGGAGAAGGTTCGACCAAGAACTATACGAGCTGTGCAGCGACATTGACCTAATCAAAAAAATACGCATATCACGTTTAAGATGGCTAGGTCATGTAGAGCGAAAGGACAACAATGCTCCGGCTCGCAGGATCTTCGATTCCATCCCAGAGAGTAGACGCCTTAGGTGGCGCGCTCAAGTGGAGGACGACCTCAACCAACTTGGAGTACGAAACTGGAGGCAGCTAGCCAGAGCCCGGGCTGGCTGGAGGTGCATGTTGGTTGAGGCCCAGGTTCGTCCCGAACTGTAGCGCCCCCTAAGTAAATAAGTAAAGCCAATATAGGTACAGTTATGATAAATGCATTTCCGATAGGTAACTAAGTGCATTTTGATTAAAAAAAACCTGGAATACAGTTTTTCGGAAACTCATCTTCCTTCAGCTAAAAAAATCGATTTCCATTCTAAGGAACCTGTAATTTAAAGTTAGAAGAAAATTAATTTGGCAGCTTAGGTCTTAATTCGGAAAGTATACGGGAGACAGACCAAAGGTTTGCCCAACTACTTTCGTGTTTTCTATCATATTTGATTTGTATCTCAAATTCTTTAAACTGCATAACTTACCTGCATGGCAAGTACAAATTCATTCACAAGTTTGTTTTCACAAGTATGCAAAAATGCACAGATAGTTGGGCATACCCACAACAGGTAAAAATGATGAAGAAAGGATTTTATTTATTAAAGATCGGCCTTTCTCTTGAATAATTTTCAAATTAAGAAATATCTATCTTAAAAATCGAAAGCTTCTTAATGACCAGAGCAGTATATGGCTTTCGTAGCATGCACTAGATAAGTATATATAGGTACCAATCTATCGCAAATTAGTCCAAAAAGTTTTAGGGTGAAGGGTTGTATTTGTATTTAATTTAGATGCGAGATAGTAGTTTCTTTTGGAGTGTCGTAGATATTAGCAGAACGCAACAATTTCATATCGCCTTGAAAGCATCTCAATTTAAGTTAGATGGAATTTTGACGTGATAGCGTCTTATAAATCGATGACAGGCTACGCGTACGAAATAAAACGACTCATGCTAATAAGACTATTCTGATAAGACTCATGAGTCATGACTCATGCTACCAGCGATACTGTACTGTGGTTCTTTTAGCCAAAATCGATCGCAAGAACCAGGCGAACATGAAAAAGAACAGGCTCAAATTCCCAAAATAATTCCACTCAAATTCAAAAAGTACAAGAAGAGAAAAAGAAATACAAAATAGGCGGAGTTTTGTAAAAGTAGAAAGCAGATGTAGATATTGGTGTGTGTGTGTGGATTTAACGAGAGGGTTTGTGAGTGTGAGTTAACGGGCTGTATGTTGGTGTTGCTGCCATCAATGTTTTCTTGTGACCTTATCACGTAAAATTAATATCCGTAAACTAACCTTACATACAACCAACTCTTTTTTCCATTTTTAATAAGACTTGTTGCGAACTTAATTTAACAATGAATAAGAAATTATAACATGAACTTAAGACCTCCTCCTTCATAACCTTCTTTGTTCTAAAGTCTTCGGACTCTTGTTATTTGTTCACTTCAATTTCACGAAAAACCTACAGGTATTTTTTCTATCCTAAGAATCGTCAAAACCTATTAACATTAGTAATTTATATAAATAGGAGGAATGTGGGCAAAACAAGTGATTTTATCTAGACATTGGCGCAGGGTGGGGCATGCCCCCCTTACCTCACACACTGTTTATACACCAAAAACTTTTATATATATCTATATTTGTAAGGCGCATTGCACTTTCAAAAGTGTTTAGTGGTAGGTGGTGTTAATGGGTCAGAAATCCACAATATTTTCGTGTGGGCTCATTGATTTGTCCATTATGGACTTTTGACCCTTCACCGTAGATTTATATAGCGTAATATAGGAACCTATATATGTATATAACCTACCTTATAAAAACTTTAAACGTATTCACCGCGAAAATTATCCACCACAATTAAAATATTTTTAATTTTCCAATTAAATTAAATTATTCTGAGCAGATCCATATGGAAATTAATTTATTGTTTTTAACCTACATATGTACATAAATAAATAACGCACGTCATAAGTACGCCGCTTAAAAAAAAATAATACGACAAAATGTAATTATAGGTACTTTCCCACACACCAACAAACACACACAAACAGAGTTAGAGGATACTCGTACTCGCTCCTCATGGCATAAACTAGGGGTTGCACATACCATGAAAAATTCCCTTAGAAAACAAATTATTCGAATATGTACAGATTCGCCGAAGGAGTCCACATACTCCAAACACAAGCAACACTTCAGCCAGGGATGCTGTTGATTGTTGAAATCAAACGCGAATACCTACTAAAAAACGGAGTAAGAAGGAAAAAAATACAAAATTATTGCGCTCGTCGCGGTCGTCGACCAATCAACTACGGCTCATTCTTGTAGATGTCGCTAGTCGAAAAAAAAGGTTGGGGGAGGAGTAGTAGGGTATAAAAATACCCACCCAAACCCCTTGATTTCCCAAGACTTATGTTGGAACCTATTTTTCATATTTTTTTTTCATTTTGTTTAAGTTTCCCTCTAACAAAGGGAGTGTGTGGATGTGGGTGTCTGGTGTGTGCAAGGAACCCGAATTAGGATAAATAAAAAGAAATTAACACCACATACACACATATATGTACGTAATTATATAAACATTCGCTGGCGTATTTCTCCGAAAGTACCGTATTTTATTCATCACTTACGTTCTTCGTTCATGCCGATGTGTTTCTGACTGCCGTTGGATTTTAATGGCTGATGGGGACGAGCAGCATACAACTAAAGAGTTATTGTTCAATTTACACACACATTTTTATCTATACCACCATTTGCCGTTTTTTATATTTTGTTTTGGTCGCAACTGTAACGGTAATGTTGGCTTTGGTTTATTGAATTTTAAAGAAGACGATAAATAGGTATATTAAACCTATTCATGTAGGTTTGTACCTTAACTTAACAGAAATTGATTTAGAATACCTATTTAAACCTGCCTGCATTAAAAGCAAAAATATGAGAGAAAGCAATTTATTAGAAAGGGATACATTCTTTAGCCTTAGACTAAGAGCACACCAAGAGTCCATGAACAATCTTTTGAAACAAACGCAAGATTGAATAGTAAGCTAAATTCCTTTGGATGAATCGAAAAGTGCGAGGAAAGGAAATTCTCTGTAAAAGAGCATATAGGAGGCCTCAACCCACTAGGCACTACAGGAGCCATGTAGTACGCCTGTACGGACTACGGAGAAACAAATAATGAATAGCGTAAGCTATAAGCTTACTTTAGCGAACAAACTCAGGCTCTTGACTGTAGATGCAGCGTTGCCGTGAAGAAAAAAATATTGGGAGCCACTCTGGGGGCCAATTTGTAGGAGTAAGAGCCACATGATATATTTTGGTAAAAATCAGAGGGATTGCAATCTGAAATACATAAGGGAGACTGTTATCATATGAAGTTGTTTTAATTCCTATATCGGCTCAAATTGCTCTACAGACATATTTACCACATTATGCTAACATGTGCATTAAAATCAGGATTCAAAAGTTATTCTTTTCTGAAGAAATTGTTTCAAATCAGTTCTCGTCAAGATTATGTTGCTTGCAATCGAATATTATTTGTTACATACCAAATATGTATTTTGAAGCGCTCTTAAAACAGAAATATTTCTTTATAATATTTTCATTTTGAAATACCACGGCTAAATCGAACGGAATTGCTGTACCATTCATATTTGAGTTAAAAAATAGAAAAATTTCCTATGTATTATTATTATATTATTTTTGCTTATTTTTCTCGAAAACGACTCCAAAATTTTGATGAACATTTTTGATAGTATACTTTGGTAAAAACAAATTACTGGAAAAAACGGAATTTCATATAACTTTTTTTCGATTTTCTGTTTTTTTTTTTTTTTTTTTTGGTAAGGGCTAATCGGATTTATATCAAACTTTATATTTCTAAAGAACTAAATAGCCAAATTAACTCTGCATAACAAAAACATTTTAAATATTTTCTTTCTACTTATACTTAATATTTTTAAACTAAATTTTATTTCAAATCTTATTATTATCTGTATATTAATAAACTCTAAGAAACTGCATAGCAAACTCTCAAAAAAAAAATTATTTTTCAAAAAAAATCGATCAAAAATCGGTCCTACAGTTTCGAAACGGTTTTTTCATAAACTCTTTATTATTTAACACGTGTGATGGAGTACCTTATTTTTTACTAAGAACCTTTAAGTGTCATAGTTTTGACACTCCTTATAAGTTCCGATCGTGTTATTTTTCATAAATTTTTCATTATTATTCGTTCATTTAACTTGTTTCTAATAAAAATCTTGCCTTTCAATGTGATTAAGTCCATAGGAACAAGTACACTTGTAACCCAGTCTTGTCAATTTTATAGGGACTATAAGGCAAGTTTAGGATTCGTGAATATTAAAAAATTGAGAAAACAATCAAACATGACATTACGATCATAGAGAAGTCTAAAAAAGTGACCGAGAAAAAATGTCTGTATGTCTGTCTGTCTGTCAGTATGTATAACGAGCTGTAGCCTAAACGGCTTAAGCGATTGGTGTGTGTGATTCTTTTGGCATTCCCCAGAGGGGAAATTGAAATTTTATTTTTAGCCCTATAAAATAACGGTACCTGCCATATGACCGTTTAGGAAAATCTTATTTTTTTACAAAACGGCTCCAACGATTTTAATGAAAATTTTTGAGAATTTTTTTGTTGGTATTGGCTGTCATTTGATTAGAACCCCATATACGGGAAAAGTCTATTAACAGGACCTTTCATATAACGGTTTTTTTAATTTTTGTCTTTCTCAGTTACGGATCTTTGGATTTCTGTCAAATTTTATATTTAAGAAGATCTAAGTAGCCGAATTAATTCTGCATATCAACATTTTGAATAACTTTTTTTTTCTAATTAAAATTAATTTTTGATTTTTTTCTTTGAAAAGTCAATTTTTTGAAAACTAATCAAAAAAAAAATATTTTAAATTTTATAATTCACATGTATTTAAAAAATAATTTATTTTTTCAAGAAATAAAAAATAAAAAAACAGGATTTTATCAAAACCGGTCCTATAATTTCCGAAATACATTTTTCATAAATTCCTTGTTATTTAAGACGTGTGATGGCATACTTCATTTTTACTAAAAACCGTTAAGTTTATAAGTTCAATCTGTGTTATTTTCAACGCAAATGTTACTTGTTTAATTTGCACAAACTTGCCTTATAGTATAAATTATAAATGCAAAATAAAGCTATATCAAGAATGGTTCTATCAAACATTTGGTGTAACACTAGCTCATATTTTCATACAAATTAAAAACCAAAGTCACACTAAGTAAAGTAAACTTAAGTGAAGAGTTAAGAAACTTTAATTATGCGTCACTGTCTTTAATATTGGAATATTTTAAATCTTGTTTAAATTTTAATGAAACAAAAATATCAAATTAAAGCAATTTGGATTTGATGGCCATTTCTCGGTGGCACGGAGCAAAGGGCCAACACGTAAAACGGATAGCCAAATGGCCCGATAGAGCTCTTTTGGCAACGCTGCTCTAGAGCCTATTTGAATGTGTGAGAGAGAAGAGAAGAAACATTCCTAATCTTAAGAGAAATCATATTGTTTATGTAACATTATATTTATAGGTACTAGATTGTAGTTGTAGATAGGTACTGGTACCTACGTACTGTGCTATCCGAATTATGGAAGTGTGTGATACCAAAATTCGAATTGACCCGTTTTGGTATTACTTACTTGCAAAATAAGGTGGCGCAAGTCCATATCATCCGTAAAACCGGAAAACTGGGTATAGGTTGCAATTTTATTTTCTGAAAATGAGACTAAATGCCATTTCTTACCTGTAGGTACCTAGGTACTCCAGAATTATTGTATCTTACCTAGGAGTTCCTAATAGTTTATAAATTTCTGTCATCAATTTAGGAGTATAGGTAAATAAAAGTTATTTCGAAAACGCATATGGGTAGGTTTTATTTGTCTCCTTAACCTTTCACAAAACAAACAAATTCAATAAGATTTGATACAAGCAAAAAGCAATATTTTTTTTAAAATTTAAAAGAATAAAAATCAGATTATTGAATTGGTTCTTTCTTGTTTTTTAATTTAAAAGTCAAAGAGTTAAAATCAAAATTATCTTAAATACTATTAACAACCTACCTAGTTGATTGCATATCCTAATGAAATTTTTGCAAATTACGTTTTGTGGATATGGATATGACTGGGTCGCGCGTACTTGCTCCTTAAGGGTGAGAATCTTTGACAGAAACTAGTAATATGTAGACAAAAACACGATTGCAACTTGAGAAATAGGTTAAAGCCACCCCAATAAACTGTGTTTATTTAAAATAAGGTATGCCATATCTAACACCTCTTGAATAAAAATTAATTTGGTTTATTTGGATTCTTTTTTAAGAATTTAGTAATGACTTTTTAGAGTTCATCAATATATCTTCAGTAGGCCATAAAATGTAAAAAAAAAAATATATTGTTCAGTATTAAATTTAATGAAAAGTTAAGAAATCCAAAAAATGTATAAATACAAAAAATAAATAAATTTAATTTAGATGTTAATAAGCAGATTTTTACTTGCGATTTATAGGGACTATAAGGCAAGTTATGCATTCTTAAAAAAAAAATTCTAACAATCAAACATGACATTACGATGATAGACAAGTCAAAAAAAAATGGGTCCGGAAATTCCGTCCGTCTGTCTGTCTGTCTGTCCGTATCGATATCTACAGCCTAAACAGTTAGGCCGATTTGATTCTAACTTGGTATATAGTATTTTTAGAGTGCTCTACCCGATAGTTTTTTGGAATGGGCGTTCTAGCTCCAAAGCTAACGGTTACCTGCCATATAACTTTTCATGAAAAACTTATTTTTCTCCAAGGCTCCTACGATTTTGACAAAACTTTCAGAATGATGTTTTCTATGCAAAATCTATCTTTAAGTTTTAATGGATTTTTCAGAAAAAGTTTTATAACGGTACCTCCCATATGACCGGTTTTTTAAAATCAGATTTTCTCGTTAACTAATTGACGGATTTTGATGAAATTTTCAAAATATTTAGTGTGTATTGTGTATTAAAATTTTCAAAAACATTTTTTGTTAATTTTTAATATTAAAAAAAAAAATATTTAGTTTTTTGAATATTTTGAAACGCATGTTCGTTCGAGCTTCAAACCACAACGATTCTAAAGAAGTTGCACGTCAAAAAAAAACATTAAAACTAAATCTTTGTCAAAAAGACGCCTGCACTTAAAAAGGAGTAGCAAATAGGAGCAAGTACGTGCGACCCAGTCGTGCCTTTTATTTTTATAACTAACGCGCGCACAAGGGACTATTTGTTTCCCTTTTAATGTAGAGCACACTGCGAGGGCATTAGGAAGATAGGGAGGGGAAAGATAGGAGGTGTCGATTAACATTGGTTTTTGGTAACTTATGTAAAATTTTGATAAAATCCAATAAAATCCAAGGTATTATTGCTTTTGACGTGATAACGTCTTATAAATCGATGACAGGCCACATGTACGAAATAACATGACTCATGCTGATAAGACTGATACTGATAAGACTCAAACTGATAAGACTCATGACTCAAGCTAACAGCGATACTGTGGTTCTTTCAACTAAAATCGATCGCAAGCACCAGGCGAACATGAAAAAAGAACAGACGCAAATTCCCAAAATAATTCTACTCAAATTTAAAAAGAACAAGAAGAGAAAAAGGAATACAAAATAGGCGGAGTTTTGTTAAAGTAAAAAGTAGTTGTAGATAATGGGGTGTGTGTGTGGATTTAACGAGAGGGTTTGTGGGTGTGAGTTAACGGGCTGTATGTTGGTGTTGCTGCCATCAAGGTTTTCTTATGACGTTATCACGTAAAATTAACGTCCGTAAACCGACTGTCAGTTGATGAATTACTTCATTCTTACAGAACAGAACCATCAAGAATAAAGGAACGTACGCGAACTATTGGCGGCAGCATATCTGTGGTAACTATACCTCGCTGTGGCCTGGTTGCAAATTAATAGACGACCTTCATCTAAAAAAACAAACTAGGCTTGGCCTAAGTAAATTTATGATAGGCATGCTCAATGGTAGAGAGTTTTTAGTTGAAAGTGACAATTCGACCTCTACTGCAATATTTATTGTTTGGAAATGGTCTTCAGAAGAGAGCTGTAAGTGATCTGATTCTTTTCCCCATTTACACTAGCTATCTGATTTAGGTAGTCTAATTCAGGCAATTGTTTATGCCGACGATCTAATCGGGTAAAACAACGAATCCAGTAATCAAAGTCATTATAATGCAGAGTGACTTCGACAAGATAAAGCGGTACTGTGATGGTTAGAAGTTAAAAATCAACCTCCAGAGATCTGAAACAATTCTGTTTAGGGTATCTGGTTGGATAGTTCCTTTATTTCAAAAATTATGTTTGGCCGCGAACTTCTTTTTTTCGGCTCGATTGATTTGAATGAATTTTTTAGGAGATCCTAGGACATGTTTGGATAGTGCCTATAAGAAATCTGGTTGCTGTCCGATGTCTAGAAACGGTGTAATAACGAAAATTGTCACTCATATGGTTGTCAATGTTTTAGTAGTATAAATAATGTGTTTTGTATAGACACACTTCATTTTGGTTTATCGTTGTTGCCGCATGTATGCCCTCAACTACAGCATTGACGATCATATGCGTGTAAGCGGCACTTGACCCAATATGTGGCGCTTTGATCGGTATTCAGAAAATCTTTGGTTTTGCCATGACGAAAACGTTGTTTTATAGCAGCTGATTTGATAGCAAGCTGCAGGGAAATGTGTTATTTGCAAATGAAAGTGATTCGGATGTTTTAGAGGCAGTGTCAGAACATATTACACCAGAGTCGGAGTAATCACATCTTTATTCCAAAGAGGTCCTTCGTCCTGTTGATAAATTTAAATTTCAAAAGCGATGTCATCATACTAGAGCTTTATTTATGACTGAATGATGATGCATGATTTGAGAGTCTATCTTAACCTTTCTATTGAATTTTAGATTAACAGTTTATTATACCTTTAAAAGTGTTTACTTAGACAAAAGTCTTTTTTCTTTTTGTTAGAAAAACCTTTGATTTCTTTCTTTATTCAACAGTTTTAATCTCTTAAGATTTTCAAATTTTTGATGGAAATAATTTCACAGGATTTTAGATTATCAATATTATGATTCTTTCTTTAAATGCTTTATTTCATATAATGTTTTACAATTTACAATTATTAGTTATTTAAATTCATTTATTTATCTCGAGCACTGAAAAAGCAAATTTCTTAGCAGAAACCTTTTGTAAGAACCATTATGGTGAATTGCACTATGAGTAATATTAGAATTAAAACAACAGTCAATAACTCTATGGGATATTATAAACTCATTCTTAAACGTATACCAGGATGAAGTGTATCTTGAAGATATAGAATACGTTATCAACAATCTTAAAATAAGAAAATCACCTGGCCTTGGTGGAATTAAAAAAATTGCATCTTAAGAATTTTTTTTTGCAAATCTTATTCTACAAGTGCCCTAGTTTTGGCTAGTTCCCCAATGAGTGGAAAAAAGCCAAAATAATACCTATACTTAAGCCTGGTAAAAACGCTAGTCAAAACTTGTAACAACAGACCAATAAGTTTGCTAGGTTCTCTCAGAAAATGCTTTGAAAAAATAATAAAATACAAAATTGATTCCTTTGTAACGAATAACGGTATTTTGCCTGTTGAGCAATTTGTTCATCAAATGCATAGAATTACAAAACATATAAAAAGTAACTTTATATCAGGTAAAAGTACTTGCATGGTACTTCTTGATGTCGAAAAAGCATTTGACACTGTCTGGCACAATGTTCTCTTACATAAGCTGTTGATATTGAATTTTCCAATATATTTAATAAAAATCATTCAATCATTCTTGCTCCAAAGAAAATATAAGGTTTCGGTTAACAACTGGTTTTCTGGATTTTATAATGTTATAGCTGGTGCTCCGCAAGGATCAGTGTTAGGTCCGGTCTTGTACACAATTTTCCTCGATTACCTTATTGCGATACAGCCATTTTCGCTGATGATACTTGTGTCTATTCTTCTGGTTCAATTGGTTTCAATATAGAAGCCAATTTGCAATCAGCACTGAATATTATACATGCTTACTTTTGCGATTGAAAAATTATAATAAATGCTCGTAAAACTCAGGCAATCCTTTTAACTCGAAAAAGAAAATCCTGTTTTTTGCCGAGCAACAATCTTCTTATTGGAAATGCAAATATAGAATGGGGTTCTAATGTAAAATATCTTGGTGTACATTTCGACAAAACATTTACTTCTGGCTTACAATAGAAATCAATACAACAATAAAAATACTCTATCCGTTTATTAATCGTAAATCGATGCTAAGCAATGAAAATAAACTTTTAATATACAAAGTAACGGGTGAGCTTGAGAACTTTTTTTTTTAAAAAAACGCATAAAGTTTGCAAAATCTCATCGGTTCTTTATTTAAACCGTTAGATTGGTCCATGACATTTACTTTTTGAAGATAATTTCATTTAAATATTGACCGCGGCTGCGTCTTAGGTGGTCCATTCGGAAAGTCCAATTTTGGGCAACTTTTTCGAGCATTTCGGCCGGAATAGCCCGAATTTCTTCGGAAATGTTGTCTTCCAAAGCTGGAATAGTTGCTGGCTTATTTCTGTAGACTTTAGACTTGACGTAGCCCCACAAAAAATAATCTAAAGGCGTCAAATCGCATGATCTTGGTGGCCAACTTACCGGTCCATTTCTTGAGATGAATTGTTCTCCGAAGTTTTCCCTCAAAATGGCCATAGAATCGCAAGCTGTGTGGCATGTAGCGCCATCTTGTTGAAACCACATGTCAACCAAGTTTAGTTCTTCCATTTTTGGCAACAAAAAGTTTGTTAGCATCGAACGATAGCGATCGCCATTCACTGTAACGTTGCGTCCAACAGCATCTTTGAAAAAATACGGTCCAATGATTCCACCAGCGTACAAACCACACCAAACAGTGCATTTTTTCGGGATGCATGGGCAGTTCTTGAACGGCTTCTGGTTGCTCTTCACTCCAAATGCGGCAATTTTGCTTATTTACGTAGCCATTCAACCAGAAATGAGCCTCATCGCTGAACAAAATTTGTCGATAAAAAAGCGGATTTTCTGCCAACTTTTCTAGGGCCCATTCACTGAAAATTCGACGTTGTGGCAGATCGTTCGGCTTCAGTTCTTGCACGAGCTGTATTTTATACGGTTTTACACCAAGATCTTTGCGTAAAATCTTCCATGTGGTCGAATAACACAAACCCAATTGCTGCGAACGGCGACGAATCGACATTTCACGGTCTTCAGCAACACTCTCAGAAACAGACGCAATATTCTCTTCTGTACGCACTGTACGCATTCGTGTGGTTGGTTTAATGTCCAATAAAGTAAACTGAGTGCGAAACTTGGTCACAATCGCATTAATTGTTTGCTCACTTGGTCGATTATGTAGACCATAAATCGGACGTAAAGCGCGAAACACATTTCGAACCGATTTAGTAAAATATCTTCTTATGTTTCAGTTAATAACCAAGAACCTCTCGGATCTAATAATAATATCTAAATAAACGCGGTGGGGTGGCATAGTAAAACTAAATAAATTGCACGACTGGATCGCACGTACTTGCTCATATGTGCGGTCACATCGCGAATAAAATTTAAATAAAATGCACGACTGGGTCGCATGAACTAGTTCTTATGCTAGATAATTGCTTAGTGGCTGCATATGTATGTAGTATATAAATGGTGTTTTTTTTAGACGTGTGGTTTTCAAGAAGAAATAAAACGCATATAGTTTAATGTTATGGCCAAGAATCTAGCTTTATTATAAAGATAAGGGATTGCATTATGTTCTAAAAATGATTTCGGGGAAGTGGCCGCCGTGGCTGGCTCGAATAAATTCCAGCCGAAGCTCAATTTTCCAAATTTTGTGAAAATCGGGATCGGTGGCCATTTCGTTTTGGGCCCATTCACCGAACGTGTGACGCGCTTGATGGGCGTTCGGCTTCAATTCTTGAACGAGTTGGATTTTGTAAGCCTGCAAACCAAGATCCTTCCGCGCGCGATGGCGGATGGACTCATTTGGGTCTTCTTCGATACTCTGCTCCACCGAAACGAACCATTATTTTGGTAATAAATTTGCACAATTTGCAAACTTTGTTCAGTCTATTCATTATGAAATCGCAAACCAAACTGATCATAAGTCAAGAGACAGCTGTCAAAAATACCAACTCCGAAAAAAGTATTGCCAGATTGAAAACCACACGTCTATTAAAATAAAAAAATATTTTTTTTTAAAAAATTCTTTATTTTTTTTAAATTAGTTTCAGAGTTTTCTTGGAAAAACTAAGTATGCAATAAAATTTGAAAACTAAATGTCTATCGAAGAAAAAAAAAATTTGAAAATCGCTCGACACAGTTTTTTTTTAAAAAAAAAAAAAACTTTTCGAAAAAATATTTGAAATTTTTTTCTAGAATGTCATTATAAGGAAATCTGTAGTTTTCATCTGGGAAAATTATTTAAGAAATTCAATCCACCCATTTTCAAAATATTTCGAAAACCAAATTTTTTAAAAATTTTTTTTTTAAAAATCGAAAAAAAGTTTTTGAAATGCAATATTAATTGAATTATAAATGACTTCCTGTGTGCAAAATTTTATTGAAATCGGGATAATAGTTTACGATAAAACTGCATTTAAAAAACCGGTTATATGAGAGATACCTTTATAGAACAAATTTCGAAAAATGTATTCCAACTGAAAAATGTATTATTGTAAAAAAATAGCACTCTGAAAGTTTAATCAAAATCGTTAGAGCCGTTTTCTAGAAAATCTAACTTTTTGTTCAAAATTGTATGGCAGGTACCGTTATTTTTCGACCTAGAGCAAAAATGAAAAACACCACCGATTTACTACCTAATAAATACTAACTACCAAGTTTGAAGCAAATCGGCCCATCCGTTTAGGCTGTAGAGGCGCGAACAGACAGACAGACGGACGGAATTTCCGGACCCACTTTTTCCAACTTCTCTATTATCATAATGCCATGTTTGATTGTTAGATTTTTTTTTTGCACGAATCCATAACTTGCATTTTAGTACCTAAATCGCAAGTAAAAATAGTAGTCACTCTATTAAAACAACGTACATAATTAAATTTTATTTCAAGCGCTTTGTGACTTGTGACCAAAATCTTGGGTCAATAAAAAACCAAATCTAAAATACGACCATAAATTATAAAAATTAGTTTTTCTGGTCGTTAAACCATCAGTAATACTATAAACAAAAGGTTTAAATTGTTGGAATTTATTTTTTCTCATTTTTTGAAAATAACAATTTTATATTATATAACACCGACAAGATTTTTGGACTTTCCTCTACGAAACTGCATCCCAGAATTTTGGACCACAATGCACATACCTACCGGAAATGCAATTCAATATGATGTTTGCTTGCTTTTGAAAAATATTAAAAAAAAAAACATGACATCTGAAATGAAAAAGATTTTTTTTCATGTGTAAACTTCCCAATGTTCTCTAAAATCTTGCAGCTCGTATTGCCAACTTTCTGTTTAACCAACATAATGTTTGGATCACAGAAAATGCGACGGCAAATTTTGCCGCACCACCAACCACCGAGTCCGTTACTGGCACTGTACCATGCGCATCTACTTTCTTATTGGACTAATCAAGGACTTCCTTCTTTCTGCCAGAGTTTTCTCGTGATAGATAGAAAGTTGGCAGTGGTGGTGAGGCTGATAATTACAGAATTTTCTTGTGCTTTGTTTTATTTTACACTTCTCTTTGGGACACAGATTCCCTTATGTATTTGTGGAAATCATCAACAAGAAAGCTCCAACTCCAGGGATAGGTATATCCTGATTTGTTATATTTTTGTTGCTTTTCAAGGGTTTAATTATTTCTTCAGTTTTATATTTTCAAGCTGATTGGGGTTACGTTTTCATTGGATGCGAACAGAAAACAAGGACATATAAATGCACATATAGAAGGGACTGCTAATGATTGGCGAAATTTTCTTTTATATTAATTAGACAATCCAAAGCTTTTCGTTAGGCAGTACCTTTTTAGAATGAGCAAAATCTATTTGTGACATTGGATATAGGGAGCATGTGTTCTCCACCTCCGCGTGGTGCTCCTGGAAACAAGGATCTGAAAGTGTGACTGTTAATTCAGTTACTATAAGTAAGTCCTTGGCGAAGTGAGAGCGAAGAAGGGTAGAGTGGTTTTTCGAGGTTAAAGTCTGAAAAGAAGAGGTGCTAACACACCTCTATCTTAGTAAGCTTCAACCAGGGAAGAGTTTGAGCC